>CP025659.1:7335731-7381986 GCA_003576665.1 Ipomoea trifida | reverse complement strand
TGTCTCGTATCAACTAACTACTCGATTCCTAATCTAAAGCAAGTTCTAAGCAAACTAAAACGAAGCAATCTTAACTAAAAGCGATTAAAACTTACCCGGGAAGACGAGCCGCAAGCTGCAAACAACAAGGTTACAAAGCACATATAATATAAACAGATAAGGCGGTCCTCACCGCGATTCCTAGAATTCACACATCCTAGGATTCTCAAAACACCTTAATTCCTACTGAATCAAGTCCTAGAGTCTCAAAGTTCAACCTAGGATCTCTATTCAGACCTCAACACAGGCTCTGATACCAACTGTGACACCCCAACCTCACAAGGCTGAGATAGCTAAAAAAAACTCAACATAAAAGCTGCCAATCTCAACCAACAAACCAACATAGCGGAAGCAATTTAAACTTAAGGGCGTCATGCCACATCTAGGTATTACAACAGCCTAGATGCACAGGCTAAACATAGAAACGAACGACTGTATAACGATAAATCCTTGAAACAAATCTCAAGACATCATACACTACCATATACAAATCTCAAAGGCACAGGCCATAGCAAAGATTAACAAACACACAAGCTACCTCATAAATGTATCTCAACTCGCGCTCAACTCACGACTAATAGGCTGTCCTAGGCTCTACGCCTCAGAGACAAACCTGGAAAACACGAAGAACCATTAGCAAAAGAATGCTAAGCTAACCACCATCACACCCGCAAGGAATATAGATATACATAAGCTTGAAATAGGTTTACACACCCATATAGAATATAAACACCAACTGAACTGTTCAATAGTTCAAACCGATACTCAACAAGGATAAACTGAACGAATCACAAACCAAGACTCAATCCAATAAATCCAATAACCAATAACGAAAGCATAAGGCATAACGAATCATAATCAAGATACCAACTGAACACAATCCAAAGGGAACATCCAACTCAAGAGAATGACAAGGTATCAACCGAACAATCCAAAGAACTCATAAGAACCAACAGAGAGAAGACATCCCAACATCAACCTCCCAACCAAGTCACACCATAGGTTAGAAGTCAATAGTCACGAGTCAGACGGGGTGATGAGTCCCACTCACAGGGACCGAAGTCCAATAGTAACCAATAGTAACCACAGGGGTAATCAACCCAAATCACAGGGGTAGCGAACCCAATAGTAACACAATAGTAGCACAACCAATAGTAACCAATAGTACACAATAGTACAACCAATAGTAACCAATAGTAACCAATAAGAGCACAAGGTCCACAATAGTAGCACAATGGTCCATCACCACAACCATACTCCACACCAACTCACCAACCAAGACGTGGGTTCATCTCAAATATGAACACCAACCAACTCCCAGATCATGAATCAAAGAATCAATAGATCAAGGGTACCAAAATGGAAACCAAGACATGAATCAATACTCCAAACTATGGTATCAAATACCAAACAACCAATCCAACAATAATCAGAAACAAAGGATCAATAACAACAACAAAGAACTGCTCACTGGAATCGAATTCCCAGGAGCCATGCGGAACACACTCACGGAGCTCACTCTCCCGCCAGTCTCCTCCGCAAGAAGGAGACGGCCTCCCTCGGCGGATCAACCTCCTCCGCCTAAGCCTACCGCTGCCGCCTTGCGGATCACATTGACGGGTTACATTGTGCCGCCGCAGTTCTCCGCAAGACCAACCCACTTCCCAGAAAACAGATACCGCCCAGACTTCACAAGATCAATTCCATAATACAAAGTCAGACCATAGACACCAACATTTCATCCAATTTAGAGTCCAAGAATAGGGAAATCCAAACCAACGAATAAACACAATCAAGAACAGGCTAATAATCAAGGAATGGTAGGATTTCCAAATCACCAAATAGTATCATAAAGAGTGAGTGTAAAAATAGATTTGATGGACATGGATGGTTACCTTTGAAGCGTAATTAATCCAAAAGCGTACTAATCCAAAGCAACGTCAAACTCAAAGCTCGGTTCATACTCACGAACCTGAAGAATTAATATAAACTACTACCATTACTAACTATTAACAACAAGGATACTAATAATCCTAATCGGTCCCTTATAACCTATAACCCATGCTCAAGGCTAATATAATAGGATCATAAGAATTAACACCTAACCTAATACTAAAACAAGGTTGTGACCAAAATATTACTCTATACCCAAGATATAACATGGTGACCAATACTAACCTATGAACTTAATATTAAACCAAAACATTACTTTACCGGAACTGCCTAGCCAGGAATCGAACCCATGCCCTTTGCCTCCACAACCAAGCACCACACCATCAAGCTATTTTGTTCCTTGTGTTTTGTTGTGTAACCTCCGAGTTAATACCTTCAGATAACCCCTGAACATCACCAACGACAGAGAGGAGAGCTTGCCGCCGTTGCGACTGGTTGCTGCTCGCCGTCGGGCCTCCATCACGGACTCGTCGTCACCGCCACAGTCCTCCGCCATGATGCTCCGCCTTCATGCCGTAACGGAGAGGGAAGATCCGCCGAAGTCGCCCGTCGCTCCGCACCGCCCCGCCATTGTTACGTAGCTCGCCACGAGGAGGAACAGGTGAAAGCTCCATCGAAAAGCTCCGCTCAACGCCCCTGGCTACGCTCGCTGCCGATAACAGGGCACGTCGATTGCCATCGTCGTAGCTTCTCTTTTGTTGCCGCCGGCCAAGAAACGAGGGAAGGAGAAGGTCGATGGTTGTTCACTCCGGCTTCTACTCCATGTCGTTGCTCTGTCTTTTGCCCGTCGCAGAGAGGGAGGAAGAGAAGAGGTGGTGGAAGCTTCTTGCTGTTGACATCTCCGCTGCGCTCTTCATGGAACCGGGAAGCCGAGAGGGACGCCCAGCGGCCACCTTGCACGTTGTCGACGTCCATGAGAGGCGAGGCGTGGCCGGGGAGTTCGCCGGAGATCTCCACTGGCGTTGTTGCCTGCCGTTGCTTCGCGGCGGAGAAGACATCCGATGTCCGTCACCGCCGCTGCTTGAGTCTTCCGCTGCGATACTCTGCTTCGACGCCGTCCATTGCGCTCGCTGCCGTTGTGGTCCGAGAAGCGTGAGGAGGAAGAGTAGATAGTGAAGCTCATCCTCGTTGCTGATGATCCCTGCTGTTGTTTGTTGAACGGCCGAGAGAGAACGAGGAGCAGAGAAGATCGACGACGTTTCCTTCTTCTTTTTGGCTGCTGACTGACTTCTTTTCCCATTTTGGAAACTCCCTCTCACAACATACACTAGGGTAGGTTTCCCTTTTGGGTTGGACTATTTTATGGCAAGGCTAAAAGATTGGGTTGGGTTATCTTGGTTCAATGCTAACAATGGGTTATATGAGACACACATATAATTATGGGTTTAGGTACACTAGAGAATGGGAATCCTTTGGGCTCCATAACAATTAATATAGTATAGGCTATGATTGGATGGGCCAAAACTATAGATTATAATACATATACTTATATACATAATTATGGGCCTTTAATATAATCTTAAGGAAAATATAGTTCAAGGTGGGCTCAATAATATTTAATATGGTATGGAATACATATATATCAAATAGAAGTATTGGGCCATAGACTATTTATTATTAACCTTAACAATAAATTATATATATAAGAGTATGTAATCTCAGGCCCATGGAAAATAATTATACTTATAGTTATTTAGATAATTATTTAACAAGAAGTTAACCCTTTATAATATTCGAAAGAGTAGTAGGAATTTTCGGGGTGTTACAGTGGAAGCTGTCTGAACCTATATCACGCCGTGATTCTAGGCATGGATGAGGATTATTTCCATATCACGCCCGTGTCACGCACGTGGATTGAGCACAGCACGCTAGTTGCAAATTCTTCTTTATAAATATGAGGATCTCTATACATTTTGAGAGTTAGTCTTCATTTTTAGAAGATAAAACTCTTAGAACACTTGAAAAAATTCTCTCTCTACCGTTTAGATATTCAATTCTATCCAATTGAATGTGTACCCTTAAAATTGAGAAATATAATGCAAGCGATCGAAGCACGGAAAATGGACTAATTTGGTGGGGCATGGGGCAAAACGTGAGCCTATTTGAGCTAGTGAGAAATCCAAATTCCCTAGAAAAAAGGCATGAGGGGTTGTTATGGTAAAATGAGAAAAAGGCTAAGTAATGGACACACATAGAGATAAGATCCGAGAGAGAGCTAGGGATCTACGTTGTAACACCCCGTAAATTCGTTCAAGCCTTACGATCGGTAATTAATTCCTTGGGCAATTTAATTATTTTAATTGGGCTAGTTCTTTCAATTTAATACATATATATATATATATATATATATATATATATATATATATATATATATATATATATATATATATATATATAAAATTATAATCATATGAGACAAGCTACTTAGGTGAGAAATGCGAACTAGTACGTGAGTGCACACAGTTTACTACGCGGATGCACACAGCCCGAAGTGTGTGCACTTAGCCTACATGAGTGCACACAGTTTAGGGTGTGTGCATTCGTGAAGTAGACTATGTGCACTCACGTTGTCGCACTGTCTCACCTAAGTAGCTTGTCTCATATGAAGTCAACCCTATATATATATATATATATATATATATATATATATATTCTTGAGCCTAATTTAATTATTCTAATCAAGAGCCCAATTCTTGAATTTATTCTTGTAAGGGATTTTATTCAATTTGGATCCTTACAATCCTTGTAATTAAAATATTCCTACATAGCCCAATTTCTTAATATTTGTAAGTATAATGTCCTTAAGACATCTTATGGGCTTCGTTATCCTAATATATATATTTAATTGTAAGGGATGAATTCATTAGCCCAACTTATTAATCTTGTATATATATTAAATTCTTGTAAGTAATATAATATATGATTTGAGCCCATTCCACATTAAAGTCTTTCACCCTAATACATTATATGTATTCTAGTATATATATTGAAGATTAAAAATCCCTAAAGGTTTTCACTCCCTCTCCTCCCTACTCTTGCCTTTCACGCCATTTTCACCATTAATTCATCCAAAATTGATCTTCATTTCTCCTACAAGTTTTCAAGTCAAGATTGCTCCTTTAAGCTTGTTTAGGATTGGGTAAGTGCATCTAACTAAGAATCTACCTTGCATTTTATGGTTTTGCTAGTCTTTTTGCATATTCTTATGTGTGTTCTTTTGGGGTTCTTTGGGTAAAAGATGATTAAGAAGGTGGTGGGGCTTTGTGATCATTGTTGAGGCTTGGCTAGGTGGAAGAAAGCTCTTTGAGGTAACCACTATGTCCATCAAAATCTATTTTTACACTCTCATTCTATATGTTATTTTTGGTGTTGGAAATCCTGAAATTTCTTGGTGTTTAGCCCTATTCTTGGTTGTATTTTGTTGGAATTTATTGATCTTGTGTCTTGATCTTGGCCTATTGTTGTTGTGATCATTTGCTAGTTGGATTTCCATATTTTTGGCCTCTAAATAGATGAAATGTTGGTGTATTTTGGATCTGATTATTGCATTCTGGAAGGGTATTGTGTTGTCTGGGCAGAAACTGTTTCTCGGAAAGGGGTTTGACCTTGCGGAGGACCAAGGCGGTATAATGTAACCCGCCGAGGTGATCCGCAAGGCCGGAGCGGTAGGCTTGGGCGGAGGAGGCAGGCCCGTTGAGGAGGGCCGACTCCTTCTTGCGGAGGAGTGCGGCGGAAGGGTGAGGTCCGTTGAGGTGGTCCGCATGGTCTCTGGAAACTCGATTCCAGAAACTGTTCTTGGCTTTTGTTGTCTGTTTGTTTCCCCTTTGTTCTGAATATTGTTGGGATGTTTTGTTGGATATTTTACCATGTCTTTGGAGTATTTATTCATGCCTTTTGTTGAGTATTTATACCATATCTTGGAGTATTGATTCATGTCTTTGGTTTCCCTTTTGTACTCTTGGTTTATTAATTCCTTGAATTCATTCCCTGGGAGTTGGTTTGTGTTCATAGTTGAGATGAACACTTTGTTTGGTTGTTTTGGGCTGAGTTTGGAGTATGAGTATGTGGTGGTGGATTTCTTGGTATCTTTTGGAGGTTGTTGGGTGAACTAACTGTGCTACTATTGACTATATTTGGGTTCATTACCCCTGTGATTGGACTTCGGTCCCTGTGATTGGGTTGATTACCCCTGTGATTGGACTTCGGTCCCTGTGATTGGGCTTTTGCCCCTGTGATTGGGTTCATTACCCCTGTGATTGGACTTCGGTCCCTGTGATTGGACTTCGGTCCCTGTGATTGAGTTTTTACCCCTGCGTACCTGACTTCTGACTGGGTTGGGTTTGGTATGATGGTTGGTGTGGTGGTTTGGAGGTTGGTGTTGGGAGTTCTTTCTTGGTTATGTATTCGTGAGTTCCTTGTGTTATTCGGTTGATATCCTGTTGTTCTCGTTGAGGTTGGTTGGTTCCTTTTGGTTGATATTCAGTTGGTAACATTGCTTATGGATTTGTTGTTGTATCGTACTCTCGTTATTGGATATTGGCTTTGTTTAGATGAGTCTTGGTTTATGATTCGTTCAGTTTATTGTTGTTGAGTATCCGTTTTGAACTATTGAACAGTTTGTTGGTGTTTATATTCTATATGGGTGTGTAAACCTATTTACAAGCTTATGTATATCTATATCTCCTTGCGGGTGTGAATGGTGGTTGCTTAGCAGTCTTTTGCTAATGGTTCTTTGCGTGTTTTCCAGGTATGGAGTAAGTCTGAGCGCGAGCGCGTTAGAGCCTACTTTGTGACGATGCTTAGACTTAGTTTTTGCTGTTTAGACTTTGGTTTTTGGGCCTGTGTGCCAATTGAGATATTATATACTCTTGACTAGTGTTTGGATATTGTTGATCATGACTTGAGGATTTATTTTATTCTATGCATGACAGTTTAGTTCGGTTCTTACGGTTAGCCTGTGCATCTAGGCTGTGTTTTCTACCTAGATGTGGCATGATGCCCCTTAAGTTTTAAATTCGCTTCCTCTATGTTATGTTGTTGGTTAAGATAGGCAGCTGTTGTGTTGAGTTTTATCTATCTCAGCTTGTGTGAGGTTGGGGTGTCATAGTTGGTATCAGAGCCTGTGTTGAGGTCTGAGTAGAAATCCTAGGGTTGAAATCTGAGACTCTAGGACTTGATCAGTAGCAATTAAGATGTTTGAGAATCCTAGGATGTGTGAATTCTAGGCCGCACGGTGAGGACTCGTTTACTTGCTTTTGTTTGTTGCTTGTTGTTTGGCTGTTGTGAGCTTGTTCTCACTTTCTTTCTTGCGTGTTTGGGAAAGGCCGACCGCAGTGGTTCTCGCTTTCTGTTAGTTATCTCCCTCTTTAGCGATCATGCTGCCGTCAAGGAAGCAGGAAGAAGCCCCAGGCACGGGAGGAGGGATGCTGGATCGTCTCAAGAAGCTGAAGGCAGCCGACGCTGGGACGGCAGCAGCTCGGGTAGTAAGGGAGTAACTCTCCCTGGCTTCGAGAGGGGGAGTGGAAATGAAGGAGTCCCATCTCCGACGGGGGAGCTTCTCATTATGAACAAGTCCCAGGCTGAGAGCTGCGATGTACTTACCGGTATCTTCCCGGTACTCTCCGTCCCCACCTTAGTGCTGTTCGACTCCGGAGCTTCTAATTCCTTTATATCCTCGAAGTTGGTCTGTGAGCTGGGCATTGTGCCTAGCGCAACGACGAGGATCGCAATCAGGGTGGCGTCGGGCGAAGTCAAGGCATGTGAGCATATCTTCGAGGGCGTGCCTATAAAGATTAAAGAAATGACCTTCCCGAGCGACCTCATCCAGTTTGACTTGGACGACTTCGGAGTGGTGCTGGGTATGGATTGGCTGGGACAGTATAAGGCCCAGATCCTGTGCAGCGAGCAGAAGGTGGTCCTGAAAGGCCCTGGGGGCAAGCGGGTATCGTACCGAGGGGCGACTAAGGAGCCCGAGGTCAAGTTGGTCTCTATGATCAAGATCAAGAAGTACGTCGCCAAGGGACATGAGGCCTTCTTATGCGCAGTTGAGGACCTTAGCGCTCCGAAGGATGAAGTTCGGCAGATACCCGTAGTATGCGAGTTCCCCAATATCTTTCCGGAGGAGATCCCTGGATTACCGCCTCCCCGAGAGGTAGAGTTTACTATTGACTTGATGCCAGGAACTGCCCCGATATCGAAAGCCCCATACCGAATGGCGCCGAAAGAAATGCAAGAGTTAAAAGAGCAGCTGCAAGACTTGTTGAACAAAGGATACATCCGACCTAGTGTTTCACCGTGGGGAGCTCCAGTGCTTTTTGTAAGAAAGAAAGATGGTAGCATGCGACTCTGCATCGATTACCGAGAGCTGAACCGAGTAACAGTTAAGAATAAGTATCCCCTGCCGCGAATCGATGACTTGTTTGACCAACTCAAGGGGGCCGGCATCTTCTCGAAGATTGATTTACGATTAGGGTACCATCAGCTTAGAGTGGCAGAGGCGGATGTCCCTAAGACAGCGTTCCGGACCCGCTATGGCCACTATGAGTTCACAGTAATGCCGTTCGGGTTAACGAATGCTCCAGCTGCTTTCATGGATTTGATGAACAGGGTGTTTCAGCCGTATCTGGACGAGTTTGTGGTGGTATTCATCGACGATATTCTGGTTTACTCTCCTGATCCGACCGAGCATGAAAAGCATCTTAGGACCGTGTTGCACATTCTGAGGGAGAAACAGTTATATGCCAAACTGTCCAAGTGTGAATTCTGGAAGACCAGTGTGGCTTTCTTGGGCCACGTAATAGCTAAAGAAGGAGTCTCGGTGGATCCTACTAAGATTCGGGCAGTGATGGAATGGCCGGCACCAACAACTCCGTCTGAAGTCCGAAGCTTTTTGGGTTTGGCAGGGTATTACAGGAGGTTTGTTCTGGACTTCTCCAAGATAGCCCTACCTATCACGCAACTCATGAAAAAGACTACACCTTTCAGGTGGGACAGTGAGTGTGCTGCAGCGTTTCAAGAGCTGAAAGAAAGATTGACATCTGCCCCTGTTTTGACTTTACCATCCGGGACTGAAGGGTTCGAGGTGTTCAGTGATGCGTCAAAGAAAGGTTTGGGTTGTGTGTTGATGTGGCAGGGCCGAGTAGTGGCTTACGCGTCCCGACAGCTTAAGAGTCACGAGGAAAACTACCCCACGCATGATTTGGAGCTAGCTGCTGTTGTCTTTGCATTAAAGATTTGGAGGCACTATCTGTATGGGGTACAGTGCAAGATCTATACCGACCACAAAAGCTTAAAGTATATCTTCACATAGAAGGAATTGAACATGCGACAAAGGCGTTGGTTAGAACTCATTAAAGACTACGACCTGATCATTCAGTATCACGAAGGAAAGGCAAATATAGTGGCTGACGCGCTGAGTAGGAAGATAAGCCATTCGCTCAATGCCACGTGGGTGCTCGCGGACGATCTGTGCAAGGAATTCCAAAGAATGAATATTGCTGTGGTGGAAGAAGGGCAAATGGATGAAGAAGTTCGACTCTTTAGCATGCAAATTTTACCTGCTTGGCTCGACGAGATTCGAAGGGGCCAGACGGGCGATGCCCGGTTGAACAAAGTGAGGGCCAAGATGGTTAATGGCAAGAAGGGACCTTTCGAGCTTTACCCTGATGGCAGTCTGCGTTATCTAGGGCGGTGGTGCGTGCCAGCTTCGTGTAAAGAGTTAAAGAAACAGATATTGGAAGAAAGCCACTATACTCCATATTCAGTTCACCCTGGTGGCGACAAGTTGTATAAAGACATGAAGAAACTGTTCTGGTGGCCGAATATGAAAAAGGAAATAGCTGATTTCGTGAGCCGTTGTTTGAATTGCCAAAAGGTCAAAGCAGAAAGATGCAAGACTAAGGGGATGTTGCTACCCCTAGAAATACCTGAAGGAAAGTGGGATTCCATCTCAATGGACTTCGTGGGAGGTTTGCCTTTGACTAGGTCTGGGAAAGACAAGATTTGGGTGATAGTAGATCGTCTTACCAAGACAGCCCGTTTTATCGCCATGAAAGAGACTTGGACTATGGATCAGTTGGCCAGGGCTTACATACATCAGGTGGTGAAGTATCACGGAGTACCCCGCGACATAGTGTCTGACCGTGACTCGAGGTTCTTGTCACAATTTTGGAAGTCACTTCAAGCAGCTTTGGGCACTAGGTTGAAGATGAGTACTGCTTTCCATCCTGCCACTGACGGACAGACGGAGCGAACCATTCAAACCTTGGAAGATATGCTGAGGGCTTGCATGCTTGACTTGCAAGGGTCATGGGAGGAGCACCTTGACTTGATTGAGTTTTCCTACAACAACATCTACCATGCCAGTATTCGAATGGCCCCTTACGAGGCGCTCTATGGGCAAAAGTGCAGAAGTCCGTTATGTTGGGAAGATCTAATAAACCCGGTGACCTTAGGACCTCAATATCTGTAAGAAGCCACCGAAAAAGTCAAGCTGATTCAAAATAGAATGAAAGCTGCTCAAGATCGCCAAAAATCCTATGCTGACTTGGGAAGGAAATTAGTGGAGTTCCAAGCAGGGGAGAAAGTGTGGTTGAAGATTTTCCCAACTCGAGGAGTGATGAGATTTGGGAAGAAAGGAAAGTTGAGCCCTCGCTTCATCGGACCATATGAGATCTTAGAGAGGATCGGACAGGTGGCGTACCGTTTGGCCTTGCCAGCAGAGTTAGACCGAGTGCACAACGTATTCCATGTTTCCCAGCTGAAGAAGTACGTGCACGACGCCTCACACGTGATAGCCCCCGAGACGCTGGAGTTAGACGAGACGTTGTCTTATGAAGAAAAGCCCGTGAGGATCTTGGACTCCAAGACGCGAGAAACTCGACGCAAGCGATCAAGCTGGTGAAGGTGCTTTGGTCCAACCATGGAGTCGAGGAGGCCACTTGGGAGATGGAGGACGAGATGAGGCGACGCTACCCGGCTTTGTTTGTTCTAGGTAAGTTGTTAGTTTAAGTTCTTGCATGCTAGTTGGGTTGGGTAAGTTATGAGTTTAGGATGTTAGAAGCTTAGCATGTTCTTGAGTTTAGGAGTGGTTGAGCAATCGTTCTCTTTTAACCTTCCGTTGAATCTTTGTTTCCTTTGAATCGTTTTGTTTCAAGTTCCCGTGAGCTTTGACCTTCGGGGACGAAGCTCCTTTTAAGGGGGGTAGAGTGTAACTGTAACACCCCGAAATTTCCTACTACTCAATTAAATATAAAGGGGTTATTTTTATTAGTAAGTAATTATTTAAATAACTATAAGTATAATTATCTCCTCATGGGCTTGGAATAATGTATTTTGGGCTACCTATTATTATTATTGTTATTATTATGATATTAAAATATTCTTAGCCCAAAATACCTATATAAGTATGGATATATATATATTCTACAGTATATGGTTTTTATCATGGGCTATGGATCCAAAGAATTATTATTTTAAACTAGATTATACAAATGGTTTATAATACTACACTAAGCCCATAATTATATTATGATCATCCTTGACCCCATTTAATTTAGCCCAATGGTGTAGCCTTACCTAAAGTAATCTAGCCTAAATCCCAATTGTATAAGCCCTTACCATTAATAGCCCAATCCAATTAAATACCCTAGATGAAAATGGAAGTTTCCAAAAGAGGAAGGGAAGATATTCGGCAGCTAACCTTCCTTCTCGTCACTCTCTCTCGTCTCTTTCCCTCTCGTCTGCTGTCTCTCTCACTCCACGAAACGGCGACAGGCAACAACACCAGTGGAGGCCTCCGGCTAGCACTTCCATTTCTCCGGCGAACTCCCCAGCCACCTCTCGCTTCTCCGGACGTCGACAGCATGCAAGGCAGCGGCTGGGTGTCTCTCTCGGCTAGCGTCAGCGGCGATCAGCGAGGGAGCGACGTTGTCTCTCTCGGCGGTGCGGGCAGCCACGGGTTGGAGCCTGCGTCCTTTTTCCTCCTGCGGCGGGCATCAATGGTGAAGCTCCCGGCGATGGAGCTCGCGGGTGGCGGTGGCAGCGAAGCAGAACGGCGTGGCGGCAATCCCCTCTCCCCTGTTCTTCTTCCGCGCCGTGAGTCACGCAGCGGTTGTCGCGGAGCCGTGCGGACGAGTGCAGCGGTGGAGCCGACGGTACTCCCCTCTCCGTTCTCCTTCTGGCGGTGCAACGCAGCGGTCGGTAAGATTGAGCCTCCATGCCCCGTTCGACGTGAGCGAATGGCGAAGGGGCGGCGTATGTCTGTCAAACCGGAGTAGCAAGCAAATTGCGGTTCGGCGATCCCTCTCCCCGGTCGCGATCGAAGAAGCAAAGCAACGGCAGGAGTTGCTTTCACCGTCCGACGCAACGCAGCAACGGAGGAAGTAGCGGTGACCCTCCTTCTCCTCTGTTCGCAACAACGGCTCTCCTTCACGGTGGCCGGAAGCCCGTTGAAGGATAGTAATGCGAGGGACGCGCAACACAACACAAGAGGCAGATTGGTCTGGTGGTGCGGCTCTTTGGTAGGGAGATTGAGGGTAGGGGTTCGAATCCTGTAGCATGATGGTTTTAAGGTAATTCCTTATTTAAGCCTTAATTTCGACAATGTTAGGTATTTGTGGTTGATTAGGATTATTATTATGGATTAGTAATTATGTAATAGTAATAGGTTGCTATCCTATGCTTAATGTTATAAAACCTATAGTCTGTTAGTGATTAATTATAGATCCCGGGTGATGAGTATGATGGGCCGAGTAGGAATATTAGTGTTATTATTAATAGTTAGTGACGGTGCTAGATTATATTAATTCTTCAGGTTCACAATTATGAACTAGCTTATGGGATGAGCTTTGAGTTGGTACGCTGTTGGATTTAGTTACGCTTCAAAGGTAACCACTATGTCCATCAAAATCTATTTTTTTTACACTCACTCTATATGATATTAATTGGTGATTTGGAAATCCTGAAATTCCTTGATTATTAGCCTATTATTGATTGTGTCTATTGGATTCTTGGACTTGTGTCTTGATCCCTTGCCTAGTGTTGTTATGATTATTTGTTGGTTTGGATTTCCATGTTATTTGACCTCTGTTGGATGAAATGTTGGTGTATTGTGATCTGATCTGTGTATACTGGAACATTTCTTTGTATTCTGAGCCGAGTCTGATTCGGTGTGTGGAAATTGCTCTTGCGGGGCACTCTAGTGGGATAATGTAACCGCTGGGGTCTTCTGTAAGAGTAATAGGGTAGTGGTTGATGGAGGTGAGTGATCCGTTGTTTGTTCCTTCTTGTTCTGGAGTTTGTTGGAGTATTCTATTGGATATTCTTACCTTGATTCTGAGTATTTATTCATACCTCTTAGTCCTTTGTATGAGTCTATTATTTGGGAGTTGGTTGGTGTTCATATCTGAGATGAGCACTCTGAGTGATGGTTCTTGGGCTGAGCTGAGTATGAGTTTGGAGTGGTGGATCAGTGAGTATGTTTTGGAGGTTGATGGGTGATCTGACTGTGCTATTACTAACTTCTGACTTTGGACTTCGGTCCCTGTGTACCAGTTATCTGGGTTCTGACTTCTGACTTTGGACTTCGGTCCTTGTGATTGGGTTGATTACCCATGTGATTGGACTACGGTCCCTGTGATTGGACTTCGGTCCCTGTGATTGGGCTCATCACCCCTGTGTACCAGTTATCTGGGTTCTGACTTCCGACTTTGGACTTCGGTCCCTGTGTACCGGATTTCCGGGTTCTGACTTCTGACTTCTGACTTCTGACTTCTGACTTCTGACTGTGGGTTTGACTTGGTATGATGGTTGGTATGAGGGTTTGGAGGTTGGAGTTGGGATTCCTTTCTTGGTTGACGTATTCGTGAGTTCCTTGTGTTTATTCGGTTGATATCTTGTTATTCTTGGTTATGGTTGGTTGGATTCTTTATGGTTGTTGTTCAGTTGATATCTTGTTATGGATTCGTTGTATTGTACTCTCATTATTGGATATTGGCTTTGTTTGGATGAGTCTTGGTTTATGATTCGTTCAGCTTGTTGTTGTTGAGTATCTGTTTTGAACTATTGAACAGTTTGTTGGCGTTTATATTCTATATGGGTGTGTAAACCTATTTACAAACTTATGTATATCTATACTTCCTTGCGGGTGTGAATGGTGGTTGCTTAGCAGTCTTTTGCTAATGGTTCTTTGCGTGTTTTCCAGGTATGGAGTAAGTCTGAGCGCGAGCGCGTTAGAGCCTATCTTATGAGGACGCTTAGACTTAGTTTTATGATGTTAGACTTTGGTTTTTGGGCCTGTGTGCCATTGGAGATTTTCTATACTCTTGACTAGTGTTTGGATGTTGTTAAACATGACTTGAGGATTTATTTTATTCTATGCATGACAGTTCAGTTGATCTATTTTGGTTAGCCTGTGCATCTAGGCTGTGTTTTCTACCTAGATGTGGCATGACGCCCTTAAGGTTTAAATTCGCTTCCGCTATGTTGTTGTTGGTTGAGATAGGCAGCTGTTGTGTTGAGATTTGTCTATCTCAGCTTGTGTAAGGTTGGGGTGTCACAGTTGGTATCAGAGCCTGTGTTGAGGTCTGAGTAGAGATCCTAGGGTTGAACTTTTGAGACTCTAGGACTTGATCAGTAGAAATTAAGATGTTTTGAGAATCCTAGGATGTGTGAATTCTAGGAATCGCGGTGAGGACACGCCTTGTTTGTTTATGTTACTTGTGATGTGTTAACCTTGTTGTTTGCAGCTTGCGGCTCGTCTACCTAGTAAGTCTTAATCGCTTTTAGTTAAGTTGCTTCGTTTTAGAATTCCCTAGGAGCCCGTTTTAGATTAGGAATGAGTAGTTAGTTGAGGCGGAACGAGGGATAGCACCGTGTGGGTCTAAGCAATCAGAAGACCGGGCGGCTCGTTGAAGAAGATTCATCCACTCGCAGTTTGGAGTCAACGGCAGCAATCTACATTCCCGAGAATTGGCGTCCTCGCGCGTGTGACCTCGTCTACAAAGTCTTATCCAACCTCAAGACTTGAAGAACGAGTTCGTGCAGCTGAAGTGCGGTAAGAAGACGAAGAAAGCAATAGGAGCTCGAAGACTGAAGACTCGAAGACTCTCGGCTATGAGGGAACGACAATAGCAGGTGCTGACGCGTCAAGAAAGAGTTAAAGCACGCCAATAAGAGCTTCCGGATCGGCCATGAAGAGTCTCGTGCAAACACTCGAAGGAAGGAACCTCGGTGGCAAGAAAGAATTAAGGAATAGCTAGGCAAGCTAGTAGAAGACCGAATCGTCAAAAGATCAAGACCAACAGAAGTGAACCTGAAGGCTAGCTTAATCCCCGGATATTCCTAAGTAGAATTATCTGAATTCTATACTCTCGTTTCGTTAGAAGCAAGGTAAAATCACGTCAACCGGTCAAAGCGTCGTGGTCCAATCGTCAAGCCGCGGAAAACGTTTAGAGTTGAGAGACTTCCTTATCCTTCTTAAGCCGAATTCCACTTTGCTCCTTGTAATCCTAACCATCCCTCCATAGAGAAGTCCCTTCTATCTATTCTAATCATTATTCCTACCTCTTCCGGGAAACTAAATCTTCCTTGTTCTTGAAACTCTAGATGCCCTCTTATTGAAACATCCCTTCTACCTGTTCTAAATCCCTATCTCATCTTAGCTTGAAGCTGAATTTGTCTTGTCTTTTTGGAAAAGTGCATACCCTATCGTTAAAGAATCCTTTCTATCTTCTTAGACCTCATTGCTATCGTCCCTTGAAACCGAACTTCTCTCATCCCCTTGGAAATTGTATATCCTTTCGTTGAGACATCCCTTCAGTTTATTTTAAGTCTCATTTTGATCTACTTTCGAAATTGAACCCCTTTCTTCCCTTAAAAGAATTGAATACCATATCATTGACGAATCATCTCTGTCTTTCAAAATCTCGTTCTTAAATCCTCTTGGAACCTGATTTCCTTCCTTTCCTTGAATAAGCGAAATACCCTATCGTTGGAAAACTCCTCATGTGTTTTCAATCTCGTGCTTATCTGTTCTCGAAGCCAAGTTCTTTTCGTTCCTTCTCTTTTGTTGAACGAACTTGATATCCCCTTGATTTAAGAAATCCTTTTTGCCCTTCTCGAACCTTGTTCTTACTTTCTTCCGAAGTCGAGTTCTCCTCTCCTCTTTATAGAACTTGACACTAAGCAACCATTCCCATCTTCTCAAACGTTATTCTTGTGTGCTTCTTGAAAATATCTTGTGCAAGGTGGCAATCCTATTTCCTAAGTTGTAACTTTGATGACCTTTGATTCCATTCTTAACCTACGTTGTTTTTGAACTTTAAACCGTAAACCTTTCCTTCTCCTTTCTTCGTTGGGTCAAATTTTCCAAAATTGGGCGTATACTCTATAAATACTTTCTCTATATGTACTATCGTACTAGTTTTAACTCTCTGTCCCCAAAACGATTTTTTTTTCGAGCTTCGGGGACGAAGCTCCTTTTAAGGGGGATAGAGTGTAACACCCCGAAATTTCCTACTACTCTATTAAATATAAAGGGGTTATTTTTATTAGTAAGTAATTATTTAAATAACTATAAGTATAATTATTTCCTCATGGGCTTGGAATAATGTGTTTTGGACTACCTATTATTATTATTGTTATTATTATGATATTAAAATATTCTTAGCCCAAAATACCTATATAAGTATGGATATATATATATATATTCTACAGTATATGGTTTTTATCATGGGCTATGGATCCAAAGAATTATTATTTTAAACTAGATTATACAAATGGTTTATAATACTACACTAAGCCCATAATTATATTATGATCATCCGCGGGGGAAGTAGCGGTGACCCTCCTTCTCCTCTGTTCGCAACAACGGCTCTCCTTCACGGTGGCCGAAGCCCGTTGAAGGATAGTAATGCGAGGGACGCGCAACACACACACAAGGGCAGATTGGTCTGGTGGTGCGGCTCTTTGGTAGGGAGATTGAGGGAGGGGTTCGAATCCTGTAGCATGATGGTTTTAAGGTAATTCCTTATTTAAGCCTTAATTTCGACAATGTTAGGTATTTGTGGTTGATTAGGATTATTATTATGGATTAGTAATTATGTAATAGTAATAGGTTGCTATCCTATGCTTAATGTTATAAAACCTATAGTCGTTAGTGATTAATTATAGATCCCGGGTATATTATGGCAGTAAATATAGTTTATTATAGTTGTGACGTGCTAGATTATATTAATTCTCAGGTTCACAATTATGAACTAGCTTATGGGATGAGCTTTGAGTTGGTACGCTGTTGGATTTAGTTACGCTTCAAAGGTAACCACTATGTCCATCAAAATCTATTTTTTTTACACTCACTCTATATGATATTAATTGGTGTTGGAAATCCTGAAATTCCTTGATTATTAGCCTATTATTGATTGTGTCTATTGATTCTTGGACTTGTGTCTTGATCCTTGCTAGTGTTGTTATGATTATTTGTTGGTTTGGATTTCCATGTTATTTGACCTCTGTTGGAATGAAATGTTGTGTATTGTGATCTGATCTGTGTATACTGGAACATTTCTTTGTATTCTGAGCGAGTCTGATTCGGTGTGTGGAAATTGCTCTTGCGGGGCACTCTAGTGGATAATGTAACCGCTGGGGTCTTCTGTAAGAGTAATAGGGTAGTGGTTGATGAGGTGAGTGATCCGTTGTTTGTTCCTTCTTGTTCTGGAGTTTGTTGGAGTATTCTATTGGATATTCTTACCTTGATTCTGAGTATTTATTCATACCTCTTAGTCCTTTGTATGAGTCTATTATTTGGGAGTTGGTTGGTGTTCATATCTGAGATGAGCACTCTGAGTGATGGTTCTTGGGCTGAGCTGAGTATGAGTTTGGAGTGGTGGATCAGTGAGTATGTTTTGGAGGTTGATGGGTGATCTGACTGTGCTATTACTAACTTCTGACTTTGGACTTCGGTCCTGTGTACCAGTTATCTGGGTTCTGACTTCTGACTTTGGACTTCGGTCCTTGTGATTGGTTGATTACCCCTGTGATTGGACTAGTCCCTGTGATTGGACTTCGGTCCCTGTGATTGGGCTCATCACCCTGTGTACCAGTTATCTGGTTCTGACTTCCGACTTTGGACTTCGGTCCCTGTGTACCGGATTTCCGGGTTCTGACTTCTGACTTCTGACTTCTGACTTCTGACTGTGGGTTTGACTTGGTATGATGGTTGGTATGAGGGTTTGGAGGTTGGAGTTGGGATTCCTTTCTTGGTTGACGTATTCGTGAGTTCCTTGTGTTTATTCGGTTGATATCTTGTTATTCTTGGTTATGGTTGGTTGGATTCTTTATGGTTGTTGTTCAGTTGATATCTTGTTATGGATTCGTTGTATTGTACTCTCATTATTGGATATTGGCTTTGTTTGGATGAGTCTTGGTTTATGATTCGTTCAGCTTGTTGTTGTTGAGTATCTGTTTTGAACTATTGAACAGTTTGTTGGCGTTTATATTCTATATGGGTGTGTAAACCTATTTACAAACTTATGTATATCTATACTTCCTTGCGGGTGTGAATGGTGGTTGCTTAGCAGTCTTTTGCTAATGGTTCTTTGCGTGTTTTCCAGGTATGGAGTAAGTCTGAGCGCGAGCGCGTTAGAGCCTATCTTATGAGGACGCTTAGACTTAGTTTTATGATGTTAGACTTTGGTTTTTGGGCCTGTGTGCCATTGGAGATTTTCTATACTCTTGACTAGTGTTTGGATGTTGTTAAACATGACTTGAGGATTTATTTTATTCTATGCATGACAGTTCAGTTGATCTATTTTGGTTAGCCTGTGCATCTAGGCTGTGTTTTCTACCTAGATGTGGCATGATGCCCCTTAAGTTTTAAATTCGCTTCCGCTATGTTATGTTGTTGGTTGAGATAGGCAGCTGTTGTGTTGAGTTTTATCTATCTCAGCTTGTGTGAGGTTGGGGGTGTCACATACGTGATGTCGGTTGTCCCAACGAGATCCTAGAAGATCAGAAAATTGAGAGGAGATGAGCCACCCCACTTGCATTCGGGAACCCATTGCACTGACCTTCGAAAAAGTATGGGGCTCATGTGATGTCGGGTGCCCGATGACGTGATCCGAGGGGGTTGAGAAAGAAAGAGTGACCGCCCAAGCCATGGCGGTGAGCTACTACAAACTACAACATCATTATCCTAAGGAACGAGTAAATTAGAGAGGGGTGAGCCACCCCGCTAGGATTTGGGCACTCATAACACTGTCTTCGAAAAAGCGTGGAGCTCCACATGAAGTCGGGTTGCCCAATGACGTTATCTGAATCCCGCTAAAGCCAAAAGCGGAGAGTAGTCAATGTCTTACCATTTTTTACTTACATGTTGGGTCTTGGAGTATTGGGTTGATCGTTGTTTGGCGTGTGTACGTCATTCCCCTTTTCCATTCTCTTAACACTCTCTTGATCAAAACATATGGTTGCCTAAAACACTGTGTAGCTATCTTTTGACACTTATGATTTGAATGGATTAATGATTTGCTTAGGGACAAGCAAACTAAATTGTGGAAACTTTTGATAAGTGTCAAAAGATACTAGTTTTCAAGGTCAATTTGAAGGTATTCTATGCGTAGTTTGAGCAATTTATGCGTGAATTATGAGTAAAAAGCAATAAAATGCCATTTTCATTACAAGGCCTTCTAATTTGTGCATTATGATGTTTTTGAGGAATTATGATTAAAAAGGGTGGCAAAAGCATACCAAAACGATGCATTTTTTAAGATCACGGAAGCAGGACCAAATCACTGCCGTGTCACACGCGTGACTTAGGGCTAGATTCTTCTCTATATCCAAATCACGTTGTTGTCATGTGCGTGATTCTGAGCGTGGAAGCTGTCTGAACCTATATCACGGGGTGACTCTAGGCATGGATGAGGATTATTTCCATATCACGTTCGTGTCACGCACGTGGATTGAGCACAGCACGCTAGGTGCAAATTGTTCTTTATAAATATGAGGATCTTTGTAGATTTTGAGAGTTAGTTTTCATTTTTAGAAGATAAAACTCTTAGAACACTTGCAAAAATTCTCTCTCTAGCATTTAGTGTGCCCTTAAACTTGAGAAATATAATGCAAGCGAAGCCCGGAAAATGGACTAATTTTGTGGGGCATTGGGCAAAAGGTGAGCCTAGTATGAGCCAGTGAGAAATCCCATTTCCCTAGAAAAAGGCATGAGGGGTTGTTATGGTTAAATGAGAAAAAAGGCTAAGTAATGGCCACTCCTAGAGATAAGATCCGAGAAAAGCCATCTTGCTAGGATTTGGGGCAACCATTGCACCATTCTTCGAACAAGCGTAGTGATCTACGTGAAGTCGGTTGTCCCAATGGGATCCTAGAAGATCAGAAAACTGAGAGGAAGTGAGCCACTGATATGAACCTAGTCCAAGGTTCAAACGAAGATAGAGTATTGTCCCAAGGTAGCTCCCAAAGTAAGGATAGAGTTGGATCGAAATACCTTAGACCTCACAAGAAACCCTTAGTCTCGAATCCTCAAAGACTTAGAAGAGCAATCTTCAATCAACAAGAGTCGGATCTAGTTTCCTTCGATTCAAGAACGAGTCCACGAACCTAAATCTAATGTTGAAGAAAGGAAGATTGATTCGAGTACACGAATCAATTTGCTAGTTGAGTCCACGACTAGCCACTAATTGAGTCCACAATTAGCTATAAGGTTTCTTACACAAGTGTAAAGAAAAACTTAAGAATTTTATTGAATGAAAGCGTGTCTTAGACTAATACGATTGTTCCCTATTTATAGCTATAGGGACATCATTATAATCCTAAATATAATGGGAAAAATAATCCTAAACATAATCTAGAAAGCAAGTAAAGATACCAAAAATAATAGGGCTGATTTGGGCCTAACTTAATCCCCAAAATCAACACTTAAACAATTATAAAAAGCCTTGAGTTCTTCTACATCTTTTGCAATTGGGTTTGAATTGGATTTCCACCATCTTTGAACATAACCAATGAAGAGTTGTCTTAATTGTTTGGACTTAGACCTTGTGATTGGCCCAACTGGTACTCTTAATGGATATTCAGTAGTTTGGGTTACATTATCCTTCCCTTCTTGAAAACGATTCGTACTCGAATATGTGCAATCATTTGGGGACAAGTCTGAAACATTGAAAGTAGAAGAGACATTGTATTCTCCTCTACGATCAACCTTATAAGCGTTGTCTCCAATCCATGACATAACTTGAAACGGGCCATCTCCACGTTGGTTCAACTTAGACTTTGACTTTCTCTCATGTGGAAAACGGTCTTTGCGCAAGTGAATCCACACCCAATTCCCAGGCTCAAACGTGATCTTTTTCCTTGTCTTGTTCACTCGAGCAGCTATTTATTCGTTCATTCTCTGTATTTGTTCTTTGACTTTAATGTGCATCTCCTTGATCTTCTTGGCACGTTCATCCCCATCTAAGCTATCCTGCAGATTGTAAGGTAAAGCAAGTAAGTCTATAGGAGATAATGGATTGAAACCATACACAACTTCAAAAGGAGACATGTTAGTGGTTGAATGTATTGCATGATTATAAGCAAACTCAACGTGAGGCAAACATTCTTCCCATGATTTTAGATTTTCAGAGATCACACTTCTAAGTAATTGGGATAAGGTTCTATTAACGACTTCTGTTTGTCCATCCGTTTGAGGATGACAAGTAGCAGAAAATAGCCACTTAGTCCCAATTTTAGCCCGAAGTGGCTAAGAGATTTAGTATCTCTATCAGAAACAATAGTCTTAGGGATGCCATGCAGTTTGACAATCTTAAGAAAGAAAAGATTAGCAACATTAGTTGCATCATCAGTTTTAGTGCAAGCAATAAATCTGGCCATCTTACTAAAACGATCAACTACAACAAAAATATAATCTTTTCTATAGGTAACCCTAGAACAAAATCCATCGAAATATCAAGCCATGGGCCGCTAGGAACAGAGAGTGGTGTGTAAAGCCCTTGGGGAAGTGATTTAGACTTAGCATGGTGACATGTAGTACAATTATTGACAAAAGTCTCAACATCTTTTTTCATTTTAGGCCAATAGAAATGTTCATGCAATGCATCATAAGTTTTAGAGATACCAAAGTGTCCCATAAGACCACCTCCATGTGATTCAGAGATCAAACTCACACGCAAGGAACAATTAGGAATGCACACTCTATTTTCCTTAAACAAAAACCCATTTGATAAGTAAAACTTTCCAAAAGGAGATCGTACACAAGAGGTGTAGATCTCTCCACACATTGTATCACTAGCATGGAGAGACTTAATGAAATCAAAACCAAGAAACTTAGCATGTAAAGTAACAAGTAAAATACATCTCCTAGATAAAGCATCAGCCACTTTGTTTTCCGTACCTTTCTTGTAGGCAATTTTATAAGGAAAAGCTTCAATGAACTCGAGCCATTTAGCATGTCTCTTATTCAACTTACCCTGGCCTTTCAAATGTTTTAAGGTCTCATGATCAGTGTGTAAAATAAAGTCTTTAAACCATAAATAATGTTGCCATGTTTCCAAGGCTCTTATAATGGCATAAAGTTCTTTATCATAGGTGGGATAGTTTAGTGTTGCGCCACCCAACTTCTCACTAAAATAGGCAATGGAGCATTTATCCTGCATCACTACAACACCGATTCGAATGCCAGAAGCATCACATTCTAGTTCAAAAGTTTTATCAAAACAAGGCAAAACTAGAACTGGAGCGGTGGTGAGTTTCTGTTTCAATGTAGCAAAAGCTTGTTCTTGTTTAGGCCCCCATTTGAAGATGGTGTCTTTCTTAATCAACTCATGCATAGGGGCTGCTATGGAGCTGAAATCACGAACAAACTTTCTGTAGAAACCTGCTAGCCCACGAAAACTACGCAAGTTAGATACATTAGTTGGCGTTGGCCAACTTTTGATAGCTTTAACCTTTTTTGAATCCATGGTCACACCTTCTATACTGACATGAAATCCTAAAAACTCGACACTCTCAGACATAAAATAACACTTCTCAAGATTGGCATACAATTGTGCAGCCTTAAGTTCAAGAAAAACTAATCGAAGGTGTTTCAAGTGTTTTTCTTGTGACTTGCTATAAATCAGAATATCATCAAAGTAAATAACAACAAAATTACCAATAAATTTCCTCAAAACATGGTTCATAAGTCTCATGTATGTGCTAGGGTCGTTAGTTAAGCTAAAAGGCATGACTAACCACTCATATAAACCATGCTTTGTTTTGAAGGCAGTTTTCCACTCATCACCTTCTTTCATCCTGATTTGATGATATACTCGTTTCAAATCCACTTTGCTAGAGTACTTAGCTCCATGAAGTTCATCAAGCATATCATCAAGTCGAGGAATGGGAAATCTATACTTAATAGTTATATTGTTAATTGCACGACAATCAACACACATTCTCCATGTACCGTCTTTTTTGGGACAATGAGAACTGGAACGGCACACGGACTCAAGCTTTCTTGAATATGGCCGATCTCAAGAAGCTCTTCAACCTGTTTCTGGATCTCCCTTGCTTCTACGGGATTGGTTTTGTAAGCTGGTCAATTTGGTAAACTAGATCCGGGGACAAAGTCAATTTGATGCTCAATACCTCTAAGTGGTGGCAATCCTTTTGGCATCTCTTTAGGGAATAAATCTGAAAAATCAGCAAACAATTTATCAATAGAGGCATTACGAATACATGATTCAGAGTGTAACACAAGAGAAGAATCAAAATCAGAGGTAAGCTTATGAATGAAAAGTAAGTGAAACGTGTCTCCCATTCTTATTGCCTTCTTAATCTCATTTTTTGTTGCAAAAAGAGAGGGTTGATGTGTTTCCTTTGCTGGTTTTGGAGATGAAAATGGCATGGAAAGGGAGATTGGATGAGGTGGAAGCTTCGATTTTGGATAGGGGGAATACGTCACTAATTTTGCCTCTCTTGACACCTTCCTCGATTTCGATAGTATTTCTTTCTTCTACCTGTTTAGGAGCCAAAGGAGATAAGACATATCTAACTCCATCCATGTGAAACACATAAGTGTTCGTCATTCCATCAAAGTTGATTTTTCTATCAAATTGCCACGGTCTACCTAACAACACATGAGCAGCCTGCATTGGGACAATATCACACAAAATTTCATTAGAGTAACTGTTAATAGATAAAGGAATAAGAGCCTATTTGGTTACTCTAACTTCTCCTGCATTGGTTAACCATTGCAAACGATAAGGATTCGGGTGATCAAGCAAAGGTAATTGAAGAAATTTAACCATAGCTGCACTAGCCACATTTGTGCAACTTCCAGAATCTATTATCACAGTACAAGCGTTCCCTCTAATTAACCCTTTAGCATAAAAGATATTTTCTCTTTGGGACTCATCTTCTTTTAAGGGGTGAGAACTCAAGACCTTCTTAACAACAAGAGTATGAACAGACTCATTATTAGCATATTCAGAATCAAAATCTAGAGCTAAGGATGTTTGTAACACCCCGTAAATTTCATTCAGGCCTTAAGACCGGTAATTAAATTCCACTGGGCATTTTATTTGATTTAATTGGGCTCAATCCTTCCAATTGATATACATATATTTCATTCCGGATTATTTATTAATTCTAAGGCCCAATTCTTGATCTAAGTCTTGTAAGGGATTTATTTTAATTGGATCCTTACAATTTCTATGGAGCATTTTATAATGGCCCAATATGTATATATATATATATATATTCTTGAAAGATGAAATTTCCTACTTACTAGTATTATATTAAATCATGCAAGACCCATTCTCTTAAAAAGGCCCATTATCTACTCTAGTTACCCTAATGTGATATATTTTATGTATGTAATGATTTCTCCCATCTATACTATATATAAAAGAATTATCCTCCTCCCAAATTTTCCCGCCCAAATTTAGGGACATTTTAGTCAAAATATTGATTTTATTAATTAATTGATTAATTGATTATTTATTAATTTATTTATTAATAAATAGTAAAGGTAAATTGGACAATTATTTTGGATAAATTATTGATTGATTATATTAGTTAACCATATATATTTTTTCATAAAATTAGCAATCAATTATTATTACATATTATGGTAATTATTATGGTAATTAAACTTTTCTTGGATGATTATAAGATCAAATGGCTTTTAGTTGCTTTAGAGCTTTTGAATTGTGTAAGGATAACACAGAGGAACATGCACAAGGTGAGAAGGTTTTTAATTTTATGATTTTTTTTTCTGTATAATTCTTTCTCCATCATTGGTTCATCAGAATTTTAGTTCTGGTCTGCAATTTTTTACTCAGAATTTCAGTGCCCTGGCCCCTGGCCAAATTCGTACTGGGCACTCTGGGTAGTGATAAAAGAGTGGAAATTTTATATTGGAGTGTATAATTTATAATTTCTTCTTCTGTCTGTGTTGTGTTGAACCATTAGAGGTTGTTGCCATCAACGTGAAGCTATTCTCCTATAACTCTATTAGATCAGCAACCCAGCATTTTCATCCATCAAACAAGATAGGAGGAGGTGGTTTTGAAGTTGTCTACAAGGTAAAGGACTAAATTTTGTACTAACAATCTTGAAAGAAGGAAATTTATATGAGCTGATGTCAATAAATGGTCCCTTTTTTAGTATATACTGTGAACTCTCCTCTCCTCCGCAGATCAAAGCCGAGTTCTTCCTCCTCCGGCGAGTTCTACTCCTCCGGTTATCTCTCTCTCCTCGCCGGTCGAAGAAGAAGATGATGAAATGGCAGGTAACATTTTCTTCTTCTTTTTATTATTATTATTATTATTATTATTATTATTATTATTATTATTATTATTATTATTATTATGAGAAGAGAGGAAAGAAGAAAGAAAAGAAAAGGAAGAAATAAGAATGGAACGCGGAAGAAGATCACAAGTTTTTTTTCAAAGCAACAGAGTTCATGCATCAGAGATAAAATTGTGAGAAAAGGGATTATTGGATCTCAGAAAGCTTATTAAGTATGTTGATTATGGAATAAAACATTTTATTTCATAATTGGTTAGAAATAAGCTTTATTTTTAATTTAAATTTTTAGTAAGAATCAATTTATTCTTCCTGTGATGGATTCTTATAATATTTCAATAGTTGTACATTGTTGATGCGTGTATATTCATTTCGATTACTAATTAGCTCCCCCGTGAGGGTTCGAGTTAGCAATAACTTGCTTTGTGAATATTTTGAGTTTCTAACAACAATATTTTGAATTCATTTTGTATGCATATCCCTGATTTTGGAATTTGCATGAAGTTTTTTGCCTTACCTATTATTAGAGATAATATAATAATAATAATAATAATAATAATAATAATAATAATAATAATAATAATAATAATAATAAATAATAATAATAATCTAAAACTCTGAATATAATTTCTCTAATAATAATAATAATAATAATAATAATAATAATAATAATAATAATATTTCAAACTCTTAATATAACTTCCTACTTAAATTTTCCTATTAAATCCGTTTATAACGGTAATTACAAATATAGAATTTGAAAAAAAAAATACTAGCTATCAATTTCCTTATACAATTTTCCTATCATATTTTAATTAATTGACGCTTTTCCTAATATATCTTACCAGAAAGGCTTTCTCCCTTTTTTATAATACAGATCCATATGTTAATCTGTTTATTATGGTAATATATATCCGTTAATCAATTTTATATATATTTTTAGTTCAAATAATATCAATTACTCGTGCATTTCTTTTGATTACTTTTGAATAAAATCTTAAAATCATGACAATTAAGGAATTATTAATAATTTCTGTAATATAAATTTTATTTTATTAGTTAAGCAAATTGATAATACACATATTACATCCATAATTAAAGGATATTAAAAAATTATGATAATTATTCCAATTCATATATTATTACGTCCATACAATTCTAAATTACTACACATACAAAATTATACTAATGGTTACTTTTGAATGAAATCTTAATAATTATAGTAATTAAGAAATTAATTCGCACATTATACTTTTATTAAACTGTTTTTATACTTATCATAATAAAGGTTTTATCTAATCAATTAAGGAAATTAATGATATACATATTACGGACATAATTAAATGAAATTAAACATACACATATTACAACATAATTAAAGGAAATTAAACATATGCATATTACGTCCATAATTAAATGAAATTAAAATACATATTTTATTAGATATATATATATATATATATATATATATATATATATATATATATATATATATATATATATACTCCTTAATTAGTACTCATATATACTCCTTAATTACCATAACTATTCAAATTACATGGATGTCATAATCTATACTATATATAAAAGTATTATCATCCTACCAAATCAGAACATTATTATTTTCTCCTAAATATGACAAGTGAATATTATAAACAGTCAGGAAGTACTATGAAGAAACTCACAAAATCCGGAGTAATAGGAAACAAAAGGAAACATATAACAGGAAACAAAGATGACATCGTTACTGCTGTCCATATTTTTTTAAAGGGTTTTCTTACCATGCACAAATCTAAGGGTCAAATAGGCCACCGAACTGCACACGAAAATGCAATTAGGCTACTGAACCTTAAAAAAAAACTACAATTGAGTATCTAAATTAACTCATTTCAATATTTCATGCAATTTGTCCAATTTGCAAATTTCTAAAAGGTCACCTCAAATTGAAATTATTTTTTTAAAAAAAACCTTAAAAATAATCTATACTATATGTAAAAGTAAAATTCTCCCATTTCATTTTCCCGCCCAAACTTTTGTAGTCAATTAATTAAATATTTTATTAGTCAAATAATTAATAAAGCTTATTTGGTAAGGAAATGTAAAATAGAAATTAACTAATATCTATTAATTGGTAGTATTGTTTCTGTATTCACGTATCAATACTATTAATAAAAGAAAAATTTCCCCCTTCAACTTTTTCCGCACAAACTAATATTATTAATTAATTGGTTAAAAAATAATAATGTTTAATTAGTAACAAAATTTTATTTACCGAATAATTAAACCATTATAATTGTGAGAATAATAATGAAAACAAATTTTGCGTAATTTTATAAGAAAAAATAATTTATTAATTATTATTTACACCAATAATAATAATAATTCGAATACTTATCTATACTTCTATATTTATAATACTATTAATAAAAATAAAATCATCCTGTGTGAAATTTCCACCCAAACAATAGTAAAGATCAAATGGAAAAGAAAATTGATTTTACTAATTGATTGAAAATATAAAAAAAAATCCTAATGAAAAAGGAAACAGAAATTTGGCAAATTATAAAAGGAAAATGATATTACTAATCGTTAATTACACTTTCCTTTTGAAAGAAATAAAAGGAAACCCTAAACCCTAAAAACTTTTAAAAGAAATAATTACAGCCAAAGGCCTTGTGGTCAAGCGGCATCCGGTGTACACTCTCATGTGGAAGGGAGTGGGTTCGAGCCTCAGTGGAGGCATCTAGGTTGAGAAAGTAGCTATGAACAGATACTACATTGTAACCGAGTCAGTAGAAAATATTTAAACTTAAAAAAAATAATTAAACATGGACTGTTAGATTTTTTATAATAATTACAATTAATTCATTCAAATATGAAAGAGGAAGAAAAAACTAAATGCGATATGGTGAAAATGAATATATACTTAAGGTATAAAAGTGTAATTGCACATATATTAGTGTAATTGACTAATAATAATTGCATAATAATTATTATAGTAATTAAGCTAAACATTGGTTGTTGGATTTAGTTTTATAATAATTATAATTAAATTATTTCTCATTTTTCTTATATTTATTTCAGTAATAATATAAGTACATAAGTCATATATATTACATATTGATATTTTTAAGATAATTGTAGACAAACAAGTTATATATTATTCAATTAATTGAGTAATACTTTTGCAATAATCTTATAATCAAATAAATGTACACGTTTAATATTAGAATTTTTTATAATTTCATCTTTATTTTTATTATCTAAATATATAATAAATAATTTATCAATGCATCGTACGGGTAATGGGACAATTATTTGCCCTAATTCAAGCAAAGAAAACATCAGGAAATATAATCGATCCAACCAATTTCATCAATTGCGCTATATAATATTCGATGTTATAATTTACATAATTGTATATTGATCCAAATATTCTTAAAATATTATAACAAATCCATTCCGTGCAACGCACGGGCGAAAATACTAGTAATATAAAAGGAACTTGTATCAACCCTACCATTCCTTTTTCTTTCCCTGCAAACAATTCATCCTCAACATTAACTCTCCTAAAAACCCTACAACATACAATACCCCTTCACCTTCAAGATTCAAGACCAAGATTGCTCCTTTAGGATTTCTAAAGCTAGGGTAAGTGTTTATCTCTAGGAATACACCTTGCATCATGTTATTTTCATAATCTTTATAC
Organism: Ipomoea trifida; assembly: GCA_003576665.1. Lineage (NCBI taxonomy): Eukaryota > Viridiplantae > Streptophyta > Magnoliopsida > Solanales > Convolvulaceae > Ipomoea > Ipomoea trifida. The sequence continues at coordinate 7,352,483 of CP025659.1, read as the reverse complement.
AAGTTCTTATGTTATTTCCTTTTGGGGATCTTTTGGGGAAAAGATGATCAAGGTGAAGGTGAAGCTTAGTGAGGAGGTTTAAGAGTTCTTGGGTGAAGTGTGCTTCAAGAGGTAACCACTATGTCCACTAAAATCTATTTTACACTCTCAATCTATGATATTATTTGGTGTATTGGAATCCTGAGTATTTCTTTGCTGCTTAGCCTATTTGTTGTTGTCTGTGAAGTCATTTTGATGGATTATGAACTTGTATTCTTGATCCTTTGCATATAGATGTTTATGGATATTTATGGGTATGGATTCCTTGTTTATTTGGCTTCTGGGAGTTGTAATCTGAGTAATCTGATCCTATTTTTGTATTCTGGAATGAATATTGCGTATTCTGTCTATTCTGATATGGGAGTGGTTTAGATTTGCTCTTGCGGTAAGGTTAGGCGGTATAATGTGTCCCGCCTAAGTGGTCCGCAAGAACAACGGACGAAGGGTGTGGCGGCAGGTGGTGCACCACTGGGCGGCCCTGTCCCTTCGTGCGGAGAAGGACGGCGGACCAGCGTGCTCCGCTGGAAGGCACCGTGGGTGTGGACGGTGGAGTGTGGCGGCACAGGGTGTTCCGCCAAGGTGTACCGCTAATGTATCCTTGGTTCTGTTTCCAGTGAGTTGTTTTGTGATCTGTTGTCTGATTGTTTCACCTTTGGTTCTGGATTTTGTTGGGATATTCTGTTGGGTATTTTACCATGTTTTTGGAGTATTTATTTATACCTCTTGGTCCATCTTGTGAGTCTATTGGTTGGTTGAATCCTTGATTGTATTCTCTGGGAGTTTGTTGTGTTCATAATCTGAGATGAACACTGTGGAGGTTTGTGCTTGGGTTGAGTCTGAGGTTGGATATGGAGTGGTGGATCTTTGAGTATCTCTTGGGCTGTTTGAGAATGAACTAACTGTGGAATTAACTTTGGACTCTGGTCCCTATGATTGGGCTCTTGCCCCTGTGATTGGACTTCGGTCCCTATGATTGGGCTCTTGCCCCTGTGATTGGACTTTGGTCCCTGTGATTGGACTTCGGTCCCTGTGATTGGGTTTTTACCCCTGTGTACCTAACTTCTAACTTTCGGGCTTGGTGTTTGATGTGAGAGTTGGTACTTGGGTTGGAAGTTAAGGTTTTGGTGCTTATCCTTGGGTTGAGGTCTGTTTGGTTCCTTGTTAACTCTTGAGTTGTATTGTATCTTGTTGATTATTGGTTATTCTTTGATATATTGCGGTTTGGTTGTTTCTTATGAGCATTCGATTGAGTTTGTGATTCGATTGGACATTGGTATTGATGAGAAGTCTTGGTTTATATATTCATTCAGCGTGTTGTTGTTGAGTATCTGATTTAAACTTGAACAGTTCGTTGGTGTGTATATTCTATATGGGTGTGTAAACCTATTTACAAACTTACTATATATCTATACTTCCTTGCGGGTGTGAATGGTGGTTGCTTAGAAGTCTTTTGCTATTGATTTCTTGTATGTTTCCTAGGTATGCAATAAGACTAAGCGTGAGCGCGATAGAGATATATCCGTATGAGGCGGCTTAGATTAGCTTGTTATGTTTTAGACTTATGTTTTGGGCCTGTGTGCCAATATGAGATTCTACATACTCTTGTTTTAGATCTTGGATCTTTTGGACATGTTTGACGATTAATATACTATTTGGTTTCAGTTTTTGGTTAGCCTGTGCATCTAGGCCGTGTTTTCTTACCTAGATGTGGCATGATACCACTTAGGTTATAAATCGCTTCCGCTATGTTATGTTTTATGGTGGAGATAGGCAGCTTTTGTGTTAAAGTTTACCTATCTCGGCTTGTGAAAAGTTGGGGTGTCACAATGTTTCCTCCTCAACATGTTCATTTGGGGTTTCAAAATTGTCACTAACCTCATCCTCAGACTCATATTCAAGGCAAGAAGCAAATTTTTCAAATTGTTTTGTCATCTTAACTACCCTCTTGTTAGGGCTATCACGAACCAAGTGACCTCTTCCATTACATCTATAACAAATCAATTCTCTATCACGTTGAGGTCTCATTGCCTCACTTACCTTTTCTTTACCTTTGTCTCTTGAATCACCTCTTGGGGGAGGACGTTCATCATGCCTTTGAGGGGTAGAATGAGTGTTGTTCCATCTTGATGTACCATTGTTGGGTTTGTAAATCTTCATCTCTTTGATTTTTGCTTCAGATTCACGTGCAGCATACAAGGCATCATAAAGGGTGTCATATCTCTGAGTATTCATTCCCCACCGGATGTCTTTGTTCAATCCATGTAAGAAGCGAGCAACTGTTCTTGTCTCTTCCTCATGTATGCCCCCTTGTTCAAGTAAAATATTGATAGTTCGGTGGTACTCATCAACTAACATGGATCCTTGCACAGTTCCCTGCAATTTTCATTTAAGATCATAGAAAAAAGATTTAGGGCGAAAGGTTAGACGCATATTGTCCCTTACTTGAACCCAAGATTCATAGGGAATAAGATCAACAACTCTCTCTCTATTTCTTTTTCGCCACCAAGATACTACATACCCCTTAAAGGATGTAGCAACTAGTCTAATTTTTGTGAGATCAGAATAGTGCTTTAAATCAAAGAGTGTTTCAACAGCATTCTCCCATTCTATATACTCAGTAGGTTCTTTCTCACCAGAGAAGTCAGGAATTTCAAGTTTAATGTTTCCTAACTCCTCATTAGGCTGTTGGATCCTTTGACATCTAGGATCCACTCTCCCTGTTGGTGGCAATTGTCTCTCATCATTGTGTGGTCGTTGCACTTGCTGTGAGCGTAGCTCCAAATTAGGTATTTGTTTGAGTAACCCGTCCATGGTGAAGGTTAGAGCATCTATTTTTTGTTCTAATGTCAGGGGTGGGTTTGGAACTTGTTCAGCCATCTGCAAGGGAAAAGAATCTAAAAACAAGAAGATGTGTGAGTAGTCACGTTAGTGAAACCAAAAAGTTGACTCGCTCCCTCACTATTCTCAACTCACGGGTAAAAGGTGGATTATATGGCTCAGGAGGTACGCTACACTGTGACACCCCAACCTCACACAAGCTGAGATAGATAAAAACTCAACACAACAGCTGCCTATCTCAACCAACAACATAACATAGCGGAAGCGAATTTAAAACTTAAGGGGCATCATGCCACATCTAGGAAAGATAATACAACCTAGATGCACAGGCTAACCGAAAATAGATAACTGCATAGATAAAGAAATCCTCAAGTCATGTTTCAACAATATCCAACCACTAGTCAAGAGTATATAAAATCTCGAATGGCACACAGGCCCGAAAACCAAAGTCTAATCAATGTAAACTAAGTCTAAGCACCGTCACAAGATAGGCTCTAACGCGCTCGCGCTCAGACTTACTCCATACCTGGAAAACACGCAAAGAACCATTAGCAAAAGACTGCTAAGCAACCACCATTCACACCGGCAAGGAGATATAGATATACATAAGCTTGTAAATAGGTTTACACACCCATGTAGAATATAAACACCAACAAACTGTTCAATAGTTCAAAACGGATACTCAACAACAATAAGCTGAACGAATCATAAACCAAGACTCATCCAAACGAAGCCAATATCCAATAACGAGAATACAAGACAACAACAAATCCATAAACAATGTTACCAACTGATCAACAACCAAAAGGAACCAACCAACCACAATGAGAACAACAAGATATCAACCGAATATACACAAGGAACTCATGAACACATAAACCAAGAAAGAAATCCCAACTCCAACCTCCGAACCCTCATACCAACCAACATACCAAGTCAAACCCACAGTCAGAAGTCAGAAGTCAGAAGTCAGAATCCAGAAATCTGGTACGCAGGGGTGATGAGCCCAATGAAGTCCAATCACAGGGACCGTAGTCCAATCACAGGGACCGAAGTCCAATCACAGGGGTAATCAACCCAATCACAGGGACCGAAGTCCAAAGTCAGAAGTCAATAGTCAATAGTAGCACAGTCAAACCACCCAACAACCTCCAAATGATACCAAGAAATCCACCATCACATACTCATACTCCAACCTCAACCCAAAACAACCAAACAAAGTGTTCATCTCAACTATGAACACAAACCAACTCCCAGGTAATGAATTCAAGGAATCAATAAAGCATGAGTACAAAAAGGGAAACCAAAGACATGAATCAATACTCCAAGATATGTATAAATACCCAACAAACGGCATGATAAATACTCAAAGTCATGGTAAAATACCCAACAAAACATCCCAACCATAATCAGAACAAAGGGGAAACAACAGACAACAATCAACTCAGAACAGCCTCTGGAATCCAATTCCAGAAACCGTGCGGAACCCCTCGGCGGAACACAGTCCACGCGAGTCACCTCCGCACGAAGGGGTGGAGCCCCCTCGGCGGACCACCTCTCCCCGTCGCTCTCCTCCGCGATGGCCTTGCGGAGCACTCCAACGGGGTGACATTATTCCGTTAGGGTCCTCACGAGGTCATCTCACCCTCCCAGTTTCCATAAACGCTCAGACACGAATAAATCATTCCAGAAAGCAATAATCAGATCAAATACACCAACATTTCATCTATTTAGAGGCCAAAAACATGAAATCCAACTAACAAATGATCATAACAACAATAGGCTAAGATCAACACACAAGATCAAGAAATTCCAACAAAATACAACCAAGAATAGGGCTAAGCACCAAGAAATTTCAGGATTTCCAACACCAAAAATATCATATAGAATGAGAGTGTAAAAATAGATTTTGATGACATAGTGGTTACCTCAAAGAGCTTTCTTCCACCTAGCCAAGCCTCAACAATGATCACAAAGCCCCACCACCTTCTTGATCATTTTACCCAAAGAACCCAAAAGAACACACATAAGAATATGCAAAAAGACTAGCAAAACCATAAAATGCAAGGTAGATTCTTAGCTAGATGCACTTACCCAATCCTAAACAAGCTTAAAGGAGCAATCTTGACTTGAAAACTTGTAGGAGAAATGAAGATCAAATTTGGAAGGAAATGAAGAGGAAATGGCGTGATGGGTAACACCCAGTTTTCTGCCGGTTAGATGTACAAGCTTCCGCAATGTATTATTGGGATTTGTAATAAATCAAGATGTGAAAATGGGGGTGTTACAGTTGATCCTAAGAGAAGTTTAGCTTATACCCCGCAGAAGGAAGGTACCATTGATAGCGCTAAACGCAAAGATTAAAGTTGAGAGCTGCGTTCCACTACCCCGGATGACTAACGAGAAGAACCATTGAGGACTGAAAGGACGAGTTGATACATATTCATGCTGCTAACCTGCAAGGCCCACGATAAGAACACCAAGACTTGACCAAACCATCTTACAACGAAGATTACCAATCGAATAATCAAAGGACACCTCGTAAAATCTTGTACGATAAGAAGAGCAAGAATTCTTGACGCTAAGAAGGTGCACGCGTTGTGTTGGTGCTAAGGTTGCAGTGTTTTAAAGTAAAAGGAAGTAAGCTTGGTCCCTAAGGTCATCACGACCATTCGACAACAAAATCAAGGGTTCGTTAAAGAAGGATATTTGTGATTCATTGCATTCGCCTCTCCTGGAGTGATAAGGTCGTGCGAACCGTAGTTTACATGCTAGAGCTTATTCGAATCTCGGATTCGCGTTGCGCGGGAAGCAAGGTCAAGATCCGTCAATCGATCAGAGTATCGCAATCAAATCGTTATCTCGAAGAAATCGTTTAGAGTCGAGAGACTTCCTATCCTCTTAAAGCCAAATTTATCTTTACTCCTTGAAATTCCAACTATCCTCCCATTGAGAAATCCCTTCTATCTGTTCTAATCATTATTCCTATCCATTTTTGGAAACTAAATTCTTCTTTGTTTCTTGAGACTCCAAATGCCTTTTGTTGAAACATCCCTCCTATTGATTCTAGACCTCATTGCTATCGTCTCTTGAAACCGAATTTCTCTCATTCACTTGGAAATTGTGTATCCTTTCGTTGAGACATCCCTTCAGTTTATTTTAAATCTCATTCTTATCTCATTTCAAGATTGAATTTCTTCCTTTCCTTGAAGAATGGAATACCTATCGTTGAAAAAAAAATCATTTCTGTTTTTCGGAACCTCATCCCTAACTCCTTTTGGACCTAAATTCTTTCTTTTCTTGAATAAGCTGAATCTCCTATCATTGGAAAATTCTTTCTGTGCTTGCAAGTTGTGTCCCTACAGTTTCTCAAAGCCAAGTTCCTTTCTTCTTTTTCCTTTTGTTGAAAGAACATGATATTCCCTTAGTTGAGAAAATCATTTCTATCATTTCAAGCATTGTTCTCGTTTGCTTCTTCTTAAAATGATCTGTGCAAGGTGACAACCTTATTTCCTAAAGTTGTAACCTTGATGACTCTTGATTTTATTCTTAGTCGACGTTGTCTTTGAATCTTGAACCCTAAACCTTTCATCCTCCATTTCATTGTTGAGTCAACGTTTTTTTTTTATATAAGCATACCTTCTATGAATGTTTCCCTCTATCTACTACCGTATAAGTTTTAACTTTGTCCGCAAAATGAATTGGCCTTGTGGAATCGTTCTGAGTTGGATCTTTCAAGAAAAAGGGAGTTCGCCTAAGCTGTCAGTAAATCAAAGCAAAGAAGCATAGCGGCCCGTTCGTTGGAAGGTTTGGTAAATTGGGTAACCCTAAGACTGTGTTTCTGCATGTGTCATCGAAAAGTTGAGTTGACTCAAGAAAAAAATGAAAGCCCCCCATGATCGATAGGAGACATATGTCGACCAAGTTAGACCAGATGCGTGATGTGTTCTCATTTTGCTGCTGAAGAAATATGTACATGATGTGGTTCGTGATACCCAGCCTGAAGTCGTAACCTTTGAAGATGCTCTATCTTATGAAGAGAAACTAGTGAGAATTTTGTCACCCAGTCAAGAGAAGCGCACCGGCAAGCAATGAAGTCCGTAAAGGCGGGGTGATCCAACCACGTGGCCAAAGGAGCAACCTGGGATATGAGGGATGTGATGAGAAATCGGTTCCAGCGTTGTGTGATCAAGGTAGGCAAGTTTAAGCTTTAGGTAGAATTCTTTTTTTTAGGTTGTGTTTTGACTCGCTTGGGTTGGGTAAGTTAGGAGGTTAAGAGTTAGTGGTGTAGAGTGTGTTTTTAAGTTAAGTTGGTTGAGCAATCCTTTCTTTAACCTTCGATCAATTCCTTGTTTCCTTGAACCGTTCCGTTCCAAGTTCCAGTGAGCTTTGAGCTTTGGACGAAGCTCCTTCTAAGGGGGGTAGAGTGTAACACCCCGTAAATTTCATTCAAGCCTTAAGACCGGTGATTAAATTCCACTAGGCATTTTATTTGATTTAATTGGGCTCAATCCTTCCAATTGATATACATATATTTCATTCCGGATTACTTATTAATTCTAAGGCCCAATTCTTGATCTAATTCTTGTAAGGGATTTATTTTAATTGGATCCTTACAATTTCTATGGAGCATTTTATAATGGCCCAATATGTATATATATATTTATTCTTGAAAGATGAAATTCCCTACTTACTAGTATTATATTAAATCATGCAAGACCCATTTTCTTAAAAAGGCCCATTATCTACTCTAGTTACCCTAATGTGATATATTTTATGTATGTAATGATTTCTCCCATAATATAAAAGGAACTTGTATCAACCCTACCATTCCTTTTTCTTTCCCTGCAAACAATTCATCCTCAACATTAACTCTCCTAAAAACCCTACAACATACAATACCCCTTCACCTTCAAGATTCAAGACCAAGATTACTCCTTTAGGATTTCTAAAGCTTGGGTAAGTGTTTATCTCTAGGAATACACCTTGCATCATGTTATTTTCATAATCTTTATACAAGTTCTTATGTTATTTTCTTTTGGGGATCTTTTGGGGAAAAGATGATCAAGGTGAAGGTGAAGCTTAGTGAGGAGGTTTAAGAGTTCTTAGATGAAGTGTGCTTCAAGAGGTAACCATCATGTCCACTAAAATCTATTTTACACTCTCAATCTATGATATTATTTGGTGTATTGGAATCCTGAGTATTTGTTTGCTGCTTAGCATATTTGTTGTTGTCTGTGAAGTCATTATGATGGATTATGAACTTGTGTTCTTGATCCTTTGCATATAGATGTTTATCGATATTTATTAGTATGGATTCCTTGTTTATTTGGCTTCTGGGAGTTGTAATCTGAGTAGTCTGATCCTATTTTTGTATTATGGAATGAATATTGCGTATTCTGTCTGTTCTGATCTGGGAGTGGTTTAGAGTTGCTCTTGCGGTAAGGTTAGGCGGTATAATGTGACCCGCCTAAGTGGTCCGTAAGAACAATGGAGGAAGGGTGTGGCGGAAGGTGGTGCACCGCTGGGCGGTCCCGTCCCTTCGTGCGGAGAAGGACGGCGAACCGGCGTGCTCCGCTGGAAGGCACCGTGGGTGTGGATGGTGGAGATAGGCAGCTTTTGTGTTAAAGTTTAGCTATCTCGGCTTGTGAAAAGTTGGGGTGTCACAGTCATCCTCATCTCCATAAATTAAAGAGGCAAGGTCATCCTCATCACCAAAAATATTTTCCTTTCATGGGTTAGCCTCTAAAATATTTTGTGAGAGAACCCATTCGAGATTGACTCCAATTTTGACTTTTAATTGCAACATCTTCATCAGGAATTGATTAATTCTTCCAAAAGAATTAATTCTTGCAATTCGAACCGTTGACTTACTTCGGGATGTCTTCGAGTCTTGATCAATCTTCCAAATTCTCCTCAATTTGTAAAGTGGAAGCGAATGACTTACAAGTATAAATTAGAAATTTATACTATTGTAATTTCCGCTTAACCGATTCGGCTCGTACTTGACGTAATCCTATACTAGACTCTAAATAAAATTGGGGGGGTCTAATATTACATTTTTGGTTCATCAAAACAATTACAATATATTCCTAACAATTTCCCCCTTTTTGATGATATCAAAATCTATACCCGAACATTTTGGCTATAGTCCAATCAAGAATTGATTTTTCATTTTTCGAATTTTATTTTGACTAGCCAATTGACAGATTTACAATTTTGACTGACCTACTTGCTTTATAATTTAGACACGTACGAAAATTGCAAAGTTTGAGGTTTCAATTTCAACTTTAACTTTTGTCAATAATTTCTTTTGCCCTCAATTTTGCATGTTACGAAATTAAAACATGTGTCCAAAAATTAATAAAGCAATAAAACAACTATAAAACACTATAAACATCAACAATTCGTACCATATTATATCAAAATCAAAGTAAGCTTCATAGTGTTATAATGGTACGTACATAACATAATAGAACTAGAAATCAGTAAATACCAAGCATATCATTTATTCTAGCTCTAAGCTTCTCAAAGTTACCTTTGCAGTCATCATGTAGGAACTTCTCCTTGAATCTTCCTTCCAAGTAGTGCATGATGACTTCCTTTGGATCACTAGCGAGAAATACTCCTCTAGTGTACCATTGAGCACACTCCTTTAGAGTTCTTCCTTCGGTGAGTATCGTCTTTTTGGGTAGGTGAAGCTTGAACATTTTGATCACCCTATACCTGAAAAATCAATAACAAATCAAAATGTAGGCGGTACCCATTCTTCTTCCCTTTGTGCTTCCCAGGCAGTACCCATTCTTCTTCCCTTTGTGCTTCCCCCTGCGAAGATGATCCACCAAAATGAGAGGGTAACCTTTTTTCCCCCTTTTTGGTAGCATCCAAAATCTTCCTGAATATCACCGTGTCACCTTTTTGTTGTGCTCTCATTTCTTTGATCAGGATTGAGTCATCTTTGTGCCTTGCGTCCATTTCCTCCAATTTCTTCTCCAATCCTTGGACGGTGTTGACTAGCGTGTGTAGGCACTCTTGTAACACATCAATACTTGCTTCATGTGACAAGTTTCTCCTTGATGTCACATTTTTCAACTCTTCTACTTGAGCCATAACATGCCTCAACTTGCCGTTCACTACTCGGTCATTCTTCTCAATTAATTCCTTCTGAGATGTCACAACCTCACTGACTGATTTCCTTTCTTTCTCTAGCATCAACATCATCTTGGCAATGAACCCATTTAATTCCTCCTTGATTACTGGGTTTAATATGTTCATGCCTCGTTCCATGTCTGCAATCTGCTCAAATAATTTCAAGAAATTCGTGTACAAAGTATTATTAGAATTGCTTACTGCTTCCTTGAATTCCTTGAGAGCTGCAATGATCATTTCATTCGAATTATCCCCTGATAAATTCGAAATCACCCTGGCTTGTTGCATTCGGTCTTCAATATTTATTGGCACAGGTCTAGGTGTAGGAGTACTAGCCTGTCCAACATTTACAGCATCATCATCATCACCAATGCTTGGATCAATTTCTACTCCTTCTTGATCTAGTTCGGCCTCAACACCAAATATTTCATTAATTTCTCCTTGTGCATCCACACGTGTGTTGGCCTCAACATAGTTATTTGTGGCATCCAAGTTAGCCACAAAATTGTCACTTTCTTCATTTCCACCTTGATATGCATCACGGTCACCATCATCATCAACTTCACGTGTACCAACATCAACTTGTGACACAAAATCATCTTCTTGGTTAGCCTCATCTACACCAATATTTGTGTCCAAGTTAGCCTCTACCTCAAAATTGTTGCCATCATCATTTTCAACATCAATTTCCCTTTGGTTGACCTCAACTTCAATTTCTTGAACATTTTCAACTTCATATTCCTCATTCTCGGCCTCAACATTTATATCCACAACGTTTGTTCCATTTTGATTTTCATCCATGCCCATTCGGCCTTCTTGATGTTCTTGAGCATTTACTTCTCGTGTGACATGATCATCCATCAACACATCCATAAAATCACCTCCAATGTCACTAGTTTGATGTATCACAACCAGTTCCCTTCCGGTCACAACTTCTTCCTCATTGCTTCGAATTTCTACTCTAGGAGTTCTTTTTCTTTTCCTAATCGGTGGATTAGGTCTCATAGGTAATTCTCCTTCAACAAGATCCTCCGGCCCGGGCTTCTTTGCATTGATACGGAACAAGTATTTGCTGTTGGTAATAGGCTTTGATTGACCCATTCGGACTCCTTTTCTTCTTAAAAGTTCACCAACCAACATACTATACCCGAGCTTCTCCTTGGATTTAACCATTTCAACCAATCTTTCAAACATAACACCACTCCAATCCAATTCACGGTCGGTTTTCATGATAGCATAGATAATACGGGAGATTTGGGATGTCAATCTATCAAATCCACCAAGCTTGCACAAAAGACATTTAGCAATAATTTCTAGCAACTTGGCATACTCCCAAATAATATCTCTACGAAAACTGGACAACTTTGGCACAGTAATACTTGCATCTCTTCGAACCATATGCCAATAATCATGTGAATCAAATATAAAATCCTCAAATTTCATAGCATGCTCATCAACATCAAACAAATTCCTAAAATCATCCAAATCAACTTGCACATGAACTCCACTAACAATAGATTCTATATGCGAAATCCTATAGGTAGCATGCTCAAAGAATTCACTCACATCATCATCAAATATGCCAACATAACCAAAGGTGCATACCTTTAAAATGCCACTCCTTTCCATACCATTGAACACATTTTGAGCAATCCTTCCATTGATTGAGATGTTCATGAAATCCTCTTTTGTGAGTAGATGCCCCGAATGAATTTTCTCATTATGTGCTTCAACTTGGGTGTTTTCGGGTTGGGTCTGCTTGTAGATGCCATCTTTTGGATCAATTTTGGGTGGGTAGAAACTGGATGTAGGAATTTTGAGTGTAATCTTGAGAGTTGTTCGATTTTTTGGATGAAATCTGGGGAGGGTTAGCTCATGAGGACGACGGGTTAGGGGTTTTGGGAATATGAGGGGTTTTAGATTTTAGGTTTAAATGATGAGTGGGAATCAAGGGTTTTTATAGGTCAAAAGTTAGGTGATCATCTACCAATGTGCCCTTGCAATTAATGCTTTGAGTTTAAAAGGTAGAGGGGCATTTCGGTCAAATGAGGTGATGATAGAAATTTGCTCAACTTTCCAAATATGGATATGGAAATTCGGTGCATTTAAAAGGTAGGGATGCATCAAATCACATATTCAATTTAAAGCTGACAAGGTAGGAAAACATTCCTTCACAAAGTAAATGCAATCAGATAAGAACGTCAATAAATTTTGTCAGGTAGCAGTTCTAGGAAATGTAAATTTCCTATCAGTAAAAAGAACATGAAACCTACTACATAAGACCAAAAACATAAGGACAAAACACGTAAACCCATTTCTCATGAGTCATGCATGGCAAGTAGGACAATTTTAAATACTGAGCAAATATTACACTCACCTACTAACAGTAACACATAAATACAGTCTAGCATGCGTAATGATTAAAACACACAGATAAAAAGAATACATGCATGAACCATAGATAAAAACATTTAAGCAAAATGATCACACAAAAAAATATGAAAATAAAATAAAACGTTACATGCATACGTATGAAAATAATTAAAATAAGCAAATAACGCAATTAAAATACAAATATAGAACATGCATACGTAAAAATAAATCACAAATAAATCATAAAAACATGCATAAAGTAAATAATAAAACATGAGCTTATAAGATAGAGATAGTGATACTTAGCTCATTTCGATCATACTCATCTCGTGCCTTAGAGTACTGATCTTGATTCGCATAAAGGCTTTGTGAGAATATCAGCAATTTGACTTTCCGTGGGTATATATTCGATCTTTAAATCCTTCTTTTCAACGTGATCTCGGATAAAATGATGTCTCACGTCAATGTGTTTGGTACGCGAGTGAAGCACTGGATTTTGGGTAATCGCAATTGCACTAGTATTATCATAGAAAATACTAACGTCATCGCAATTGATCCCGTAATCTTTTAATTGTTGCTTCATCCATAAGATTTGCGCACAACAACTCCTTGCTGCGATATATTCCGCTTCGGCTGTACTTGTTGCAATGGAGTTTGTTTTTCCTTAAAAGGAGCTTCGTCCCCGAAGCTCAAAGCTAACGGGAACTAGAAACGAAACGAAACGAAACGAGTTCAAAGGAAACGAAGATTTAACGAAAGATTGAAAAGAAACGATTGCTCAACTATTCCTAACCTCAAGAACACACTAACATGCAACTAAACTCCTAACTAACTCACCCAAAACTAGCATGCAAAGCAGACATAAGCTAAACTACTTATCTATACTACAGGGTTTCTACTACGGAGCTACTACTAACGAGAAAACTATTAACTAACCTGGTTGGCCTCCCTGAGACGAACTGCCGGGACCGTGGGGTGGATAAGGATAAGGGTACGGGTAAGGGTAGGGATACTGCTGCTGATAAGACGGCAGGTACTCCGGTGGCACTTCAATGCCAAGCTTGTTCTCGATGAAGCCCAAGCGCTGGAAGCCACGATCCACTCTCAGATCTAACGAATCAAACCTCGCCTCAACCATACGCTGCATCTCCTGCAGCTGTCGGAGTACAGGGCCAACGGGTGGTGTAGGAGCTAAGGGATCATGCTGCTCCTTCCTTCGGTGCTCTAGGTCAGCTTCACCCACTGGCTCTTCCCCTTCTGCTTCTTCCTCAGACTCATCATCTCCCTCCTCCCCACCTGCCTGCTCAGCCTGCTGAGGCGCTACTAACCCTCGCAACCTCTTATGTGGAATGTGGTAGCGCTCGATCAGCTCTCTGCTCTCTGCGGCCGGCATCCTACTCAACTCGTGAGCGGTGATATACTCATTTCCCTCCACCTGGAACAACCCAGAAAACTGCAGACTTGGCGCATTAAATGCGCTATGAACCGGCTGCCTGGCCAACTCCCCAGTCACATTGACCCTCCTCTGCTGAAATAACCAACTCAAAACCATTCCATGCGGCCGATTGCGCCTCTTAACTGTCTTGCAGAAATCCATGTGCAAGATCATCAGGGTAGGCAAGTCGAACTTCACTCGGTGCTTCAGAAAGTACGCAAAGGCGCACTCTATGGCTGTAACCTGCCGGCTGTTGTTCCGATTAGGCAACAAACTCTCCCCAACCAACAGCGTCAGAATCCTCTGTTCACCCGTTAGATTGTGCTTATCGGGGCGTGTATCCAAAGCAACGTTCTCATTCGGCCCCAACATGTACCTCAAATAATCACGGAAACCCACCTCTTGCGTCTCAACCCAAGCATTACGCTCATACTCATTAACACCTCCCAACGGCAAGTTAAGCCACCTAGCCAACTTAGGCGGGTCAAACGAAATCCTTACGCCCTTCACTATCGAAGTGAGCACGGGCACTTGATTAGTAGTCTTAACCTTCATATTTTGGTAAAACTGATTGACCAAGTTGGGATACACAACATTCTCAATCCGCAAAAACATATTCAATAAACCTTGGAAATTAAGCATATTCACGATTTCGGGCGAAAAGTGTAGCGGGTCAAGAGCTTTACCATCGATTATGTTGTAGCGAATGTTGCTCGAGCCTTCTCCTACCTCGGCTTGATTTCTTCTTGACATTGTTGTTGTGGATGGGGTTCGAACTCGGCTATCGTAGAAGGAACAAAAATTGGTCGGATATGCGGACCCTTGCGGAAGACTTGCGGACTGGAGCGACGGGCGTGCTCGATCTGGTCGTTGTTGGCGGATGGAGATTGCGGACTCTGGAGACGGTGGTGTGTGGTCTGGGCGCTAACGACGGAAAGGAACTGCGGACCTTGGCGCTCTGTTGTTTGCTGCTGTTGCGAGAGAAGAAAGAGAGAAGCGGAGGGGGATGACGGGCTGCTTAGGGTTAAAAACACGCTTGGACGTAAAAGGACGCATGTGCCCTCCCCATTTGCGGATTGCTCCCAACGGTAGGCTGAACTCCGTTACGCTGTTCGCCTGCGCCTCGCGGAACGCCTCGACGGGACTCTGTCTTCCGCTGACTGCTTCCGCACACACACACGGTACACCTCCACGGAACTCCTTGTTCCGTTCCCCCGCACCGCCTGGTTACTGTTACTGGCCCTTAGAATTAAATAGAGGCTTCGTGATTTGAACAATACGAACCAAAGCAGCTGGATGGCGTAGTTCTTTGTTAATAAGCGTTAGGCGTGGGTTCGAACCCCTTCGCGAGCATTGACTAGACCTTTAGGCACTTTTCCCTTTTCCTTTGTGTTTTATTCCCTTGCTTTGACTTCACGAACTTCCCAACACTTGCAACAAAATCGGGTCTTCAAAACTTCATAGCGAAACGCGTCTTATAACTTTCTAACTAACGAAAGGTCGCCTAAGGTTCACTTAACGGTTCGACTAACCAAAACACTTAACGGAAAGCTCGGAAAGCACTTAAACCATGCAATTAAAAGATTAAACTCGGGGGTTACCTTCTTCAAGCCCACTCGCCTCGGCTTGGGTGCGGCCCATCACAAAGATCTTCTTCTGCTGCGGCCTAGCCTGCTGCTCTCAGCCTCCACTCGGCCGGCTACCCCCGCTACCCACAGCCTCTCGGGATGGTCGGGCCATTGCTGGGGCTCCCTGAGCCGTGCTCGGTCTGGATGAGGATGAACTTCCCTTCTTGGCTACGCACTCGTAAGCTCGATGACCTCGCAGACCACAGCTAAAGCACTCCACCAATTGGCCCTCACAATCGCGCCCCGGGTGGTCTCTCCCACAACGTCTGCAGTGGAAGTGCGGGGTACAAACTCCCTCGCCACCTGACCCCTGCCCGAAGCTAGGGCGAGATCCACCGCCGTGGCTGGAGCCACCCTGCTGGAAGCCTCTCCTCAAGCCGGATCCCCCGGGTCGGTGCCTCTTGGAGTCTGGAGCTCCACCCTCTGCTGGCCGCTTGGAGCGGTCCTGAACCCCTCGCCGGATAGACAACACTCGATAATGATCGGCAGCGCTGCTGTAGGCCTCGCTCAACGTCTGGAACTTGACCACCACTAAGGCCATGCGCGTCTCCAGGTTCAGACCAGCCACGAACCGCTCAATCCGTGTCTCCTCGGTCGGGACTAAGGTCGGCGCGAAGCGAGCCAACTCCAGAAAGCGTCGGTGGTACTCCTGTACGGTCCTCGTCCCTTGGTGAAGGTGTAAGAACTCCTCCTGCATCGCCGCCTTGACGTGGGCCGGGTAGAAGCGGGCTCTCAACCGGTCCTTGAACGTCTCCCACCTGAAACCGGGCTCTTGGCGCATCACCGGGCCGCCGTGGACCCACCAAAGATCAGCCTCCTCCTTCAGGTAGAAGCTCGCCATCTCCACCTGACGACCAGGTGGGCACTCTACTGCCTCGAGGATCTTGTCGAAAGCTCGGATCCACTCCTCAAGGACCGTGGGGTCCTCCTCTCCAGCGTAGAAAGGTGGGTGCTGCCCTGCCACCCTCCGAACCAAGTCTGGCTGCCCGCGCTGGTTATTCTGAACCATCGCGTTTCCGAGTAGCTGGGTGATCTGCGTCAGCTGCTGAAGATTCTGCATCAGCTGCTCCACGATTGGCGCTTCCGGGTAGTCCTCGCGTCTACGTGGCGGCACCATGATCGCTAGAAGAGGGGAAAACTAACAGAAAGCGAACGAAACGCGGCGGTCGGCCTTAACCAAACACGCAAGAAAGCAAGTGAGAACGAGCTCACGACAAGCAAACAACAAACAACCTGCAAAGCATAAACAAAAGCAAGTAAACGAGTCCTCACCGCGCGGCCTAGAATTCA
>CP025659.1:7322367-7333706 GCA_003576665.1 Ipomoea trifida | reverse complement strand
ATTCAAGACTAGCAAAATGGGCTAATGAGATCATCCCTTATAATTAATAATAGAATTAGAATAAGGAAGCCCATAGAAATGTCTTAGAAACAATATATATACATTATATAATATAAGATCAATAAATTTGGCTTGTAGGAATATTTAATTACAAGTATTGTAAGGGTCCAAATTGAATAAAAATCCCTTACAAGAATAATTCAATTAATTGGGCTCTTGATTAGAATAATTAAATTAGGCTCATGAATATATATATATATATATATAAGTGTATATATATTAAATTGAAAGAATTAGCCCAATTAGAATTAATTAAATTGCCCAAAGAATTAATTAACGAACGAAAGGCTTGAACGAATTTACGGGGTGTTACAGGTACTCATCGGTATTTTGACTGAGCCTTTTCCTTCCATGCCAAATTTCTTGATAAGATCTTTTGTGTATTTGGCCTGGTTGATGAAGATTCTTTCCTTTAGTTGTCTGACTTGTAGTCCAAGGAAGTAATTTAGTTCACCCATCATGCTCATTTCGAATCTGTTCTGCATAAGCTTAGAAAATTTCTCACACAAGGATTTATCAGTACTTCCAAATATAATATCATCAACATAAATTTGTACCAATAAAATATGATTATTTTCTTGAATTCTAAATAAGATTTTGTCAACAAGGCCTTTGGTAAAACCACAACTAATTAAGAACATTGACAGAGTGTCATACCAAGCCCGTGGTGCTTGTTTTAACCCATACAATGCCTTCTTTAGTTTATAGACCTTATCAACATCACCTTTTACCTCAAAACCGGGTGGTTGTTCCACGTAGACTTCCTCTTCAAGTAGTCCGTTTAGAAATGCACTTTTCACGTCCATTTGGTAGACCATGAAATTCTTGTATGCTGCGTAGGCTAGAAAAATTCGTATTGCTTCGAGTCGTGCAACTGGGGCGAATGTTTCATCAAAATCGATTCCTTCTTCTTGTGAATAGCGCTTTGCAACTAGCCTCGTCTTATTCCGAACAATGATTCCATCTTCATTTGCTTTGTTCCTAAAGACCCATTTCGTTCCAATACCGTTATGATCTTTTGGTCTAGGAACAAGTTCTCATACGTCATTCCTTGTGAACTGATTTAGCTCCTCTTGCATGGCCTCAATCCAGCTAGGATCACTTAGAGCTTAATCTATTTCTTTTGGTTCAATCTGAGACAGAAAACACGCAAATAAGGTGTCTCGTGCAGCTGATCTTGTTTTTACGCCTTCTTGCAAATTTCCAATAATAAGATCTTGTGGATGACTCCTTAGCCACTTTCTATCAGGTTGGAAAAATTCTTGAACGTGGGTAGTGGGTAGAGGTTGGCTTTCACGTGTAGATCCATCATGATTAGCTTGGTCAGCCTCACCCTCACTTTGAATATTCATGTGGTTAACCTCATCCTCAAAATTTGTCTCATTAATGAGGTTAGCCTCATCACCAACATGAATTTCTTCATTTCTAGAGTCAGCCTCGTCTCTCCTAGTGAGTGTCACGTCCACTTCTTGAATTTTGGAATAATTAAGTTCCAAATCACTTATTCCCTGCAAGATCTCAATCTCAGATGAATCATTAGTCTCAAATAAATTATTTGGCACATTTTTACCAATATTCGAAACATCTGCCTCCTTGCTCTTTGTTGATTCGTCAAATACAACATGTATTGATTCTTCTACCACCATTGTTGATTTGTTGTATACTCTGAATGCTCTGCTGGTGGAAGAATATCCCAAAAATATTGCTTCATCTGCACGCTCATCAAATGTTTTCAGATGTGTTTTTCCATTAATAAGAACAAAACATTTGCATCCAAAAATATGAAAATAACTAAGGTTAGGTTTTCTCCCTTTCCAAAGTTCATATGGCGTCTTGTTGTGCAGCTTGTGAATCATGCTTCTATTTTGAGTATAGCAAGCAGTGTTGATAGCTTCTGCCCAAAAACGTTTCGGTAGATCGGCGGCCGTAATCATAACTCGTGCGGCTTCTTTAAGCGTTCTATTTCTTCTTTCGGCTACACCGTTTTGTTGCGGCTGATAGTTGATGTACAATTCCTTGAGAATTGCAATAAGCTTGGATCACACCATTTACGAACTCTGTACCCCGGTCGGTACGGATTTTGACTATTTTGACTTCCTTTTCATTTTGAAGTTGCTTGAGTAGTTCTGGCAGCTTTTTCTCCACTTCATTCTTTTTGTTGAGAAATATTGTCCATGTGTACTTGGAAAAATCATCAACAACAACAAGAGTATATTTCTTACCACTTATACTTACTGGGTCTACTGGACCAAATAGATCCATGTGTAGTAGACTAAGAGGTCTTGAGCTTGATTCGTGGGTTTTGGACTTGAACGAAGATTTGATTTGCTTTCCTCTTTGACACGCATCGCAAATTTGATCTTTCTTGTACGTGATGTTGGGTAGTCCTTTGACTAGATTTTTCGTTGCTAGCTTGTTGATCGTCTTGAAGTTCAAATGATTTAACTTCTTGTGCCATTCCCAACACGTGATACTTGAATTGTTTGCCACTAAGCATACAGTATCTTTTGTAGTGCTCCAATTCACAACGTACATATTTCTTTTTCTCGTTCCTTCAAGTACGACTTCTCTTGTTGATTTGTTCTTCACTTGACTTTTGTCTTTGAAGAATTCCACAAGATATCCTTTGTCACAAAATTGACTTGTACTCAACAAGTTGAATTTTAGACCTTCCACATAGGATACATCTTCTATTTTCAATCCGTTTCGTACTATCATTCTGATTCCTTTTGTTGAACCATATCGATCGTTTCCTCTGAATACGACTTTTGGTTCTTCGATGGATTTGAAATTTACAAGACTAGATTTGTTTCCAGTCATGTGCCGTGAACATCCACTATCGAAGTACCATACTTCCTGCAAAATATTTAAACATTTTTAGGTACCCAGTTTTGCTTGGGTCCTGGAGGGTTAGTGATTTTTGGTACCCAAATCCACCTTGTTCTCACAAAACCAAGAATAGGTGATTTGTAACCATTGTTAACTTTATAATCATAACTAATCTTTGAAAACTTTTTCGGTGCCGGGTTTTGAAAACTTAATCTACTTTTTGGCACTTGGGAAAAATATTGTTTGAACTTATTAACTCTTGGTCTAGTCCAAGTTTTAATATTTTCAACCCAATGACTCTGTAGGATAAAATCTCCTAACTCCACTGTTTGGAATTTTTCCCGTTTTCCAATGTGGTCTTTTTGCACTTAACTCATTGGAGTATCTTGAATAATTAAATTCATGCCTTTTAGCAAACTGTCTTGGCGAAAAATTGTGTCTTTGAGCATTCGGCCGTACAGTGCTATTTTTGGCAATTGGTTGATACCCAATTCCTTGTCTCATTGTGCTATCTTGACTTTTAACAAATTTTACCACATACACTTTATCATTTAAAGCAGTAGTAGAATTGGTTAACTTGATAGAGGCTTGAGAACACGACGGATCATAACCGAGACCGGTTTTATCGTTAGATGGTTTTTGCATATTTACCATTTTGTCCATTATTTTAGACGAATGAGTAAATGTTGCAATAACCTCCCTTAAGTTGTGTTCTCTCACTTCCCTCGACTACACTCTTCTTGAAGACAAATAATTTTGGCATTCAAATCTTTCACCTCGGACAGAGCATGTTGCAATTTTTCATTTATTTCATCTTTTTCAAGAATTAAAAATTTATTGCGCTCTTCGAGTTGAGAGTGAGTGTCCATTACGGTTTGACATTCCCTCATTAAATGAGAGATAGACTCTTTCGAAAAAGTAGAACTCACAGAATCAAAAGAATTAGATGTTACCTCATCTTCTTCCAAATCATGCGCCATTAAGCACTTGTCCTCACAAGTTGACTCACTTGAAATACTCATGCAAAATAATGCATTGTCATCCTTAGAGTTGTCACTTTCATCACTTGAAGATTCCTCTGACATGCTTGATTCCAAGGGATCACTAATCAAGGCTTTTCTCTTGTCCTTTTTGAATCTTCTTTCCTTTGTCTTAGCCTCTTCCTGCACAATATCATTTTGATTTTTGCTTACCTTGGGATAGGGACACTCAGCCATAAAGTGTCCAGGCTTTCTGCAATTGTAGCATAAATTCGAAACTTCTTCTGGGTTGCTTCGTCTGGGTCTTCTCATTGAGCTTGTGTTTTTCTTCTTCATAAATTTCTTAAATTTCCTAACAAACAAAGCAAAATTTTCGTCAAATAATAGTTCACTATTTTCAACTGACCTTGACGTGGATGGTTGTTCAACAACGAGTGCGGCATTTTTCTCTTCGCGTTAATCTTCCATCCTTGACTTCATTTCGAATTCGTACGCCTTGAGATCACTAAAAAGTTTGTCGGTTGTCAACGTTTTTAGATCTCTATGATCTCTCATGGTCGTGACCTTCATATCCCAGTTTGATGGTAATCCTCGTAGGATTTTGAGCGATATCTCCTTTTGATCAATCTTCTTGCCTAGATCGACAATTTCTCCCATGATTTTAATAAATCTTGCTTCCATGTCGGCAATAGATTCACCACTTAGCATTTTGAAATCCTCAAATTTCTTTAATGCTATTGTGAGCTTGTTGTCCTTTTCTTGTTCGTCTCCTTTGCCAATCTTCACAAGAACTTCCTATACATCTTTCGCGGTTTTGCATTTTCAAACTTTTGGGAAAGTTGCATCGTCAATGTCTTTGAACAAAATATCCTTGGCAATGTTGTCCAAGTTATTTCGTGTACGATCTTCTAGACCTCATTCCTCTTTGGGTTTAGGAATGTACTGCGGTGTTGTACTCGTTTGTGCTACAGCGGTATTTATCTTTAAGATTTTGATCGGCCCGTCTTTAATGACTTCCTACATTTCATCGTGTAATGCAGACAAATGAACCTGCATACGGATTTTCCAATCATCAAATTTATCTAATGAAAATAACAGGTTGGGAGCCAAGTCTCTCTTCATTTTGAAGGTTTGAGATCTGTCTAGCAGTCAAGATTTGACTCAAATAGACAACCGCTCTGATACCACTTGTTGGTCCCGATAGGGTAAGGAAAAGGCTAGAGGGGGTTGAATAGACTTTTCTAACTTTTCAAAAATATTATAACACTTCAACAGAAAGAATCCAAGTGAATAAATTCAACTTGAATTGCGTAGCGGATAAATAAACGGTAAAAGTGCTATAATCAAAGTTACGCAAAAACGAAGAGATTCACAACATGCAACACGTTAGAAACGTCAGATATAACTCAAATAATGAGTATATATAGTTTGGCTCGCATGCAGACGTGGGAACTATCAAACACAGATCAAAAGATATAACTAGTGAATAGTTGGGTTCGTAGCATAACAACAAATATAACTTCACAGGATGAGGTTGAGTGTGCAATATGTCTTGCATGCAAATATGATGTCACGTATATCAATAAAACACTTAGCAATAAATGTGACAAAATATGCAATGCATGTGATGCTTAGATAGATAAATATGCAAGCAGATATATGAGCAGATAAAGTAAATGACACAGGGATTTATAGTGGTTCGGAGGTGATGTAATCCTCCTACTCCACTTTCTCCTTCCTCTAGGAGAGATTCCACTATTTTCAATCACCCAGATACAATAGTGAATCTTGTGCTCTTCTAGCACTCCTCTACTCCGAATGCACTTTCGCTACAGTAACACTTAAACCCGAACGTCTTGCACCCAGCTACGTTCACGAGCGTCTCACACCCAGCTACGTCCTTCAACCAAGTGTTTTGCACCCAGCTACACTTAGTCTCCACAAGTGTTCTGCACAAAGCTGCACTCCTCTGAGTAATTCGCACAAAGCAATCAACCAAGTGTTTTGCACCCAGCTACACTTAGTTTTCCCCCGAGTGTCTTGCACAAAGCTACACTCCTACAATTTTTTTTTCAAGAAATAAAGTATTTCTCTCTAAGACTTGATTTCTCTCGTGTATAGCTCACAGCTTAGCACTTTCAAATCTGATATGACTTGTAATGTATTCAGTGCTAATATCTCATCTGTATTTTTGTTCCCCTTTTTCGTCCGTCACAGCGCTGCATTCTTTGTATGAAGTCTTCTTGGGTTTATATAGCTAAAATAGCTATTTGCCCGTTGTAATTCTTCAGAGCATTAAATGCTTTCAGATGGTCTTTGTCAACTTTGATGGCTCCGTTAGATGAATTTGAATTTTTTCTTTTGATAATCCTCCAACGCTCTTCTGCAATCAGTGATATGATTTTCCTTGTAACTTGTAGCCATCCATCTTTGACTTTGGTAGTGTGAACACTTGACTTTGTTCATAATCCATAAGTCAGGCTGCTCTGAAAATATATCTGTTCGGTGACTCTTGCTTGAGCATAATTGATGCCTCTGAAAAGTATACTGACTTTTCTCATGATGATCTTCAGCTCCTTGTAGCAATTTTGAATTCACCTTTCTTGAATAAAAAAATAAACCATCCTATTTTCCTCCTTGGTTATGCCATACTCATCCTCAAAAATGATTTTTGTTCTTCCCCTATATATTTGGGTTTTACGTAAATCATGCATGGCATACTAGGTTGACCATTAAATGTAGGTCATCCTCATCCTCCTTTCAAGAATATGCATAGTTAGCCTCATCTCCAAAATGACTTGTAGCTAAGTCATCCTCATCCTCCTTGAATTAATTCCAATAGGCTAAGTCATCCTCATCCTCATTCTTGAACTTAAGTTCGGTCAAGTCATCCTCATCCCTCTTTTGATTTAATTCAAGTCATCCTCTTCTTATTTTGAATTTCGGCCAAGTCAACCTCATCTCCAATCTTTAATTTTCGACCAAGTCATCATCTCTTTAATCTTGAGCTAGTCATCCTCATCTCCATAAATTAAAGAGGCAAGGTCATCCTCATCACCAAAAATATTTTCCTTGCATGGGTTAGCCTCTAAAATATTTTGTGAGAGAACCCATTCGAGATTGACTCCAATTTTGACTTTTAATTGCAACATCTTCATCACGAATTGATTAATTCTTCCAAAAGAATTAATTCTTGCAATTCGAACCGTGGACTTACTTCGGGATGTCTTCGAGTCTTGATCAATCTTCCAAATTCTCCTCAATTTGTAAAGTGGAAGCGAATGACTTACAAGTATAAATTAGAAATTTATACTATTGTAATTTCCGCTTTAACCGATTCGGCTCGTACTTGACGTAATCCTATACTAGACTCAAAATAAAATTGGGGGGTCTAATATTACATTTTTGGTTCATCAAAACAATTACAATATATGCCTAACACCATTCAAACCATAATTGTCAAAAGATAGCTACACAATGTTTAAGACAACCATATGTTTTGATCAAGAGTGTTGTAAGAGAATGGATAAGGGGAACGATGTACACACGCCAACCAACTATCCACCCAATACGCCAGGACCCAACATGTAAGTAAAGTGATGGTAAGACATGGACTACTCTCCGCTTTTGCCTTTAGCGAGATTTAGATAACTTCATTGGGCAACCCGACTTCATGTGGAGCTCAACGCTTTTTCGAAGACAGTGTGATGGGTGCCCAAATCCTAGTTGGGTGGCTCACCCTCTCTCTTATTTTCTCGTCCCTTAGGATAATGATGTAGTAGTTTGTAGTAGCTCACCGCCAGGCTTGGGCGGTCACACTTTCTTCTCAAAACCCTCGGATCACGTGATCAGGCACCCGACATCACAAGGAGCCCCATGCATTTTCGAAGGTCAGTGCAATGGGTTCCCGAATCCAATTGGGGCGGTTCACTTCCTCTTAGTTTCATGATCTTCTAGGATCTTGTTGGGACAACCGACATCACGTAGATCTCTATGCTTGTTTGAAAAACGTTGTAATGATTGCCCCAAATCCTAGCAAGATGGCTTTTCTAGGATCTTATCTCTAGGAGTGGCCATTACTTAGCTTTTCTCTCATTTTACCATAACATCCCCTAATGCGTTTTTCTATGGAATTGGGATTTCTCACTAGCTCACACTAGGCTTGTAACACCCCGTAATTTCGTTCAAGCATTGAGACCGGTAATTATTTCTACCGGGTAATTTATTTGAATTAATTGAGCTTTATTATTCTAATTGCTATATATATATATATATATATATATATATATATATATACATACATACATGTATATGTATATGTATGTATGTACATGTATGTATATATATGTATATATATGTATGTATATGTATGTACATATATGTATATGTAACACCCCGTAAATTCATTTCAAGCCTTTCGATCGTTAATTAATTCCTTGGGTAATCTAATTAATTTTTCGGGCAATTTAATTAATTCCAATTGGGCTAATTCTTTCAATTTGATATATATACACACTTGTATATATATATTTGATGCCTAATCTAATTATTCTAATCAAGAGCCCAATTAATTGAATTTATTCTTGTAGGGGATTTTTATTCAATTTGGACCCTTACAATAGTGTGTTATTAATATTCTTACAAGCCCACATTCTTGATCATACATATATATATATATTATATATATATAATTATATATATATATATATATATATGATCCTAAGACATTCTTATGGGCTAATTCTTCTATTTAATTTGTAAGGGGTGAATTTAATAAGCCCAACTTACTAGTCTTGATTATATTTATTTTCCTACACCCATTATTTTATAAGTTACTTAAGCCCACATCATTTAATGTCTTACACCCTAAATATTGTATGTATTCTTGGTATATAATTTGAAGATCAAATTACCCTAAGACTTTCACTCTTTCTTCCTCCTACTCTATACTCCTACACGCCATTTTCCTCTCAAATTCCCTAAGAATTCATCTTCATTTTCCCTACAACAGGGGGCAATGGAGCGCGCACTCGACGCTACGACTGCAGACGCTGTGGGAGGGATCACCCCGGTCGCGACTGCGAGGGGAGGTTGGTGGAGTGCTTCAGTTGCGGGCTGCGAGGACATCGGGCCTACAAGTGCACGGCAAAGAAGGGAGGACCATCTCAGCCTAGACCGAGCGCAGCACAGGGATCCCCAGCAGCGACCCGACCCTCTCGAGAGGCCGAGGGTAGTGGAGGCAGCCGGCCGAGTGGAGGCCGAGGGCAGCACCAGCAGGCGGGGCCGCAGCAAAGAAAGATCTTCGTGATGGGCCGTACACAAGCTGAAGCCAATGGGCTTGAAGAAGGTAACTTTCCAAGCTTAATCTTTAAATAAGTGGTTTAAGTGCTTTCCGAGTCTTTCGTTAAGTGTTTGTGGTTAGTTGAACCATTAAGTGAACCATAGGCGACCCTCGTTAGTTAGAAAGTTCTAGGATGCGTTCCGTTAAGAAGTTTGAAGACCCGATCGCGTTACAAGTGTTGGGAAGTTCGTGAAGTCAAAACAAAGGAACAAAATGCTAGGAAAAGGAAAAAGGACCTAAGGATCTAGCCAATGTGCACAAGGGGGCTCGAACCCACGCCTAACGGTTAAACACAAGGAACTACGCCATCCAGCTACTTTGGTTCGTAATGTTCAAGTCGCAACGCTTCTGTTTTATCCTAAAAGGGGCAGCAGTAACGGTGCGGTAGAGGAGAACGGAACGGGGGTTTCCGTGAGGGAGTTCCGCGCGAACGTGCGGAGGTGAGCAACGGTGGAGGGAGTTCCGCCGAGGTGTTCCGCGCGAAGAGTGGATAGCAACGTAACGGAGGTTGGTCTTCCGTTGGCGCGGTCCGCAAGTTCCAAGGGCACATGCGTCTTTTCTCGGTTTTGAGCGGATTATAACCCTAGGCAGCCCGTCTTTCCTTTCCGCTTCTTCTAATTCTTTTTCCGCAAGCAGAACGCAAACAGCAGCAGCAGCAGAACGCCAAGTCCGCGACGTTCGTCCGTCACCAGCGCCCAAGGTCCGCGTTCCGCTTCCGTCGACAACGCCCGTGCAGCGCACGTCTATCGCCCAAGGTCTGCGACTTCGCTTGTCCGCATTCTTTCACGGCAGTCAGCAGCCAACCATCAACACCCAACATCAACAACAAAATGTCAAGAAGGAATCAAGCCGAGGTAGGAGAAGGCTCAAGCAATATTCGCTACAACATAATTGACGGTAAAGCTCTTGATCCGTTGCACTTTTCTCCCGAGATTGTGAACATGCTTAATTTCCAAGGATTATTGAATATGTTTTTGAGGATTGAGAATGTCGTATACCCCAATCTGGTTCATTAGTTTTATCAAAATATGAAGGTTAAGACCACCAATCAAGTGCCCGTACTCACTTCGATAGTGAAGGGCGTAAGGATTTCGTTTGACCCGCCTAAGTTGGCCAGGTGGCTTAACTTACCGTTGGGAGGAGTTAAT
Source organism: Ipomoea trifida (assembly GCA_003576665.1). NCBI lineage: Eukaryota > Viridiplantae > Streptophyta > Magnoliopsida > Solanales > Convolvulaceae > Ipomoea > Ipomoea trifida. The sequence continues at coordinate 7,323,348 of CP025659.1, read as the reverse complement.
GAGTACGAGCGTACTAATTGGGTGGAGACACAGGAAGTGGGGTTTCGTGATTATCTGAGATACATGACAGGGCAAAATGAGAATATTGCTTTGGATACTCGCCCCGACAAGCACAACCTGACGGGTGAGCAGAGGATTTTGACTTTGTTGGTTGGGGAGAGTTTGTTGCCTAACCGGAACAACAGCCGACAGGTTACAGCTATCGAGTGTGCCTTTGCATACTTTCTGAAGCACAGAGTGAAGTTTGATCTGCCTACTCTGATGATCTTGCATATGGGCTTCTGCAAGACGGTTAAGAGGCGCAACCGGCCTTATGGAATGATCCTGAGTTGGTTATTTCAGCAAAGGAGGGTCAATGTGACTGGGGAGTTGGTCAGGCAGCCGGTTCACAGCGCGTTCAATGCGCCGAGCTTGCAGTTTTCTGGGTTGTTCCAGGTCGAGGGGAACGAGTACATCACCGCCCATGAGCTGAGTAGGATGCCAGCCGCAGAGAGCAGGGAGCTGATCGAGCGCTATCACATTCCGCATAAGAGGTTGCGAGGGTTAGTTGAGCCCAGCAGGCTGAGCGAGCAGGTGGTGATGAGGGAGAGGATGAGTCTGAAGAAGAGGCCGAAGGAGAGGAAGAACCGGTGGGTGAGGCTGACCGAGAGCACAGAAGGAAGGAACAGCACGATCCTTTGGCTCCTACGCCACCAGTTGGCCCGGTACTCCGACAGCTGCAGGAGATGCAGCGCATGGTTGAGGCGAGGTTTGATTCGTTGGATCTGAGGGTAGATCGTGGTTTTCAGCGTTTGGGCTACATCGAAAATAAGCTTGGGATTGAAGTGCCACCAGAGTATCTACCGTCGTACCAACAGCAGTATCCTTACCCTTACCCGTACCCTTATCCGTATCCACCCCACGGTCCAGGCAGTTCGTCTCAGGGAGGCCATCCAGGTTAGTTGATAGTTCCTTTCGTTAGTGTTAGCACCGTAGTAAAAC
>CP025659.1:7306862-7320165 GCA_003576665.1 Ipomoea trifida | reverse complement strand
TGTGTGTTTTCCAGGTATGGAGTAGTTATGCGTGAGCGCGCTAGAGCTTTCCTATGAGGATGTTTAGCCTTAGTTGGTTTTGTTTAGACTTTGATTTGTTGGCCTGTGAGCCTTGAGATATTATGATTCTCTTGTTTAGTATTTTGGGTATTTCTCTTGGATATTCATGGATTGTGTTTGAGGATTGATTCAGTTATATGATATGACAGCTTAGTTCGTTTTATGTTTAGCCTGTGCATCTAGGCTGTGTTTATACCTAGATGTGACATGACGCCCTTAAGTTTTAATTCGCTTCCGCTATGTTTGGTTTGTTGGTTGAGATTGGCAGCTTTTATGTTAAGTTTTAGCTATCTCAGCCTGTGTGAGGTTGGGGTGTCACAGTTTGCTTTAGATTACGAATAAGAAGTTAGTAATCTATCGATGCGAAACGATGTGTAGCATCCTATGCGTCTAGACAAGTGGAAGATCGAGCGACTCGATGAAGAAGACTAAAATACTCGCGGTTTGAAGTCATCAGCAGTGGTCTACGTTCCCGAGATTGGCGTCTTCTCGCGTGTAGCATCGTCTGCAAGATCTTCGCTAATCTCAAGACTAGAAGAATAAGTTTCGTGCAGCTGAAGTCCGATGCAAGACAAAGATGGCGACTGAAGCTCGAAGACTGAAGACTTGAAGACCCTCGGCTACGAGGGAATGGCAAGAGCGGATGTTGACGCGTCAAGAAAGAGTTAAAGCACGCTAAGTAGGAACTTCTGGATCATTGATAAAGAATCTCGTGCAAGCCAAGCTTGGTAATGATGGACCCTAAAGAATTATAATTCGAGGTCGTGATTCGCAGACCTTAAGGTAATCTTGCCTACCTCTGAAGCGGGAATGAAGGAACAAGTTAGAAGTTGCAACCTTGAAGACAAAGAAGACTACGACAAGTAAAAAGGAGAGCTCAGACTCTTAAGACCCCCGGAGAAACGCCATAAGCAAGTGGTTTGTCCCCATGAAGCACTAAGCAACTAAGAAGTGGATTAGGAAGTAAGAACCTCGTGTGACCTATTCGGCACACCGTGACAATGATAGCTGGTGTACGGACTTAAGGAAGGAATCTCAGTGGCAAGAAAAGAATAAAGAGTAGCTGAACAAGCTAGTAGAAGGTCGAATCCACAAAAGAGTAAAGCCAACAGAAGTGAACCTAAGGACTTGCTTAAATCATTGAGGTATCTTCAGTGGAAATTGCACTATGCACTAAAGGACTCTCGTAGAAGACTTGGCCTACCGAGAAAGTAAGCAAAGGTGTGACACCCCAACCTCACACAAGCTGAGATAGATAAAAACTCAACACAACAGCTGCCTATCTCAACCAACAACATAACATAGCGGAAGCAAATTTAAAACTTAAGGGGCATCATGCCACATCTAGGAAAGATAATACAACCTAGATGCACAGGCTAACCGAAAATAGATAACTGCATAGATAAAGAAATCTTCAAGTCATGTTTCAACAATATCCAACCACTAGTCAAGAATATATAAAATCTCGAATGGCACACAGGCCCGAAAACCAAAGTCTAATCAATGTAAACTAAGTCTAAGCACCGTCACAAGATAGGCTCTAACGCGCTCGCGCTCAGACTTACTCCATACCTGGAAAACACGCAAAGAACCATTAGCAAAAGATTGCTAAGCAACCACCATTTACACCCGCAAGGAGATATAGATATACATAAGCTTGTAAATAGGTTTACACACCCATATAGAATATAAACACCAACAAACTGTTCAATAGTTCAAAACGGATACTCAACAACAATAAGCTGAACGAATCATAAACCAAGACTCATCCAAACGAAGCCAATATCCAATAACGAGAGTACAAGACAACAACAAATCCATAAACAATGTTACCAACTGATCAACAACCAAAAGGAACCAACCAACCACAACGAGAACAACAAGATATCAACTGAATATACAAAAGGAACTCATGAATACATAAACCAAGAAAGAAATCCCAACTCCAACCTCCGAACCCTCATACCAACCAACATACCAAGTCAAACCCACAGTGAGAAGTCAGAAGTCAGAAGTCAGAATCCAGAAATCTGGTACGCAGGGGTGATGAGCCCAATCACAGGGACCGAAGTCCAATCACAGGGACCGTAGTCCAATCACAGGGACCGAAGTCCAATCACAGGGGTAATCAACCCAATCACAGGGACCGAAGTCCAAAGTCAGAAGTCAATAGTCAATAGTAGCACAGTCAAACCACCCAACAACCTCCAAACGATACCAAGAAATCCACCATCACATACTCATACTCCAACCTCAACCCAAAACAACCAAACAAAGTGTTCATCTCAACTATGAACACAAACCAACTCCCAGGTAATGAATTCAAGGAATCAATAAAGCATGAGTACAAAAAGGGAAACCAAAGACATGAATCAATACTCCAAGATATGGTATAAATACCCAACAAACGGCATGAATAAATACCCAACAAAACATCCCAACCATAATCAGAACAAAGGGGAAACAACAGACAACAATCAACTCAGAACAGCCTCTGGAATCCAATTCCCAGAAACCGTGCAGAACCCCTCGGCGGAACACAGTCCACCGCGAGTCACCTCCGCACGAAGGGGGCGAAGCCCCTAGGCGGACCACCTCTCCCCGTCGCTCTCCTCCGCGATGGCCTTGCGGAGTACTCCAACGGGTGACATTATTCCGTTAGGGTCCTCCGCGAGGTCATCTCACCCTCCCAGTATCCAGAAACGCTCAGACACGAATAAATCATTCTAGAAAGCAATAATCATATCCAAATACACCAACATTTCATCTATTTAGAGGCCAAAAACATGGAAATCCAACTAACAAATGATCATAACAACAATAGGCTAAGATCAACACACAAGATCAAGAAATTCCAACAAAATACAACCAAGAATAGGGCTAAGCACCAAGAAATTTCAGGATTTCCAACACCAAAAATATCATATAGAATGAGAGTGTAAAAATAGATTTTGATGGACATACTGGTTACCTCAAAGAGCTTTCCTCCACCTAGCCAAGCCTCAACAATGATCACAAAGCCCCACCACCTTCTTGATCATCTTTTACCCAAAGAACCCCAAAAGAACACACATAAGAATATGCAAAAAGACTAGCAAAACCATAAAATGCAAGGTAGATTCTTAGCTAGATGCACTTACCCAATCCTAAACAAGCTTAAAGGAGCAATCTTGACTTGAAAACTTGTAGGAGAAATGAAGATCAAATTTGGAAGGAAATGAAGAGGAAATGGCGTGAGCAATGAGTGTAGGGAGGGGAGGGAGTGAAAACCTTTAGGGATTTTTAATCTTGAATATATATACTAGAATACATATAATGTATTAGGGTGAAAGACTTTAGTGTGGAATGGGCTCAAATCATATATTATATTACTTACAAGAATTATTATGTACAAGATTAATAAGTTGGGCTAATGAATTCATCCCTTACAATTAAATATATATATTAGAATAAGGAAGCCCACAAGATGTCTTAAAAACATTATACTTGTATATATATTAAGAAATTGGGCTATGTAAGAATATTTTAATTACAATAATTGTAAGGATCCAAATTGAATAAAATCCCTTACAAGAATAAACTCAAGAATTGGGCTCTTGATTAGAATAATTAAATTAGGCTCAAAAATATATATATATATTTATATGTATTAATTGAAAGAACTAGCCCAATTAAAATAATTAAATTGCCCAAGGAATTAATTATCGATCGTAAGGCTTGAACGAATTTACGGGGTGTTACACTCTACCCCCCTTAAAAAGAGCTTCGTCCCCGAAGCTCAAAGCTCACGGGAACTTGAAACGGAACGATTCAAAGGAACAAAGATTCAACGGAAGATTAAAGAGAACGATTGCTCAACTAATCCTAAACTCGAGAACATACTAAGCTTCTAACATTCTAAACACATAACTTACCCATCCCAAAACTAGCATGCAAGAACTTAAACTAACAACTTATCTAGACTACAGGATTCCTACTACGGAACTAACACTAACAAGAACTACCAACTAACCTGGGTGGCCTCTTTGCGAAGAGCAGCCTGGACCGTGGTGCGGATAAGGATAACGATAAGGATAAGGTTGCTGATACTCCGGTGGCACCTCAATACCTAGCTTGGCCTCGATGAAGCCCAAACGCTGGAAGCCGCGATCCACCCTCAAGTCTAGCGAATTGAACCTTGCCTCTACCATACGGTGCATCTCTTGCAACTGTCGGAGTACGGGGCCAACTGGTGGCGTAGGAGCTAAGGGATCGTGCTGCTCCTTCCTCCGGTGCTCTCGGTCAGCCTCGCCCTCGGGCTCTTCTTCTTCAGCTTCCTCCTCAGACTCGTCATCCTCCCCATCACCACCTGCCTGCTCATCCTGCTGAGGCGCGACCAATCCTCGCAGCCTCTTGTGTGGAATATGATAGCGCTCAATCAGCTCCCTGCTCTCGGTGGCTGGCATCCTACTCAGCTCATGGGCCGTGATGTACTCATTCCCATCCACCTGAAACAGCCCAGAAAACTGCAGACTCGGCGCGTTGAACGTGCTATGAACCGGCTGCCTTACCAACTCCCCAGTCACATTAACCCTCTTCTTCTGGAATATCCAACTCAGAACCATCCCATAAGGCCGGTTGCGTCTCTTGACTGTCTTGCAGAAGTCCATGTGTGAGATCATCAGACTGGGCAAATCAAACTTCACCCGATGCTTCAGGAAGTATGCGAAGGCACATTCTATTGCTGTAACCTCCTTGCTATTGTTTCGGTTGGGCAACAAACTTTCTCCAATCAACAAAGTCAGAATCCTCTGCTCACCAGTCAGATTATGCTTATCGGGGCGGGTGTCTAAAGCAATACCCTCATCCTGTCCCAACATATACCTCAAATAATCTCGGAAGCCCACATCCTGTGTCTCAATCCAAGCACTGCGCTCATACTCACTGACACCTCCCAACGGTAAATTAAGCAACCTAGCCAACTTGGGCGGGTCAAAAGAAATCCTTACGCCTTTCACTATCGAAGTGAGAACGGGCACTTGGTTGACGGTCTTAACTTTCATGTTTTGATAGAATTGGTGAACCAAATTGGGATAAACCACATTTTCAATTCGCAGAAATAGCTCCAACAAGCCCTGATAATTCAACATATTCACTAATTCAGGTGAAAAGTGTAACGGGTCGAGAGCTTTACCGTCTATTATGGAATAACGGATGTTGCTCGGGCCTTCCCCTTCACCGGGCTGATTTCTCCTAGACATTGTTGTTGATGTTGGGTGTTGATTGTGGACTGCCGTGAAGTGTGCGAGAAACGGTCGACGGCTGCGGACCTTGGCGGACAACGTACGTAGCTGGCGTAGTCGACGGAAGAAAATTGCGGACTCCGGGCGCTGTTGACGGAAGAAAATCGCGGACCCTGGTGCTCTGTTGCGCTCTGGCTGCTACGGGAAGGAAAAAGAAGAAGCGGAGAGAAGAAGCGGAGAACTTAGGGTTTTTAATCCGCTGAAAACGCAAAAAGACGCATGTACCCCTTCTAGCTTGCGGACCGTGCCAACGGAGGTCTGGACGCCGTTCTCTTCTTTCCCTCTTCCCCCGCGGAACACGCTAACGGATGGTGCAGCTCCGTTGCCCTCTTTCGCACGCACACGCGGAACACCTTGACGGGGGTTACTGCCCCATTGCTACCGTCCGCACAGCCACCCCCACTGAAACTCCCAGAAACAAAACCCTAGCCTTGCGATTACAAACCAATAAGTCAGTATGGTCCAATGGTTCGGTCATCTCTTCCTTAAGCGCTGGGCGCGGGTTTGATACTCGGCGTGAACATCAGCTTAGTCTTTAGGCTTCTTTTTCCCTCCTTTGCGTTTTGTTCCTTTGACTTAGCTTCACATACTCCTCAACGACTTAACACGAGGTCGGGTCTTCGAACTTCTTAACTAAACGCGTCTTAAAGCTTTCTAATGAGCGAGAGGTCACCTAAGGGTCACTTAACGGTTCGACTAACTATATGCACTTAAAGAAAGACTCAAAAAGCACCTAAAAGCCACGTAATTAAAGATTAAGCTCGAAAGTTACCTTCTTCAAGCCCATTCGCCTCTGCCTGGGTGCGGCCCATCACGAAGATCTTTCTTGGCTGCGGCCCCGCTTGCTGCCCTCGGCCTCCACTCGGCCTGTGACACCCCCAACCTCACACAAGCTGAGATAGATAAAACTCAACACAACAGCTGCCTATCTCAACCAACAACATAACATAGCGGAAGCGAATTTAAAACTTAAGGGGCATCATGCCACATCTAGGAAAGATAACACAACCTAGATGCACAGGCTAACCAAAAATACATAACTGTATAGATAAAATCCTCAATCTGTCTCAAAACATCCCATCAACTAGTCAAGAGTATATAAAATCTCAAATGGCACACAAGCCCAAAAACCAAAGTCTAAACGACATAAACTAAGTCTAAGCATCGCCACAAGGTATGCTCTAATGCGCTCGCGCTCAGACTTACTCCATACCTGGAAAACACGCAAAGAACCATTAGCAAAAGACTGCTAAGCAACCACCATTCACACCCGCAAGGAGATATAGATATACATAAGCTTATAAATAGGTTTACTCACCCATATAGAATATAAACACCAACAAACTGTTCAATAATTCAAAACGGATACTCAACAACAATAAACTGAACGAATCATAAACCAAGACTCATCCAAACGAAGCCAATAATCAACAACGAAAGTATAAGACAACGAATCCATAACCGATATACCAACTGAACAACAACCATAAAGATTTAACCAACCATAAACAAGAACGACAAGGTATCAACTGAATAACACAAGGAACTCACGAACACATAACCAAGAAAGAACTCTCAACACCAACCACCCAAATCCTCACACCAACCATCATACGAAACCCAACCCCAGTCAGAAGTCAGGTACGCAGGGGTAAAAACCCAATCACAGGGACCGAAGTCCAATCACAGGGGTAATGAACCCAATCACAGGGATCGAAGTCCAATCACAGGGACCTAAGTCCAATCACAGGGGTAATCAACCCAATCACAAGGACCGAAGTCCAATCACAGGGGTAATGAACCCAATCACAGGGACCGAAGTCCAAATATAGTCAATAGTAGCACAGTAAGTTCACCCAACAACCTCCAAAAGATACCAAGAAAACCACCACCACATACTCATACTCCAACCTCAACCCAAAACAACCAAACAAAGTGTTCATCTCAACTATGAACACAGACCAACTCCCAGGTAATGAAATTCAAGGAATCAATAAGCCATGAGTACAAAAAGGGAAACCAAAGACATGAATCAATACTCCAAGACATGGTATAAATACCCAACAAAAGGCATGAATAAATACTCCAAAGACATGGTAAAATACCCAACAAAACACTCCAACAATATTCAGAACAAAGGGGAAACAAACAGACAACAAAAGCCAAGAACAGCCTCTGGAATCCAACTCCCAGAGACCATGCGGACCACCTCAACGGAACTCACCCTTCCGCCGCACTCCTCCGCAAGAAGGAGCCGGCCCTCCTCAACGGGCCTGCCTCCTCCGCCCATGCCTACCGCTCCGGCCTTGCGGATCACCTCGGCGGGTTACATTATGTTGGTCCCGGTGAAGACGTTAAGAGTCTAGAAGGGGGGGGGGTTGAATAGACTCAAGAGAATTTTGAAAACTTTTTCAAGAGTTAAACGCAGCGGAAAGAAAAGTATCAAGTTTTATCTATTACTTTGCACTAGGGTTTTTCTTTTCAAAACTTAGGTTAGGTTAATGTATGCAATGCAATGCAAAATAAAAGGATAGAGAGAGAGAGAGAGAGTTTTTATAGTGGTTCGGCTGTTAACAAAGCCTACTCCACTCTTCTTCACAACACGTGAAGGTTTGCACTATATTCTCCTTATAGTACAATCTCCTTTACAACAAGCTCCTTTGATCACAAAGCCCGGCAGCTATGTTGTGGTAGGTTTTTCAACTTCTTCCAAGTTTACTCCGCCTCTTTCTACTTCACTCGTAGAGATGGTTGAATAAGTAAGTAAATCTCCAACTTGGAATTCTTGAGCTCTCCTTCCTTAAGCTCACAAGAACTTCCAAAGAAAACTGAATAATGCTTAGTAAGCTTGTAAAAATCACACTGGAAATTTTTGCTTGAACAACAATATTTCGCGCAATTCAACCTTGTCAAAGTGAGATGGGACAAGGGTATTTATAGGTGGAATTTTCAGATCCGTTGGAGGGAGATCGAAATTCAAACCTATTAACCAGTGAGTATTATCCAATGGGTATTATCTTCTCTTTTTCAGAATGTCAGTACTAGCTAGCCGTTTGTCCACTTTTGGAAAAGGACAAAGTGCCTTTTGTCCCTAAAAAAGGTGACAATCATTAAATGCTCCTTGGGATCGTTGCATAGGACCCAAGATGACATTCAGATATACCCATTTTCAAGGCAATAGAAAAGACAACTTATCAGAGAATGTCTTTTGCCTTGGTTGAGAATGATTGGCTTTATCATTCTTTCTTTAACTCCTCGAGTCAATCACTTCCTTGATTGCTCGGTTATGGAAACTTGGTCCTTCCCGTTTTTGACCTAAGATCCATGTCTTCATGTCTTCTAGTCTTCAAGTCTTCGAGTCTTCATGTCTTCGAGTCTTCATGTCTTCGAGTCTTCGAGTCTTCGAGTCTTCATGTCTTCGAGTCTTCGAGTCTTCGAGTGAAACATTGCTCGGTTTACAGAAGTTTGTAAGATTCAAAAACAAAACAAAGACAAACAAAAATTAGGGGTCTCCTCGTAGAGCTTGGTATCATCAAAACAAACTACTCGGGGTTCCTAACAATTTCCCCCTTTTTGATGATGCCAACACCCCATACTCATTCCATTCGGTTTTTCTTTTATCCTTAACCGGATTTTAATTTAGTAATCTCGAATAGTTGAGTTTTTACAAAATTTAAGCGAGGAGTAAAAACTAGAACACACACACACTGAACCAAGAGAGAAAACTTTCATATATATAGAAATTCATACAGCTTTGCAAAAACAGAAACTTAAAACTGATAAACACAAAAAGACATAATAAAAATTCTTCTTATTTTGAACTTTCACCAGCTTTCTTCTTCTTCTCTCTTTCCCAGATTTCGTACTTTTGAAGTTGTATCATATCATTGATTTCCTTTCTTGCCTTTACGATGTCGAGACCTTCGATCTGAAGGCATACTTTCGGTGTAGTTTCAGCATCAGATAATTTTGAACAACTTCTCCAAGATTTTCACCTCTTATGACTCCCCAGTCCCACCAGGCAATCAGTTCAGCAGCATTCATTCCATCAGCGAACTTTGTTGAGGGCACTCAGAATTGGTTTATGCCATGCATCTCGAACTTGTTGAGGGCACTCAGAATTTGTCGGACACATCATCATCTGGTTCGAGCATGTCCAGATATCGAAGATAGTCTTCGTCATGAGCAGGATTTATGGGAGGATTTAGGCCCTGAGCCCTTTGATACCATCCTTGAATGTCATTCCAAGCGTCATCTCCTGTGTTGTCAATTGAAGGAGATGGGGTGCGTCTGGGCACTCTATTTGGTTCCGGCCAGAAAGGTTCTTCATTTGGAGGTGCTAGTCCTCCAGAGTGAAATCCTGGGACGGACAAGGTTGGTGCCTCGGGCACTATGTCCTCAGATTCGGAATCCGAGAGATCAAGAGGGTTCGCAGAGGTGTCTCCTTCGAGGGGTTCTCCCTTCTCGCTTCTCAGCTTGTTCAGCTTGCTGGTTCCTTCCTTCAGCATTAGACGGAATGAAAACCTTTTCTTTGCTGGCTTCTCCTCGGAACAAGCCTTCTTTCCTTTGCCCTTGTCCATATCTGCAAAACTAGAAAACAACACAAGGAATTAAGTGTTAGGGTACCTCTTCCTTCCTCGGTTGTGATCTATTTATAGATGGAGTGCTGGATTGTGATTGGCTGAGATCCATTCGACGTGACCAATCAGAGCTGCAACTGTCCAAAATTTTGTGCCTTTCTATTAAATGAATCCGTGAGTTTCTGACTTTGATGTGCGCATTGAATGCACATTGTCATAACTGATGCGTCCCTTCAATTTTTGGAGCCATTTAACATTCTCACGTTAACTCATTTCTATCATCCCGAGTTCATGGCGTAAGGTGGAGAATCTTGCTTCGGCTAAAGGCTTCGTGAGGATATCAGCTAATTGATCTTCGGTATTGACATATTCCAACTTAATATCCTTTTTCTCCACGTGATCTCTGATGAAGTGATACTTGATGTCAATATGCTTGGTTCTTGAATGCAACACGGGATTTTGCGTTATTGCAATAGCACTTGTGTTATCACACATAATACTGACTTCCTTAGCATTAACCCCATAATCTTTGAGTTGTTGCATCATCCACAAAATTTGTGCACAACAGCTACCAGCTGCTATGTATTCGGCTTCAGCAGTACTCGTGGCGATAGAATTCTGCTTTTTGCTAAACCAAGACACTAATCTTCCCCCTAAGAATTGACACGTCCCTGAAGTACTCTTTCGGTCAATTTTGCAACCGGCAAAATCTGCGTCCGAAAACCCAACCAAGTCGAAGACATCACTCTTCGGATACCAGAGACCTACACTTTGAGTTCCTTTTAGATATCTCAGAATCTTTTTGGCAGCACTTAGATGACTTTCCTTCGGATTTGATTGAAACCGAGCACATACTCCTACAGCAAACGATATATCTGGTCGACTTGCAGTGAGATAGAGTAGAGATCCTATGATTCCTCTGTACTTCGTTTGATCAACTTCCTTCCCTTCATTATCTATATCCATTCGTAACGAGGTATTCATGGGTATTTTAACCGAAGATTTCCCATCAACACCGAACTTCTTAATCAGATCCTTCGTATACTTTGCTTGATTAATGAATATTCCATTTTGTTCCTGTTTGACTTGTAGACCTAAGAAGTAGTTTAGTTCTCCCATCATGCTCATCTCAAATTTTCCTTGCATGAGTTTCGAGAATTTTTCACATAGATCCGAGTCGGTACTTCCGAAAATAATATCATCAACATAAATTTGTACCAGTAGAATATGTTCTCCATCCTTAATTCTGAAGAGAGTTTTGTCAACAATTCCTTTTGTGAAGCCACAGTTTATCAGAAAGCATGATAAGGTATCGTACCAAGCTCTTGGAGCTTGTTTTAAGCCGTATAGAGCCTTCTTGAGCTTATATACTTTATCCATTCCAACATCAGATATGAATCCTGGGGGCTGCTCAACATAAACTTCCTCTTCTAATAAGCCATTTAGAAAAGCACTTTTCACATCCATTTGATAAACTTTAAAGTCCTTCCATGCAGCATAAGCTAGAAAAATCCTTATAGCTTCGAGTCTGGCCACAGGAGCGAAGGTTTCATCAAAATCTATTCCTTCTTCTTGACAATATCCTTTTGCTACTAACCGAGCCTTGTTCCTAACAATGACTCCTTGTTCATTCATCTTGTTTCTGAATACCCATTTAGTTCCAATAACGTTCTGATGAGTTGGTCGTGGAACCAGTTCCCATACATCATTTCTTTCGAACTGATGTAGTTCATCTTGCATGGCAATGACCCAGTCCGAGTCACTTAGAGCTTCCTCCACGGTCTTGGGTTCGATTTGAGATATAAAACACGCCATCATGCATTCCCGAATGGATGCACGAGTTCTTACACTATCATGCACATCACCGATGATTTGATCTTGAGGATGATTTCGTAACCATTTTAGATCTGGTTGAAAGGTAGTTGGAGGTGCTCCTTCATCTATGGACGGTTCATCTTGATTGCTTGCTTCTTGTTGACATATCACCTCATTTTCATCACCTTGTAACACTTCGGTTTGAAATGGTATATTCGGTTGAAGATTCGGAAACAATGGATAGTCGTCTTCTTCAGATTCTGACCCTTCGGAATGATCATCACGTACTTTGTCCATGCTATCCTTGTCAACTTGTTCCTCAGAAGCTGCCATGTTTTCCTTTGATATTTCGTCAAAAACCACATGTATTGATTCCTCAATTACCATTGTTCGCTTATTCAATACTCGAAAGGCTTTGCTTTTCTCAGAATATCCCATAAATAATCCTTCGTCAGCACGTTCATCGAAAGCTTTTAGATGTGACTTCCCATTATTGTGTATGAAGCACTTACTTCCAAAAATATGAAAGTATTTTACCACAGGCTTTCTTCCTTTCCAGAGTTCATATGGTGTGATGCCATGATCTTTGTGAATGATAGATCGATTTTGTGTATAGCATGCTGTGTTTATGGCTTCGGCCCAAAAACGCTTCGGTAGACCTGAATAAGCAATCATAGACCTCGCTGCTTCTTTAAGGGTTCTGTTTCGTCTTTCTGCTACACCATTCTGTTGAGGAGTTCTTGCTGCTGAAAGTTGATGTAAGATGCCATGTTGCCCACAAAAGTCTTGAATGACTTTGTTCACGAACTCGGTTCCTTGATCAGAACGTATTTTGACAATGTTAAGTTCCTTTTCGGTTTGAAGTCTTCGGAGTAACTCTGGAAGCACTTTTTCTGTTTCATTCTTCTTTCTCAGAAAGGATGTCCATGTGAATCTAGTGTAGTCATCTACTACCACAAGAGTGTACTTTCTCCCACTTAGGCTGACTGGATCAACTGGTCCAAATAAGTCCATATGAAGTAGACTTAGTGGTCTTGCATTCGTGTTGAGAGATTTTGATTTAAACGAGGACTTGATCTGTTTTCCCTTTTGGCATGCCTCACAGATTTTGTCTTTGTCATAGATTACATTTGGTAATCCTTCGACCAATTCCTTTCTTGCAAGCTTATTTATAGCTTTGAAGTTGAGATGATTGAGTTTATGATGCCATTCCCAGCTTAGATCTTGCTTGCTTTTAGCAATTAGACATGTATTCGATCTTGCTGACTCCCATGTGACAACATACATGTTTTTCCTTCGTTTAGCTGTTAAGACGACTTTATGAGATAGATCAGAGATAACTTGACATTCATCCCGTGAGAAGATGACCTTGTATCCTTTATCGCAAAATTGACTTGTGCTTAACAAGTTGAACTTTAATCCTTCGACATAAGACACTTCTCGAATAGTCAATCCATTCTTCATGACATCTCCTGTTCCTATCGTTTGTCCACTTGAGTTTCCACCAAAGACCACCTTAGGACCATTCTTTGCTTTGTAGTTGCTTAGTTCTGATTTGTTTCCGGT
>CP025659.1:7177676-7302659 GCA_003576665.1 Ipomoea trifida | reverse complement strand
TTTTTGACCTAAGATCCATGTCTTCATGTCTTCTAGTCTTCAAGTCTTCGAGTCTTCATGTCTTCGAGTCTTCATGTCTTCGAGTCTACATGTCTTCGAGTCTTCGAGTCTTCATGTCTTCGAGTCTTCGAGTCTTCGAGTGAAACATTGCTCGGTTTACAGAAGTTTGTAAGATTCAAAAACAAAACAAAGACAAACAAAAATTAGGGGTCTCCTCGTAGAGCTTGGTATCATCAAAACAAACTACTCGGGGTTCCTAACACATTATACCGCCTTGGTCCTCCGCAAGGTCAAACCCCATTCCCAGAAACAGTTTCTACCCAGACCCGAAAACACCATTCCAGAATGCAATAATCAGATTCAAAATACACCAACATTTCATCTATTTAGAGGCCAAAAATATGGAAATCCAACTAGCAATTGATCATAACAACAAGAGGCTAAGATCAAGACACAAGATCAACAAATTCCAACAAAATACAACAAAAAATAGGGCTAAACACCAAGAAATTTCAGGATTTCCAACACCAAAAATATCATATAGAATGTGAGTGTAAAAATAGATTTTGATGGACATAGTGGTTACCTCAAAGAGCTTTCTTCCACCTAGCCAAGCCTCAAAAATGATCACAAAACCCCACCACCTTCTTGATCATCTTTTACCCAAAGAACCCCAAAAGAACACATGTAAGCATATGCAAAAAGACTAGCAAAACCATAAAATGCAAGGTAGATTCTTAGCTAGATGCACTTACCCAATCCTAAACAAGCTTAAAGGAGCAATCTTGACTTGAAAACTTGTAGGAGAAATGAAGATCAAATTTGGAAGGAAATGAAGAGGAAATGGCGTGAGCAATGAGTGTAGGGAGGGGAGGGAGTGAAAACCTTTAGGGATTTTTAATCTTGAATATATATACTAGAATACATATAATGTATTAGGGTGAAAGACTTTAGTGTGGAATGGGCTCAAATCATATATTATATTACTTACAAGAATTATTATGTACAAGATTAATAAGTTGGGCTAATGAATTCATCCCTTACAATTAAATAGATATATTAGAATAAAGAAGCCCATAAGATGTCTTAAAGACATTATACTTATAAATATTAAGAAATTGGGCCATGTAAGAATAATTTAATTATAAGAATTGTAAGGATCCAAATTGAATAAAATCCCTTACAATCATAAATTCAAGAATTGGGCTCTTGATTAGAATAATTAAATTAGGCTCAAGAAATATATATATCTATGTATGTATTAAATTGAAAGAACTAGCCCAATTAAAATAATTAAATTGCCCAAGGAATTAATTATCGATCGAAAGGCTTGAACGAATTTACGGGGTGTTACACGGCCGGCTACCTCCGCTACCCTTAGCCTCCCTGGAGGGTCGGGTCGCTGCTGGGGCTCCCTGAGTCGGGCTCGGTCTGGACTGTGGTGGTCCTCCCTTCTTGGTTGTGCACTCGTAGGCCCGATGTCCTCGCAACCCGCAGCTAAAGCACTCCACCAACTGCCCCTCGCAGTCTCGCCCATGGTGATCCCTCCCAGAACGTCTGCAGTGGAAGTGTCGAATACGCGCTCCATCGCCTCCTGGTCCTTGCCCGAAGCTAGGGCGAGATCCACCGCTATGGCTAGCGCCACCTCGCTGGAAGCCACCTCCCATCCCGGAACTCCCGGGTCTGTGTCTCTTGGAGTCTGAAGCTCCACCCTCTGTCGGCCGCTTCGAGCGGTCCTGGATCCCTCGCCGGATGGTCAGCACGCGGTAGTGGTCCGCGGCACTGCTATAGGCCTCACTCAGCGTCTGAAACTTGAACACGACCAACGCCATGCGCGTATCCAAGTTCAGCCCAGCCACGAACCGCTCAATCCGGGTAGGGATGACAATTCTACCCGCACCCAATGGGTTCCCCGCATCCCCGCCCCTATGGGTTTTTAAATACCCGCACAATATGGGTAATGGGTGCGGGTATGGGGGAAATTTTTTATACCCGCGCGGGTATGGGGGCGGGTGCAGGGGGAAGTATCCCCGCCCCGCACCCGCACCCGCACCCGCACTTATATATATATATATATATATATATATATATATATATATATATATATATATATATATATATATATATATAGACTTGTGTTATTTTAATTTATTTATTATATAAGTTTATGTATCTTTTATAATTAAAAATGCATAATGAATTAAACTTCTTTATATGCTAGTGCCTCAGGGATTCAATTGAATTATCATCTAGCTTATTGTCTTAGTGTTTTGTTTATGAAAATTGAAAATGAACAACACAAATAACATAATGAGCAAACACTTAATTCAATTTATAATACCAACCTAATTTTAGTTCCAATTAATGAGTAACGTCATTGACTCTTATTAAATTTTAGAGTTATGTTCAAACTTATAAAAAGAATCCATGTGATAATTAGAATTATAATATAAATTTTGTATTAGATTTAAATCTAATTTAATAATTAGAATTGCGGGTTGGGTATTACCCGCACCCGCAAAATCCCCACGGGGGCGGGGATGGGGTAGGAAATTCATTACCCGCGCGGGTGCGGGTGCGGGTGCGGGTAGTGGGTAGGAAATGCGGGGGCGGGGGCGGGGGATATATCCCCCGCACCCACCCCGCCCCATTGCCATTCCTAAATCCAGGTCTCCTCGGTAGGGGCTAACGTCGGCGCGAAACGGGCTAACTCCAGGAAGCGTCAATGATACTCTTGCACTGTCCTCGACCCCTGCTTGAGATGTAGGAACTCCTCTTGCATCGCCGCCTTCACGTGAGCCGGATAGAACCGAGCTCTCAGCCGATCCTTGAAGGTCTCCCACCCGAAGTCGGGCTCTTGTCGCATCGCCGGTCCGCCGTGGACCCACCAGAGGTCGGCCTCCTCCTTCAGATAAAAACTCGCCATCTCCACCTGGCGACCCGGTGGACACTCCACCACCTCCAGGATCTTGTCGAGTGCCCGGATCCACTCCTCAAGGATCACGGGATCCTCCTCTCCAGCAAAGAAGGGTGGGTGCTGCCCCGCCACCCTCCGCACAAGGTCCGGCTGCCCACGCTGGTTGTTCTGAACCATCGCGTTCCCTAGAAGCTGTGTGATCTGCGTCAACTGCTGGAGGTTCTGCATCAGCTGCTCGGCGTAGGGCACCTCCGGGAAGTCCTCACGTCGTCGTGGCGGCACCATGATCGCTAAAAGGGGGAGATAACTAACAGGAAGCGAGAAACACTGCGGTCGGCCTTAACCAGACACGCAAGAAAGGAAGTGAGAACGAGCTCACAGCAAACAAACAACAAGCAACCAACAAAACAAAAACAAAAGCAAGTAAACGAGTCCTCACCGCGCGGCCTAGAATTCACACATCCTAGGATTCTCAAACATCTTAATTTCTACTGATCAAGTCCTAGAGTCTCAGATTACAACCCTAGGATCTCTACTTAGACCTCAACACAGGCTCTGATACCAACTGTGACACCCCAACCTCACACAAGCTGAGATAGATAAAAACTCAACACAACAGCTGCCTATCTCAACCAACAACATAACATAGCGGAAGCGAATTTAAAACTTAAGGGGCATCATGCCACATCTAGGAAAGATAATACAACCTAGATGCACAGGCTAACCGAAAATAGATAACTGCATAGATAAAGAAATCCTCAAGTCATGTTTCAATAATATCCAACCACTAGTCAAGAGTATATAAAATCTCGAATGGCACACAGGCCCGAAAACCAAAGTCTAATCAATGTAAACTAAGTCTAAGCACCGTCACAAGATAGGCTCTAACGCGCTCGCGCTCGGACTTACTCCATACCTGGAAAACACGCAAAGAACCATTAGCAAAAGACTGCTAAGCAACCACCATTCACACCCGCAAGGAGATATAGATATACATAAGCTTGTAAATAGGTTTACACACCCATATAGAATATAAACACCAACTGTTCAATAGTTCAAAACGGATACTCAACAACAATAAGCTGAACGAATCATAAACCAAGACTCATCCAAACGAAGCCAATATCCAATAACGAGAGTACAAGACAACAACAAATCCATAAACAATGTTACCAACTGATCAACAACCAAAAGGAACCAACCAACCACAACGAGAACAACAAGATATCAACCGAATATACACAAGGAACTCATGAACACATAGACCAAGAAAGAAATCCCAACTCCAACCTCCGAACCCTCATACCAACCAACATACCAAGTCAAACCCACAGTGAGAAGTCAGAAGTCAGAATCCAGAAATCTGGTACGCAGGGGTGATGAGCCCAATCACAAGGACCGAAGTCCAATCACAGGGACCGTAGTCCAATCACAGGGACCGAAGTCCAATCACAGGGACCGAAGTCCAATCACAGGGGTAATCAACCCAATCACAGGGACCGAAGTCCAAAGTCAGAAGTCAATAGTCAATAGTAGCACAGTCAAACCACCCAACAACCTCCAAACGATACCAAGAAATCCACCATCACATACTCATACTCCAACCTCAACCCAAAACAACCAAACAAAGTGTTCATCTCAACTATGAACACAAACCAACTCCCAGGTAATGAATTCAAGGAATCAATAAAGCATGAGTACAAAAAGGGAAACTAAAGACATGAATCAATACTCCAAGATATGGTATAAATACCCAACAAACGGCATGAATAAATACTCCAAAGTCATGGTAAAATACCCAACAAAACATCCCAACCATAATCAGAACAAAGGGGAAACAACAGACAACAATCAACTCAGAACAGCCTCTGGAATCCAATTCCCAGAAACCGTGCGGAACCCCTCAGCGGAACACAGTCCACCGCGAGTCACCTCCGCACGAAGGGGGCGGAGCCCCTCGGCGGACCACCTCTCCCCGTCGCTCTCCTCCGCGATGGCCTTGCGGAGCACTCCAACGGGTGACATTATTCCGTTAGGGTCCTCCGCGAGGTCATCTCACCCTCCCAGTTTCCAGAAACGCTCAGACACGAATAAATCATTCCAGAAAGCAATAATCAGATCCAAATACACCAACATTTCATCTATTTAGAGGCCAAAAACATGGAAATCCAACTAATAAATGATCATAACAACAATAGGCTAAGATCAACACACAAGATCAAGAAATTCCAACAAAATACAACCAAGAATAGGGCTAAGCACCAAGAAATTTCAGGATTTCCAACACCAAAAATATCATATAGAATGAGAGTGTAAAAATAGATTTTGATGGACATAGTGGTTACCTCAAAGAGCTTTCTTCCACCTAGCCAAGCCTCAACAATGATCACAAAACCCCACCACCTTCTTGATCATCTTTTACCCAAAGAACCCCAAAAGAACACACATAAGCATATGCAAAAAGACTAGCAAAACCATAAAATGCAAGGTAGATTCTTAGCTAGATGCACTTACCCAATCCTAAACAAGCTTAAAGGAGCAATCTTGACTTGAAAACTTGTAGGAGAAATGAAGATCAAATTTGGAAGGAAATGAAGAGGAAATGGCGTGAGCAATGAGTGTAGGGAGGGGAGGGAGTGAAAACCTTTAGGGATTTTTAATCTTGAATATATATACTAGAATACATATAATGTATTAGGGTGAAAGACTTTAGTGTGGAATGGGCTCAAATCATATATTATATTACTTACAAGAATTATTATGTACAAGATTAATAAGTTGGGCTAATGAATTCATTCCTTACAATTAAATATATATATTAGAATAAGGAAGCCCACAAGATGTCTTAAAGACATTATACTTGTATATATATTAAGAAATTGGGCTATGTAAGAATATTTTAATTACAAGAATTGTAAGGATCCAAATTGAATAAAATCCCTTACAAGAATAAATTCAAGAATTGGGCTCTTGATTAGAATAATTAAATTAGGCTCAAGAAATATATATATATTTATATGTATTAATTGAAAGAACTAGCCCAATTAAAATAATTAAATTGCCCAAGGAATTAATTATCGATCGTAAGGCTTGAACGAATTTACGGGGTGTTACAAAAGGAACCATTGGTCGCGTTAGATGCTAGATTAGAGTTAAGAGTTGCATTCCCCTACCCGGATAGCTAACAAGAAGAACCATTGAAGACGGGAAGGACAAGTTGATACATATCCGCGCCATTGACCTACAAGAATCGCAAGAAGAAGACCAAGACTTGATCGAACCATCTTACAACGAGGATTACTAATCGAGTAAGCAAGAATTCCTTATAAGACCTCGTATGATCCGAAGGGCAAGAACCCTCGATACTAGAGAAAGTAAGCATTGAGTTGGTGTTAGAGCATCGATGTTTCAAAGCACAAGGAATTCAACTCGGTTTCTAAGACCTCCATTAATCATAGGCGAATCTTCGTTCAAGATCAGGAGATACCTCCCTAATTGAACCTACCTTTTTAGAAAGCTTCCTCGAAAATCTCTCGTTCAGTACCGATCGGTCATCAGTAATTCATCGCCTTCGGCCTTTCCTGGAGTGATAAGGTTATGCGGTCCGTAGTTCTTTTAGATTTGCGTTGCGTGGGAAGCAAAGCCAAGATCCGCCAATCGGTCAGAGTGTCGTGATCAGATCGTCAAGCTGAGGCAATCGCTTAGAATTGAGAGACTTCTTATCCTTCTTAAAGCCGAATTCCTCTTTGTTTCTTGGAATTCCAATTATCCTCCCGTTGAGAAATCCCTTCTATCGATTCTAGACCTCATTGCTATCTTCCCTTAAAACTAAATTTCCTTCTTTCCTTGGAGAATTGCATACCCTTTCATTGAGACATCCCTTCTACCTATTCTAAATCTCTTTCTCATCTTCACTCGAAACCGAATTTCTTTCTCTTCTTGGGAAAATTGCATACCCTATCGTTGAAAAAGCATTTCTGTCTTTCTAGATCTCATTCCTAACTTTTCTTGGAACCTAATTTCTTTCCTCTCTTTGAATAAACTGAATATCCTATCATTTTCAAACCTTGTCACTATCTTCTCTCAAAGCCGAGTTCTTCTCTTTTCTTTAAAGAACTTGACATCCCCTTTTGTTGAGAAATCATTCATATCCTTTCAAACATTGTTCTCGTTTGCCTCTTCAAATAACCCTGTACAAGGTGACAACCTTATTTCCTAAGTTGTAACCTTGAAAACCCTTGATTCTATTCTTACTCGATGATCGTCCTTGAACCATAACCCTTAAACCTTTCATCCTATTTTCCTAGTTGGGTCAAAATTTTCAAAATTGGGCATATACTATATAACTATTTTCTCTATATGTACTATCGTACTAGTTTTACCTCTCTGTCCCCAAAACGATTTTGAGCTTCGAGGACGAAGCTCCTTGTAAGGAGAGTAGAGTGTAACACCCCGCATTTCCCTACTACTCTTTTCAATATAATAAGGGGTTATTTTTCTTATTAAGTAATTATTAAACAATTTTAAACATGATTATCTCAAAATGGGCTTTGGAATAATATGTTTTTATATAAGCCATTATTGTTGTGCTACCAAAATACCTTGGCCCAATATAACTATAAATAATTTTATACTATATAAATTATTATAGAGCCCAATTGGAGGTATGTGCCTACATATATATGTATTTTAGCCTTAACCCAAGTTGATCCAACATTTCTTAAAATTTACCTAGCCCAAAGGGAAAATCTAAACCTACTAAATATAGAGATGGTATATATATAGATTTAATAATCCATCAGCAGTCAAAAGAACATGTTTTCCTCCTTGCCTCTCTCTTCCGTCTCTCTCTCGCTTCTCTTTGTATCCTCTTCGCCTTCCCCTCGCTCCCAGCTGCAACGATGAAGACAATGGTTGACGGCAACATCAAACAGCAACAATGGAGCTCCGACCGTGGTTAGCGGCAATGACAGTTGGTGTGGGTGATCGGTGGTAGTAGCTCCAAGCGCAAGCAGCAAAGGACGGAGTCCAATTCAGCTTGCGGCTAGGAGGTTGACAAGCATCGGCCATGGCGGAAGCTAGGCGGCGTGGTGGCTCTTCTCGGTGATCGGAACTGCAGCAAGCTCGACAACCTCTTCTCAGCGTCGCGTAGCAGATCGTTAACTTACAGCAGACAACGGTAGCGGAAGAGCGTGACTGTATTGGCCTCCCCATCACCCTTTCTCGTTCGGCGAGCAGAGTGGTGTCCTCCCCTGTTTCTAACGCCGACTGGCAGAGCATGGCAGCAGCGGTAAAGGTGAACGGTCTCATCTTCTCCGTGTGGTGTGCGAGCAGCGTAGCAGCAAAGAAGCGAAAAATGGCGCGGCTTCTACTCCTTGTCGACGACGGCAAACTGGTGGGCGGCTTGCAACGACATTCTCTCCATCTCGTGATCGGTCCTCGTACCAGCAACTCCAACGGCTTCGGCGAAGCATGGCAAGGCAAAGCTTTTGGCGTTGGCGGCGTGGGCAAGCTCCTCTTCTTCTCCCTGTTTCCGGCAAACAAGGTGTGGCAGCGGTGGGCTCCCGGTGTTACTATCTATTAGGTAAATAGTAATTAATGATTAGTGTGTTTAATGATAATTATCCTAGCCTCAATCTGTCAGTATTATTATTATCCTAGGATTAGCCTTTAATGGGAGATTAGGATTAATCTGTTAAGTATTGTTATTATTACCTAGAGTTATATCTTAATTAAGGGTTGATCATTGGTTATAATAATGTCCTAGTTATGGATTACATGCTAATGATCCGTATTATTACCTAAGATTGACATTGGTTCAATTAGTAATTGTTATGGACTCCGGGTAAGGACTTTGACGGGTCAAATAGGGATCTTAATATCGTTATTGTTGTGGTAGCTATTAGTGATCATATTAGACTCGATTTATCTTCAGGTTCATAAATTGTGGACTTGCTTTTGAGTCAAGCCTAAGGTTGGTGTTGCTATTGGATTAATACGCTTCAAGAGGTAACCATCATGTTTCACTAAAACCTATTTTACACTCTTGATCTATATGCATATGATTCGGTGTTGGAATCCTGAAATTTCGTGGGAAATAGCTTTGTTGATGGTCTGTGAACTTTTATTTGTGGATTGTTGAGCTTGAGTTCATCATCCTTTGTATCTAGATGTGTATGGGCAATTCTTGTTATGGATTCCATGATTTATTGGCTTCTGAGATGTCTAATCTAAGTATTATTCTGAGCATGATTTGTATTCCGGACTGAGTTTGGTGTATTTCTATTTCGGGTCTGTAATCTATGTTGGGTTGCACTTGCAGTGCACTTGGACGGTATAATGTGTCCCGTCCAAGCGTTCTGTACGTGTCTGTGGGGTGTGGAGTGGCGGAGGAGTGAGCTCCGCTGGAGGGATCCGCTTGCTCATGCAGAAGGGAATAGCGGAATATAGGGATCCGCCGAGGCGTTCCGTGAGAAGGGGCGGTGAAGTGTGGCGGTGCACTCTGCTCCGTTGGCACGTACCGCTAGAGTACCCCTGGTTCTGTTCCAGTGAGCATTTTTGTGGTCTGTGAGCTCTGTTGTTTCCCTTTTTATTCTGGACTGTGTACTGAGCATCTTCTTGAGTATTCCACCTTGATCTTTGAGTATTTATTCATGATCTTTGGACATTATCTTGATCTCTTGAGTTGGTATCATTGGTTCATTCTTTGATTTCTATCCTGAGTATGCTCTGTGTTCGTTTTGTGAGATGAACACTATTGGTGGGTGATTTGTGTGGGTGAATCTGAGTTGGTATGTGGGGATCTTGAGTCCTTATGAGCATTCCTTTTCTTGTTGAATCTTTGGTAACCTTGGGGGTTTAGTTGGTGGTATTATGGTCTATTTGAGGTTGGAATTGGGAGGGTATTGTATGCCTCCTTATTTGGGCCCGTGTGCCTCTGTGATTGGGAATTGGGTACCTCTGTGATATGGGCTTGTGTGCCTCTATGATAATGAGCTTGTGTGCCTCTGTGATATGGGCTGGTATGCCTCTGTAGTTGGGCTTATTGCTTCCGTGTTGAGATATGGATGTGGTGGTTTGTTTTATGGTTATTATTTGGTTTGGGGATGGTGGTTTGGTGCTTATCTTTAGTATGATGGTAGGATTGGTTTCCTTGTGATCTTTTGGTAGAGGTTGTACCTCGGTTGGTATTTGTTATTCCTTGATGTGTCGGTTTGGTTGGGTTCCCTTGTGTTCATTCTGTTGGTATTATGATTCAGTTGGTATCCCGTGTATAGACTTGATGTTTATACATTTGCATTGGATGTTGGTTTTACTTGGAGAGTCCTTGGTTTATAGCTTATTCAACGTATTGCTGTTGAGTCTCTGATTTAAACACAAGAACAATTCGTTGGTGTGTATATTCTATATGGGTGTGTAAACCTATTTACAAACTTATTATATTATGTATGTTTCCACGAGTGTGAGTGGTTGTTGCTTAGCATTCCTTTGCTAATGGTTTTCTAAATGTTTTCCAGGTATGGAGTAGTCTAAGCCGTGAGCGCGCTAGAGCTATATCGTTATGATGCTTGCTTAGACTAGATTATGTTTAGTTTCCTTTCAGGGCCTGTGTGCCTTTGTTTCGGATTATGTACCTTTGACTAGTATTCCGGTTACGTTTATGAGTTGAGGATTTTATGCTATGTTTTCTTGGATAGCCTGTGCATCTAGGCTGTATTTTACCTATATGTGGCATGATACCCCCTTAAGTTATAAATCGCTTCCGCTATGTTGTGTTTGGTAGTTGAGATAGGCAGCTTTTATGTTTAAAGTTTAGCTATCTCAGCTTGTCAAAAGTTGGGGTGTCACAATACGGGTGTGTAAACCTATTTTACAACCATATTATATATGTACGTTCTCCCGAGTGTGAGTGGTGGTTGCTTAGCATTCGTTTGCTAATGGTTTTCTACATGTTTTCTAGGTATGGAGTAGTCTAAGCCGTGAGCGCGCTAGAGCTATATCATTATGATGCTTTGCTTAGACTAGATTATGTTTTAGACTCCTTTCAGGCATGTGTGCCTTTGTTTTGGATTATGTATATTGACTAGATTGTTACAATGATGTTTTGAGGATTTATGTTTTGGTTTTGGATAGCTTGTGCATCTAGGCTGTGTTTTTACCTATATGTGGCATGATACCCTATAAGATTTAAATCGCTTCTGCTATAGTTTGAGTAGTTATTGAGATATGCAGCTTTTATGTTTAAAATTTTAGCTATCTCAACTTGTGAAAAGTTGGGGTGTCACAAGGCTCACCATTTGCCCATGCCCTACCAAATTAGTCCATTTTTAGGGGTTCACTTGCATTATATTTCTCAAGTTTAAGGGTACACACATTCAATTGGATAGAATTGAATAGCTAAATGCTTGAGAGAGAATTTTTGCAACTGATCTAAGAGTTTTATCTTCTAAAAATGAAAACTAACTTTCAAAATGTATAGAGATCCTCATATTTATAAAGAAGATTTTGCACCTAGCATGCTGTGCTCAATCTACGTGAGTGACACGGGTGTGATATGGAAATAATCATCATCCATGCCTAGAATCACGCGCTGTGACACCCCAACTTTCTTTTCGCTGAGATAGGCACAAATTAAACACAAAAGCTATAAATCTCAGAAACTAATCATAACATAGCAGAAGCATTTAAAACCTTAAGGGTGTCATGCCACACCTAGGTTCAATCCATCCTAGGTTCACAGGCTAAAAATACATAAACATCAATCCAAAAGGTAAAGACAAACGTAAAAGTCAATACATAAACCATCTCTAAGGCTCACAGGCCCAAAAGTCTAATAGAAGGACTAGTCTAAGCATAGCAAATAGAAGACTAGCTCTATCGCGCTCTCAACTCAGACTACGGCATACCTGGAAAACAGTCTAGAAATCATTAGCAAAAGAATGCTAAGCAACCAACCACTCACACTCGTGTGAAAGATACATAATATAATAGAGTTTGTAAATAGATTTACACACACGTATAGAATATACGCACCCACGAACCGTTCTTTATTTAAATCAGAGACTCAACAATAATAAGCTGAATAAGTCACAAACCAAGACTCTTCCAATGAAACCAACATCCAATACGAATATACGAGATAACAAGTCTATAACCAAGATACCAACTGAATCACAACTTCCACAGAATAATCACAAAGGAACCTACCAAACCAACATATCAAGGAATAACATATATCAACTAAGGTACAACCTCAACCCAGTAACCACAAAGACCAATCAAACCACTATACCAAAGATAGGCACCAAACCACCACCCTCAATCACAATACCAACCATAAAACCAACCACCATATCCATATCACAACACAGAGGCAATAAGCCCAACTACATAGGCATAAGAGCCCAATCACGGAGGCAAATGATGCCCATACAATTCCTCTCACAACACCATATACAAATACACCATAGTTCCACCAACAAAATCCCAAGGTTACCAAAGATTCAACAAGATAAGAAATGCTCATAAGGACTCAAGGTCTCCACATACCAACTCAGATTCACCCACCAACAGTGCATACTCAAGGAATAAACCAATAATACTAACTCAAAAGATCAAGATAAATGTCCAAAGATCATGAATAAATACTCAAGAATCATGGTGGAACACTCAACAAAATGCTCAGTACACATTACAGAATCAAAAGGAATCAAACAGAGTTCAGAGACCTCAAAACAGACACTGGATCAGAATCCCAAATGACCTAGCGGAACACAGAAATGGAACAACCCGACCCGCTGGACTGCACCACAAGAACCCGCGTGAAGAAGTTCACGGTCCACACTTCCCCGCCACACCATTCCGCCCTTACACTTGCGGAACACACTGGCGGGACACATTATACCACCAGTGTGCACCGTAAGTGCACCCCCAACGCACAGATTCTAGAATCGGAACAAAATACACGATGAATCATTCCAGAATACAAATCATGCTCAGGATACTCAGATTACACATATCAGAAGCCAATAAATCATGGAATCTATAACAAGAATTACTCATACACATCTAGATACAAAGGATGATGAACACAAGTCCAATAATCCACAAATAAAGGTTCACAAACCATCAAACAAGGCTATAACCCCAAGAAATTCACAGGATTCCAACACCAAATCATATACATAGATCATGAGTGAAAATAGGTTTAGTGAGACATGAATGGTTACCTCTTGAAGCGTATCAATCCAATAGCAATGATCAATTCTAAGCTCGTCTCATAAGCTAGTCCATAATCATGAACCTGAGAATTAATGTAATCTAATACCATCACTATTGGCTACCACAACAATAGAAATATTAAGATCCCTATTTGACCCGCCAAAGTCCTTACCCGGAGTCCATAACAATCACTAATATGAGTCATTGCCTACTATAATTGGGTATCATAATATGATCATTGTTTAGCAATGACTCACTAATCCCATCACTAGATAATAACCCTTTATTTAATCATAATCCCCATAATTGATAACAATGATCAACTAAATAATAATAACTCAATAATCTAATTTCCTAATTATCTCAACTAACGGCAATTACGTATCAAGTACTATAGTTAAGACTTAGCTATAATAAAGGTCTATAATTAATCCTCAACCATAAACCCACCATAAGCTAATTATCATGATTAGGGCTTAATCAAGCTTTTATCTCCAACTACCTATTAATAATAACCACTGGTATAAACATATAATTAAATGGCTAATCTATCCTAATCTAATATACCCAAAGCATTAGGAAGGCTTAAGCATAGGTAATTGCACGTAATTACCTCACTAATCTCATGCAAGCTCTCCCCGTAATTCTACCACCGAACCCAGGAGCTACCGCTGCCGCTATGAATTACTCGCGCCGGACGGGGAAGAAGTGAACTCGTCGCATCTACACGCTGCAACCACCGCTCCACTCTACTTGGTCCGTTGTAGCTTGTCGCTGGAAGGAGGAGCCCAACCACGCTGCTACTGTCGTTCCCGCCGTCGTAAGAAGGGAGAGGTCATTTGAGCTGGAGGAGAACCATACCGGAGCAGCTCTTCGCCACACAGTCACCATGGGCGGTCGAAGGGAACCCGCTACCTGCCACCGCCGGAACAGGGGAGAGAGACTGTTGCTCTGCTTCGCTGGTCTTCATCATCCGCCGTCGTTGCCGCCGAAAGGAACAAGGAAGAGGGAGGAGGAAATGCAGCTGTTGGAGCTCGCCATTGCTGCAGGTCACACATGCCGAACGGAGAAGGGAATGCCGCCACCTCCACCGCTGCACGACGCCGGAAACAGAGCTTGCTGCTCAAACCGCCATCAACCACTACCGGCACCATGGCTGTCGTGGAAGCTTCGCCGGAGATCGTTGCAGCTGTGAGACGCCACCACTGCCCACGCTTGCCGTCATTGCGCCTCTAGATCAACCATCGTTGCTCGCCGATGACATCACCGTGCTGCTCCGCTGGTGCTACCGTTGATCGTCATTACGTGGTGAGAAGCTGCTGCCATAGCTTCACTTTCTACGCTATTTGCGAAGATGAGGAATGGGAAGCTACTTGCCGGTGATCTTCATTGTTGCTGTCGTGATGGATATTCGAGAGAGAGGCGAGATGGATAGAGAATGTAATGGTGAGGCAGAGAAGGAATAGGGGAATGTCTTACCTGCTATAATCGGAAGTCAAATTATTTATAGTAGGGCAACTCTTGCCACTTTGGGCTAGGCCACTTATGCAAAGGTTATACAATTTGGATTAGGCTAATTGGGTTAACAGTAATCATAATATAATTATAATTTAGCTTAAGATAATTCATTGGGTCCATAGCCCTATAATGAAAATCATATAAATTAGGCTTAGAATATTTAAGTGCTCAAATAGTAATTTGTAAAATAGCTCATCTATAGCCCACTATGAAATAATTGGCAAATTATGCCGTGGACCCAGGTCCACCTTGCAAGGTGGACCTGGGTCCAAAACTACGTCGTTTTTATCTTCTTCTTCTTCTTTTTTTTTAAAAAAAAAAAATTAGTAAACATATTGCTGAATATAGAGTTGTCCAAAAATGTGTGAATGTAGAGGTTTCAAAGTGTGAATGTAGAGTATAGGAATCGTGAATGTACAGTTATGATTGTGTGAATGTAGAGTTGCCCAAAAATGTGTGAATGTGAAGGTTTCAAATTGTTTATAGAGTATAGAAATCGTGAATGTAGAGTTATGCATGTGTGAATTTGTAATAGAGTTAAGAAGTTCTAGCAACTTGTAGCCCTGTAATGTGTGAATGTGATGTTTTTAAGTTGTGAATATGGAGTACAGGACCTGTGAATATAGAGGTTTGAATGTGTGAATGCATAACAGTGGTAATATTGTTACTAAACATATAATCTTGTAATGTGTGAATGTGGAGTTTACAAAGTGTGAATGTAGAGTATCATATAATCATGTAATGTGTGAATGTAGAGTTTACAAAGTGTGAATGTAGAGTATAATGTATGTGAATGTAGACCCAGGTCCACCTTGCAAGGTGGACTTGGGTCCACGGCATCGCAAATTATATCGTGGACCGTGGTCCACAATGCATTGTGGACCGCGGTCCCAAAACGACGTCGTTTTGATTAATGAAATAGACGGATGAATTCGCGCCACTCAGTTTCTTTTCAAATATACTGCAGTTTCTTTTCAAATATACTGCAGTTTCTTTTCAAATATACTGCAGTTTCTTTTCATATATACTGCAGTTTCTTTTCATATAAAACTACAGTTGTATATTATCGAATGAAACTATAGTTATATCCAAAAGTAACTGCAGTTGTGTTGAAAGGAAACTGCAGTTATGTTGAAAAGAAAGTGCAGTATATATGAAAAGAAACTGCAGTATATATGAAAAGAAACTGCAGTATATTTGAAAAGAAACTGCAGTATATTTGAAAAGAAACTGCAGTATATTTGAAAAGAAAGTGAGTGGTATATATAGAAAAGAAACTGCAGTATATATGAAAAGAAACTGCAGTATATATGAAAAGAAAGTGAGTGGCGCGAATTCATCCGTATATTTCATTAATCAAAACGACGTCGTTTTGGGGATCCGCGGTCCACAATGCATTGTGGACCGCGGTCCACGATATAAGAACCGCCACGGCATAACAACTGGAAATAATTAGCTTTATAATTATTTTACTAAAATACTCCCTCTGTCCCATTTTATCTGTCCTACTTACTATTCATTAGTCAAACCAACTATTTCTTCTTTGTTTATTTTCTTTATCATTTTTTACTTGTTTTTAAATTTGATTTTTTGTGTTTAATAGTAATTTTAGTGTAGTTTCTAAATATATAAATTTTGTATATTAATACTAAACTTAATATTATGAAAAATTGAATTAAAAATAACTTCAGTTTAGCCTCGTTAACCGAACCAGACACATAAAATGGGACGGAGGGGGTAATAAATTATAAGGGATTAAACCCTCATTTATAATATTTATATTTAAAATAATTGTAGGGGCCGGGGAAATACGGGGTATTACTCGCGTGATACAGGTTCAGACAGATTCCAAGCTCAAATCACGCACATGACAACAACGTGATTTTGATATAGAGAAGAATCACGCCCTAAGTCACGCGTGTGACACGGGAGTGATTTGGACTTACTTCCGTGCTCTTCAAAAATGCATCGTTTTGGTATGCTTTTACCCCCCCCCCCCCTTTAACCATAATTCCTCAAAAACATCATAATGCACAAATTAGAAGACCTTGTAATGAAAATGGCATTTTATTGCTTCTTACTCATATTCACGCATAAATTTCTTAAACTACGCATAGAATACCTTCAAATTGACCTTGAAAACTAGTATCTTTTGACACTTATCAAAAATTTCCACAATTTAGTTTGCTTGTCCCCAATCAAATCACTAAACCATTCAAAGAATAAGTGTCAAAAGATAGCTACACAATGTTTTAGGCAACCATATGTTTTGATCAAGAGAGTTGTAAGAGAATAGAAAAGAGCAACGATGTACACACCAACCAACTATCCACCCAATAAGCCAAGACCAAACATGTAAGTAAAGTGATGGTAAGACATGGACTACTCTCCACTTTTGGCTTTAGCAGGATTCTTTTCTTCTCAACGCCCTAGATAACGTCATTGGGCAACCCAACTTCATGTGGAGCTCCACTCTTTTTCAAAGACAGTGTGATGGGTGCCCAAATCCTAGCGGGGTGGCTCACCCGCTTTCTTATTTTCGCGTCCCTTAGGATAATGATGTAGTAGTTTGTAGTAGCTCACCACCATGGCTTCGGCGGTCACTTTTTCTTCTCAACCCCCTCGGATCACGTCATCGGGCACCCGACATCAAATGGAGCCACATGCTTTTTCGAAGGTCAGTGCAATGGGTTCCCGAATCCAAGCGGGGTGGCTCACCTACTCTCAGTTTTCTGATCTTCTAGGATCTCGTTGGCACAACCGACTACACGTAGATATCTATGCTTGTTTGAAGAACGGTGCAATGGTTGCCACAAATCTTAGCAAGATGGCTTCTCTCGGATTTTATCTCTAGGAGTGGCCATTACTTAGCCTTTTTCTCATTTTACCATGACAACCCCTCATGCCTTTTTCTAGGGAATTGGGATTTCTCACTAGCTCACACTAGGCTCACCTTTTGCCCCATGCCCTACCAAATTAGTCCATTTTCCGGGCTTCACTTGCATTATATTTTTCTCAAGTTTAAGGGTACACACATTCAATTGGATAGAATTGAATAGCTAAATGCTAGAGAGAGAATTTTTACAAGTTTTCTAAGAGTTTTATCTTCTAAAAATGAAAACTAACTCTCAAAATGTATAGAGATCCTCATATTTATAAAGAAGAATTTGCACCTAGCGTTTTGTGCTCAATCAACGTGCGTGACACGGGCATGATATGGAAATAATCCTCATCCATGCCTAGAATTACGCGTGATACAGGTTCAGATAGATTCCACGCTTAGAATCATGCACATAGCAACAACGTGATTTGGATATAGAGTAGAATCTCGCCCTAAGTCACGCGTGTGACACGGTTGTGATTTGGTCCTACTTCCGTGCTCTTCACAAATGCATCGTTTTGGTATGCTTTTACCACCTTTTTTAACCATAATTCCACAAAAACATCATAATGCACAAATTAGATGACCTTGTAATGAAAATGGAATTTTATTTCTTTTTACTCATAATTCACGCATAAATTGCTCAAACTACGCATAGAATACCTTTAAATTGACCTTGAAAACTAGTATCTTTTGACACTTATCAAAAGTTTCCACAATTTAGTTTGCTTGTCCCCAAGAAAATCATTAAACCATTCAAAGTATAAGTGTCAAAAGATAGCTAAACAATGTTTTAGGCAACCATATGTTTTGATCGAGAGAGTCGTAAGAGAATGTAAAACGGGAACGATGTACACACTCCAACCAACTATCCACCCAATACTCCAAGACCAACATGTAAGTACAGTGATGGTAAGACAAGGACTACTCTCTGCTTTTGGCTTTAGCGGGATTAAGATAACGTCATTGGGCAACCAGACTTCATGTGGAGCTCCACGCTTTTTCGAAGACAGTGTGATGGGTGCCCAAATCCTAGCGGGGTGGCTCACCTCTCGTCCCTTAGGATAATGATGTAGTAGTTTGTAGTAGCTCACCACCATGGCATTGGCGGTCACTCTTTCTTCTCAACCCCCTTGGATCACGTCATCGGGCACCCGACATCACATGGAGCCCCATGCTTTTTCGAAGGTCAGTGCAATGGGTTCCCGAATCCAAGCGGGGTGGCTCACCTCCTCTTAGTTTTCTGATCTTCTAGGATCTCGTTGACACAACCGACTACACGTAGATCGCTACGCTTGTTTGAAGAACGGTGCAATGGTTGCCCCAAATCTTAGCAAGATGGCTACTCTCGGATCTTATCTCTAGGAGTGGCCATTACTTAGCCTTTTTCTCATTTTACTATAACAACCCCTCATGCCTTTTTCTAGGGAATTGGGATTTCTCACTAGCTCACACTAGGCTCACCTTTTGCCTCATGCCCTACCAAATTAGTCCATTTCCGGGCTTCACTTGCATTATATTTTTCAAGTTTAAGGGTACACACATTCAATTGGATAGAATTGAATAGCTAAATGCTAGAGAGAGAATTTTTGCAAATGTTCTAAGAGTTTTATCTTCTAAAAATGAAAACTAACTCTCAAAATGTATAGAGATTCTCATATTTATAAAGAAGAATTTGCACCTATTGTGATGTGCTCAATCCACGTGCGTGACACGGGCGTGATATGGAAATAATCCTCATCCATGCCCAGAATCACGCGTGATATAGGTTTAGATAGATTCAACGCTTAGAATCACGCACATGTCAACAACGTGATTTGGATATAGAGAAAAATCACGCCCTAAGTCACGCGTGTGACACGGAAGTGACTAGGTCCTACTTCTGTGCTCTTCAAAAATGCATCGTTTTGGTATACTTTTGCCACCATTTTTAACCATAATACCACAAAAACATCATAACGCACAAATTAGATGACCTTGTAATGAAAATGGCATTTTATTGCTTTTTACTCATAATTCACGGATAAATTGCTCAAACTACGCATAGAATACCTTCAAATTGACCTTGAAAACTAGTATATTTTGACACTTATCAAAAGTTTCCAAAATTTAGTTTGCTTGTCCCCAAGCAAATCATTAAACCATTCAAAGCATAAGTGTAAAAAGATAGCTAAACAATGTTTTAGGCAACCATATGTTTTGATCGAGAGAGTTGTAAGATAATGTAAAAGGGGAACGATGTACACACGCCAACCAACTATCCACCCAATACGCCAAGACCCAACATGTAAGTAAAGTGATGGTAAGACAAGGACTACTCTCCGCTTTTGGCTTTAGCGTGTTTATTTTCTTATCATCGCCCTAGATAACGTCATTGGGCAACCCGACTTCATGTGGAGCTCTACGCTTTTTTGTAGACAGTGTGATCGGTGCCCAAATCCTAGCGGGGTGGCTCACCTCTTGTCCCTTAGGATAATGATTTAGTACTTTGTAGTAGCTCACCGCCATGGCTTGGACGGTCACTCTTTCTTTTCAACCCCCTCTGATCACGTCATCGGGCACCCGACATCACATGGAGCCACATGCTTTTTCGAAGGTCAGTGCAATGGGTTCCCGAATCCAAGCGGGGTGGCTCACCTCCTCTCAATTTTATGATCTTCTAGGATCTCGTTGGGACAACCGACTACACATAAATCTCTATGCTTGTTTGAAGAACGGTGCAATGGTTGTCCCAAATCCTAGCAAGATGGCTTCTCTCGGATCTTATCTTTAGGAGTGGCCATTACTTAGCCTTTTTCTCATTTTGCCATAACAACCCCTCATGCCTTTTTCTAAGGAATCAGGATTTCTCACTAGCTCACACTAGGCTCACCTTTTGCCTCATGCCCTACCAAATTAGTCTATTTCCGGGCTTCACTTGCATTATATTTCTCAAGTTTAAGGGTACACACATTCAATTGTATAGAATTGAATAGCTAAATGCTAGAGAGAGAATTTTTGCAAGTGTTCTAAGAGTTTTATCTTCTAAAAATGAAAACTAACTCTCAAAATGTATAGAGATCCTCATATTTATAAAAAAGGATTTGCACCTAGCGTGTTGTGCTCAATCCACGTGCCTGACAAGGGCATGATATGGAAATAATCCTCATCCTTGCCCAGAATCACGCATGATACAGGTTCAGACAGCTTCCACGCTCCGAATCACGCACATGACAAAAACGTGATTTGGATATATAGAAGAATCACTGTGACACCCCAACCTTACACAAGCTGAGATAGATAAAACTTAACACAACAGCTGCCTATCTCAACCACAAACATAACATAGCGGAAGCGAATTTAAACCTAAGGGGCATCATGCCACATCTAGGTAAGAAAACACAGCCTAGATGCACAGGCTAACCATAAGAACTGAACTGTAATGCATAGATAAGAATCCTCAAGTCATGTCTCAAAACATCCAACACCTAAACCAGAGTATATAACATCTCATAAAGGCACACAGGCCCAAAACACAAGTCTAAGAACATAACATCTAGTCTACGCATCCTCAGATAGGTGTACACTATCGCGCTCGCGCATAGACTTTAAAGCAAACCTGGAAAAAACACACAAAGAACCATTAGCAAAAGACTGCTAAGTAACCACCATTCACACCCGCAAGGAAGTATAGATATACATAAGCTTGTAAATAGGTTTACACACCCATATAGAATCTAAACACCAACGAACTGTTCATTAATTCAAAACGGATACTCAACAACAATAAACTGAACGAATCATAAACCAAGACTCATCCAAACGAACCATTATTCAACAATGAAAGCATGAGACAACGAATCCATAAACAAGATACCAACTGAAATAACAACCATAAAGGAACCAACCAACCATAACAAGGAACAACGGAATATCAACTGAAATACGAATTAACCGAATAATCCCAAGGAACTCACGAATACATAAACCAAGAAAGAACTCCCAACTCCAACCTCCAAACCCTCATACCAACCATCATACCAAAACCCAACCCCAGTTAGAAGTTAGGTACGCAGGGGTAAAAACCCAATCACAGGGACCGAAGTCCAATCACAGGGACCTAAGTCCAATCACAGGGGTAATCAACCCAATCACAGGGACCGAAGTCCAATCACAGGGGTAATCAACCCAATCACAGGGACCGAAGTCCAATAGTCAATATAGTCAATAGTAGCACAGTTAGTTCACCCATCAACCTCCAAAAGATATCCAAGGATCCACCACCAATTACTCATACTCCAACTCAGCCCAAAACAACCAAACAAAGTGTTCATCTCATCTATGAACACAAACCAACTCCCAGGTAATGAATTCAAGGAATCAATAAAGCATGAGTACAAAAGAGGAACCAAAAGACATGAATCAATACTCCAAAGGCATGGTAAAATACCCAACAAAAGGCATGAATAAATACTCCAAAGACATGGTAAAATACCCAACAAAACACTCCAACAATATTCAGAACAAAAGGGGAAACAAACAGACAACAACAACCAAAACAGTCTCTGGAATCGGATTCCTAGAGACCTTGCGGAACACTTCAACGGAGCTCTGACCACCGCCGCACTCCTCCGCAAGGAGGAGGCGGTCCTCCTCAACGGAACATCCCCATCCGTCCAACACTGCCGCCTTGGCCTTGCGGAACACTCCAGCGGGTTACATTATTCCACTGGGGTCCTCCACAAGGTCAATCCCACACTCCCAGTTCCCAGATTCTGCCCAGACACGAAAGATTATTCCAGAATACCCAATCAGATCACAATACAACATTATTTCATCTAATCAGAGGCCAAAAATCATGGAAATCCACCCAATAAATGTTCATAACAACATTAGGCAAAAGATCAAGACACAAGATCATGAAATTCATCAAACACAACCAAGAATAGGGCTAATAACCAAGAAATTTCAGGATTTCCAACACCAAATAATATCATATAGATTGAGAGTGTAAAAATAGATTTTGATGGACATAGTGGTTACCTTTTAAGCGTATTAATCCAAAGCAACACCAACTCTTAAGCTCGGCTCATAATCGTGAACCTGAAGGTTAATATAACCTAACATCGTCACTAACTACTAATAACAACGATATTAACATTCCTAGTTGGTCCATTATAATTATCACCTATAATCCATGCTTAAAGGCTAATGTAACATGACCATATGAACCATACTAATCTAATTACTAACTAATACCAAAAACAAGGATATGACCAATAATACTAATCTAAACTTAAGCTATAATATTATAACTAATACTAAAACTATAAGCTTAATAATAATAAACCAAAATATTACCTTAAACAAAGTGCTTAGTCCCGGATTCGAACTCACGCCCTCTGGCTCAACACACAAACACCATACCGCCACGCCACGCTGTTTCTTGCTGCTAAGCTACGCCATCAACAACATAAATCCAGCCACCACCGCCAATGCTTCCGTTTGCTACTCTGCTTCGCACTTCGAACGGAGAAGAGGTGCCCGCCAACGCGCTCCGCCACTGCCTAATGGAAGAGGGGCCACCGCCACTTGCCCGCTGCCATCCACCGTCGGAAAAACAGAGAAGAGAGGGGAGAAGGGAGAGGAAGACGGAAGCTTCATCGCTGAACATCATCCTCGTCACTGCCGCCGGAGTTCCATGGCTGCTGCATGGTGGACGTCAAGGAGAAGGGTGTACTCCTGTCGTCGCTGCTCACGCCGGAGAACAGGGGAAGAAGCTCGCCGATCACGATCCCGCCGACACACGCTCGCCGCTAGGAGCTCGCCATTGTCGCCCTGTTCGAAGCTCGTTACAACGGAAGAGAAGAGTTGCTGCCTTCCATTTCCACCGTGCCGCTGCGAGGAGGAGCTGCTGCCAGACTTCACCGCCGAGCTCCAACATTGCTACTACTATAACACGAAGGAAGGTGGAGACCGGAGAGGAGTCCGTCGCCATTACCACCGGAGCTGCTCACTGCCGATAACAGAGTAAGTCGACCACCATTGCCGTAGCTCTTCTTTTGTTGCTGCCGATCAAGAAGCGAGAGGAGGAAGGGAGACGAGAATAGAGAACAAAAGGGAAATCAGATGGTGGAAAGATGGCTGCTGATCATTATTGGTTACCCTATTTGGAAGCTTCTATTTATGTCTTGGGTAACCTTCCATTTTGGGCTAGATCAATATGGAAACTATATAATTTAGACTAGGCTAGTTGGGTCAAGAGTAGTTTATATCATATTTATAATTTAGCTCAAAATAATTCCTTGGGTCCATAGCCCATAACAAAATCATATACTATAAAATATATCTATATAGGTATATTGGGCTAAGAACATTTTGTAGTAACATAATAATAATAATAATAATAATAATAATAGATAGTCCAAAAGAATGCATTATCCCAAGCCCATGAGGAAATAATTATACTTATAATTATTTTAGTAAGAAAATAACCCCTCATTTATTTCTAAAATAGTAGTAGGAAAAATTACGGGGTGTTACAATCACGCCCTAAGTCACGCATGTGACACGGGAGTGATTTGGACCTACTTCCGTGCTCTTCAAAAATGCATCGTTTTGGTATGCTTTTGTCACCCTTTTTATTAAAAATTCCACAAAAACATCATAACGCACAAACTAGAACACCTTGTAATGAAAATGGCATTTTATTGCTTTTTACTCATAATTCACGCATAAATTGCTCAAACTACGCATAGAATACCTTCAAATTCACCTTGAAAACTAGTATGTTTTGACACTTATCAAAAGTTTTCACAATTTAGTTTGCTTGTCCCCAAGCAAATCATTAAACCATTCAAAGCATGAGTGTCAAAAGATAGCTATACAATGTTTTAGGCAACCATATGTTTAGATCAAGAGAGTTGTAAGAGAATGGAAAAGGGGAATGATGTACACACGCCAACCAACTATCCACCCAATACGCCAAGACCCAACATGTAAGTAAAGTGATGGTAAGACATGGACTACTCTCCGCTTTTGGCATTAGCGGGATTCTTTTCTTCTCATCGCGCTAGATAACGTCATTGGGCAACCCGACTTCATGTGGAGCTCCACGCTTTTTCGAAGACAGTGTGATGGGTGCCCAAATCCTAGCTGGATGGCTCACCTCTCGTCCCTTAGGATAATGATGTAGTAGTTTGTAGTAGCTCACCGCCATGGCTTGGGCGGTCACTCTTTCTTCTCAACCCCCTCGAATCACGTCATCGGGCACCTGACATCACATGGAGCCCCATGCTTTTTCGAAGGTCAGTGCAATGGGTTCCCGAATCCAAGCGGGGTGGCTCACCTCCTCTCAGTTTTCTGATCTTCTAGGATTTCGTTGGGACAACCGACTTCACGTAGATCTCTACGCTTGTTTGAAGAATCGTGCAATGGTTGCCCTAAATCCTAGCAAGATGGCTTCTCTCTGAATTTTACACTAAATATTCATTATTTATACTTAACCAAATATGGGCGTAACGAACTAAAATCATAATTCAAAGTACTTAAAGAATTATGGAATTAGTGGCAATAGCCGGTTGCCTTAGCAAATATGTTTTTCCAAAATTACTAAATTAATTCTCCATAACCCAAATTAATAATATTATTATCATTAATGACAAATTGCAAATAATCCAAAAGGCAATAGCCATAATAATATTATCACATTAAATAGGAGACTAAATATGAAAAAACAATAGTTAAAACCACTAACTGTAGAAACATTCTCGGATATAATTTTAAAACTTAAAGTCCAAAAATGCCAATAATATAATAATGACCAAAATATTTTCTTGACTGGAACATTGTCACATAAACTTAATTGGAAACTATTCGCGATTTATATCCGAATACCATATTAATATTAATGGTTTCATTAATTAAAATATTTGATAGTAATAATCAACATTATATCCACCATTAATATTTAACAATGACAACCAATTTATGGTAAGACACATTCTTAATGTTTTCATATTTGTAAAGATAGCATATGTGACTAGTCCAAATTAGCGGTTAACTTAAGGCTTGGTTAGGATTTTTAAGACACATAATAGAGAGAGAGAGTAATTGAAGTACATAATACTACCGAAACTGAATGGTGGAATCGAAATGGGTACGGTTTGGGTATGGTTTTTCCATCCTTAATGACAAAACTACCAAGCTATATGTCGATTCATAATCCCAGTGGGCAAATTATGATCATAGTTTAGTATTTTATCCTAATTAACCCTTTAAATATAACAAAATTGCCTATGGGCTAAATTTCGTCATATAACGCAGAGTTAACTACAAGGTTTCTTACCTAAACTTTATGTGATTAATCCTTAATATGTAATTTCAGTAAATTAAAGATGATGTAGCTACTCTTTAATTGACCAAAACTAAACATAATCACAATGGTAAGGGTATTTAGAGCCTAATCAAACAAATTAAACCAAAACATGTTAGACAATCCTTACGTATACTCCCAGGAAAGTTGGTTGGTGCTAAGGCTCCATTAAAAACCAACTCCTTAGACAGAGTAGCGTCGCAAGGAGACTAGTAGCAATATGGCGGTTTGAACCAGCATCCGTGAAAGCCAGGGCCAGGGAACTAGTATTCCTCCCCAAGAAACTTCCCTAAATCATGTGTTCTCATATTTGAAGTAAAATCGTTTGGTTGATCTATATGAAAGTAGATTCACCTAAGGATAAGGCTTTAAATAGAGTAGTACTATGAAGAGTTTTATGTACTTTATGTGCTTTGAAATCCTCCAAAAGAAGTTCGAATGGGGTATTGACTTAAAGAGTAAGAATATGCATAATCTTTTTTAAAACAAGAATATGCATAATCTATTCTTAAAGACACTAAATTCACCTAAAAGGTACTAAATCATGCATAATAAGCAATTAATTCTGTCCTAAAAGGCTCTAAATTCAATCTTAATGAACATGCTTTTCTAAAGGCATAATTATAACAATCAAATAATATAATTAGTGCAATAAAAAAACATATATATAGCATGCTCAGATTATGCATATTACGAACTCAAACTCCACAATTAAATATTTAAATTGTAACACTGAATACAATTTAAACTGAATATTCAATATTAAAATTAAAATTCAAACAAATTAAAACTTAATAATTTATTCAAAATTGAATAATAATTTAATTATGAATTTAATACCACAATGAAGGAAAAAACTAAAGGGCATTAATATTCCAAAACAAGCAATTACCATATATTTATCACTGCCAAAATAATATATAATATTAACTAAGGAAATATTAATATGGCAATATTAAACCACATAATTACCATTTACCAAAATTAATATGTATAATATTCAATGTTGCAAAAGACGCTAGGCGCCCCCTAGGCGCCAAGGGGGCGCCTAGCGCCTAGGGCGCCTAGGCGCCGATTTTCCGGCGCCTAGGCGCCCGATTTAATTCTCTTTTATTTTTTTTTTTTTTGTATATCAAGTATTAAGAAAGCAAAGAAAGCAACTCCAGGCTCCCAAATCCAAGAAAGCAACTCTCATTAATTGTTTTATATTACCAAAGCTGCCAAAGCATGCTACAGAGAGACAGAGAGTACAGACCAGACACAGAATACATAGTACAGACCAGCGACCGTCCAATTTTCCATTTCGACCGGCGACCTCCGATCCAGACACAGTACAGACCAGCAACCTCTCAGATCTGAAACCTCAACATCGCCGACCACCCGTCCGACCATCGCACCAACCTCACGTCTCCAACTCACAGATCTGAAACCTCAACCTCCAACCTCCACCGCCGGAAGTGGAAGCTACGTCATCCCACCTCTAAGCTGGCGTCGACATCTTCACCGAAAGCGGAAGCTACGCGATCCAAGTTCACAACTCAGAAATCTTGTTGCATGCCTCTTTCGCCATCCATCTTCTTCTCTGTTGTGTAGCTCCGTCCGACGACTGGTTTACCAGTTTCTTCTTTCCGGCAAAAAGAAAAAAGAGGGCTGAGACGGGGGCGGCCGGTTAGGCGGTCTAGGCGCCGCCTAGACCGCCTAGCCGGCCGCCTAGACCGCATTAGGCGGTTGGCCGCGGAGGAGGCCGATTTCGGCCTTCCTCGACGCGGCCACCGGCCGCCTAGCGCCTAATCGGCGCCTAGGCGCGATTTTTGCAACATTGATAATATTACTATATATTTACCATTTGCCAAAAAATAATATATAATATTAATCAAAGTAACATTAAGATGGCAATATTTTAAACCACATAATTACCATGTACAAAGATTACAATGTAATTAAGTATTAAACTGTTTTCAAAAAAAAAGTATTAAACTAGTATTTTTCCCGTGCGGTGCACGGACTAAAAATTATAAGTATTGTTGTTATGTTATGATAAAGAATTTTTTATCTTATTAAATTTTGTATAAATATATTATGTAAAACTTATTCATTTTAAAAAGTTTATTTATGTAATAACTATGTTGATTTTATATCTAATTTCTCTTTTTATATATGTGGAGTCCAATTATAATTGAGGTTTGGTTCAATTATAATCTTTTTTTCTATTTGTCATGTGCAATGCACGGAATAAATTATGTCATTATAAATTAAAATTAAAAATTAAAAAATAAAATATAATAAAATATACAATACAATAATATCACACCCGTGCGATAATTAATTTATAATGAAGCGCACAAAATAGTTAATTTATGCTAAAACTAATACTAATCCAATTAGTCAACAACATTTAATTTAAATATTTTTCCTCTTTTATTTTTTTTTTTTTATAGATATCAATTTAAAAGTTATTATAAGATCACATCTATAATATTAAATTTAATACTTCAATATATATATATAGGGGTGCACTCTCGTGAGAACTCTCGCCCAGGTAGGAAATGAGAACGCTCCACAGTCGTCCACGTGTCCAGATCAACGAATCAGATGCAATTTTAAAAAAATGACGCGGTGGCATTTTCGTAAATAACTGGAACTTTGGTGCACCTAGTTTCACTTACAAGTGCACCTAGTTTCACTTAAAAGTGCACCTAGTTTCACTTACAAGTGCACCTATTTTCGCACATATTTTAACTTACAAGTGCAAGTAATTTACCTTATTAATATTCATGCACCTATTTTCGCAAATACTTTCACTTACAAATGCAAGTAATTTACCTTGTTAATATTCATGTACCTGGGTGCAACCTAGGTGCACCTAGTTATAACATAGGTGCACCTAGTTATAACATAGGTTGCACCTAGTTATAACATTAGGTGCACTTAGTATTGGCTCACTGTACAATTCACTTGCACCTGTAATACATTTTACTTGCATCTGCAATACATTTTTCTTGCACTTGTGCAAGTAATTTACTTTGTTAACATTCATGTACCTGGTTGCAACCTATGTGCACCTAGTTATAGCAATAGGTGCACCTAGTTATAACATTAGGTGCACTTAGTATTGATGCTCATTGTATAATTTACTTGCACTTGTAATACATTTTACTTGCACGTGTGCACCTATTTTCACCTGCAGGTGCAAGTAATTTACCTTGTTAACATTTATGCACCTGGGTACACCTATGTGCACCTAGTTATAACATGAAGTGCACCTAGTTATAGCGTTAGTTGCAACTACGTTCCGGACACGTGGCGCGCTGTGATTCGTTCTCAGTTCTCTCCTGGGCGCCCAGGAGAGAACTGAGAACGAATCACAGCGCGCCACGTGTCCGGAACGTAGTTGCAACTAACGCTATAACTAGGTGCACTTCATGTTATAACTAGGTGCACATAGGTGTACCCAGGTGCATAAATGTTAACAAGGTAAATTACTTGCACCTGCAGGTGAAAATAGGTGCACACGTGCAAGTAAAATGTATTACAAGTGCAAGTAAATTATACAATGAGCATCAATACTAAGTGCACCTAATGTTATAACTAGGTGCACCTATTGCTATAACTAGGTGCACATAGGTTGCAACCAGGTACATGAATGTTAACAAAGTAAATTACTTGCACAAGTGCAAGAAAAATGTATTGCAGATGCAAGTAAAATGTATTACAGGTGCAAGTGAATTGTACAGTGAGCCAATACTAAGTGCACCTAATGTTATAACTAGGTGCAACCTATGTTATAACTAGGTGCACCTAGGTTGCACCCAGGTACATGAATATTAACAAGGTAAATTACTTGCATTTGTAAGTGAAAGTATTTGCGAAAATAGGTGCATGAATATTAATAAGGTAAATTACTTGCACTTGTAAGTTAAAATATGTGCGAAAATAGGTGCACTTGTAAGTGAAACTAGGTGCACTTTTAAGTGAAACTAGGTGCACTTGTAAGTGAAACTAGGTGCACCAAAGTTCCAGTTATTTATGAAAATGCCACCGCGTCATTTTTTTAAAATTGCATCTGATTCGTTGATCTGGACACGTGGACGACTGTGGAGCGTTCTCATTTCCTACCTGGGCGAGAGTTCTCACGAGAGTGCACCCCTATATATATATATATATATATTTATTTATTTATTTATTTATTTATTTATTTATTTATTTATTTATTTATAAATTGTTTACGCTATAGATCAAAGGTCCACGATATAACGATTGATACCCAATAGTATATATACTTTTATATTTTCAAAAAAAAAAAGAAGAATATATACTTTTATATTTCATTTATAAAAGTTGGCCCAAATCTGGCATTCCATCTGCAAGCTATTAACAGAGCCCTGTGCAAAAATAAAAGAACAACTTAAAGCTAGTTTCAGACACCATTTGCAATCATTATTTCATGAACTGGTCCACACAAATGTTACCATAAATAAAAGTATATTTTTTATATATTAAAAGTACATGATTTGTGTACGTAA
The DNA here is from genome assembly GCA_003576665.1 of Ipomoea trifida. Lineage (NCBI taxonomy): Eukaryota > Viridiplantae > Streptophyta > Magnoliopsida > Solanales > Convolvulaceae > Ipomoea > Ipomoea trifida. The sequence goes on along the minus strand of CP025659.1, from coordinate 7,272,246 downwards.
AGTACATTATTTAAAAATACATGATTTTTTTATATATTATTAAATAATGTAAATTCAATACATAAATAATATATTTTTAATATATCAAAAATATATATTGCATTCATGTTTCACACAGCTATGTAGGTCATGGTTTATATAATAATTTGCACACCACTTGCCAAATTCCCTTGTGTATAATCTTCGCGCGGTCCCAACTCGGTCATCTAACTCTATACGACGCTGGATAGTCCACCATAAACTCATTCACCTCATCTCGATATGGTTGGTAAAGATAGCCATGAGATTGCGATTTAATGGTAAGTGTACACACTGTTTTACCTTACCAATCTAGTTTTTGAAGTGCTCAAACCATTACTTTATTTTATATAGCAGTACTTGATCTGTGCTACTGTGAAGTTCCATTTTCAGTAAAACTTAATTGTCAAACCACATAGTTTCAAGTTTATATAACTTTTTGGTTGTAATACACCATTCAAAACATTAAGCTAACTATACTTCTTAGAAACAGAAACCTGTGAATGAAATCAAATATTTTTATTGTTTTAAAATCTTTATTTTTTTTTTTTTTTTTTTCCTCAAAAAAAATAAAGATTTAAATCCGAATGTATCATTCAAGGATCTTTCAACAACATACAGTGTGCCGTATTCATATGGAGTAAGAATCAATCTCGTTTATTGCCACTTTGGTATGTCCAGTGTGCTCTGTGCTACTGTAAAATTGATACTCTGGCTTGTGAGTATGTTGACAATCTGAAAGGTAACTTTGTTTTATTTGTAACCCAAGTCTTTTTTTTTTTCTCTAAATGATCCATCTGAAAGATGACTTTATTTTATTTGTCATATACAGAATATCTCTTCATAAACTGCAAGTTAAACTATCTCTTCATAAGAAATAGTGGAGATACAGATTATTTTCAGCTTGGCCCCATTAGACAAATTCCATGCATTTCTTAGAACTCTGACTGGAAATATAATGAAATATGTACATAAATTTACAATAATAATTTATTAGTAACAATTGTAATGAGCAAAGCTCTTTGAGTTGGTATATACGGAGTATCTGTTATGGAACGAAACTCAAGTGAAGCTTGATTGGATGAATGAACTGTTTTGCCATAACTGAGACTGGAAATTGAACATATACTCATGACAGAGTGTTTGCTCACTGCACAGACTCTTATTATAGCTGTAAATTCAGATGTTAGGAAAATACCTTTGAATCATGGAAAACCACTTCTTTAGACTTGATGGCTTCACTGCCCTTTTCTTTCAGGAACGTCGAACTACCCAACCACTGGAACCTTCATTGCTCTACTAATCGTTGTAAGGTGAAATCTCATGACCGTGAATATAGACTGGATACATTCTGATCAGAGATTGGATGCGAATAGGCTGCGATATTGTACTGATGGTGTTTGAGTTTGAAACAACTACATTATACATGTATTTATATTACAGCAAACATCTGGCAATTATACAATATTAACTAAGGAAATATTAATATGGCAATATTAAACCATTATACATTCTCAACTTTTCCAAAAAACCTTGAATTCATAGAATTATCTTGACTGGCTTCTAACTTTTTTAATGACAACTTGTTCAAGGCTACACAGAGAAGGAGGATGAGTCTGAATTTTTAAATTTTTTTTTGTATTTTTTTTAATTGAATGTGTTAACGAGTAATGAATGTTGCTCAGACAATTTTTAGCATTATAGTGTAGGGTTTAGACATGTTTTTTGAAATTGTATGATAACTTCAAGAATTAATGCGCCATTATGGGCTGCATAGTTTCATGTAAGAATATATTGATGATTAGTGGTCAGTTTAATCGATAATATATAAAGATAAAGATTAGTTATGACGGAGTATTTTTTTTTTTGAAAACAACCACGTAAATAGATATATTAATGCAAAAGAGCCGAAATAGAGTTAGGAGGGACAGAGTCCCAGTACATAGTATCAAAATAAGAGAATGCCTGAGAGGCAAGAGTGTGAGCAATAACGTTATGACGGAGTATTATTTATCAATAGAATGTGATTTAGCAGTAGTCAAACGTTTTGTTCCGACCAATATTAATTGGGTCACACTTGTGTGAGACCGTCTCACGGATCCTTATTCGTGAGACAGGTCGGGTCGGATCAAAGCACCATGCAAATGTCATACTTATATGCTCAAATATAACACTAATCAAAAATACAATTTTTGTTACTTATAAGAGAAAAAGTAATACATTTTTCATAATAAGTAATGTTGCCAAGTACCTCTCACTTATAAGGACAAATATAATACTTTTGAGGAAAAATGTAATACTTTTAATTGAAATGTAAAAGTATTGTATTTTCCCTTAAAAGTATTACATTTACCCTAATAAGTAACAAAACTTTATTCCTGATTAGTATTACATTTGAGCATATAAGTATGGCATTTGTGCATATAAGTGTTACAGTTGCATATTGACCCGACCCGACCCGTCTTATGGTGAGACGGTCTCACACAAGTTTTTGACATATTAATTATATTCAAATATGAGTATTAAAAGAAAATGTTATGGCCCACACTTGTACATTGTCGTTGCTATACCGGAAATACGGAGTATATTTTGTAGAAATTAAAGTTGTCACATTAAACACATACATAGAAAAGTATATTTTACTGCTGCTCAGCTAGGCATCATTGCATCAATGGTCTTTGCTTACTCTTAACAACTGATTGACCCGATTATGTGTGTGTACGGTCTATCCTTGGGCCTTCTCCAATAGTCAAGAGTTTGGTGTAATTTTTGAGGAGATCTTGTAAGTGTGATTAAGAAAGAGAAAATAGATGGAGGATAAAAAAATAAAAGGAAAAAATAAAACAAAAAGAAAAAAACTGAAAAAAAAAAAAGAAGTAAATACGCGCCCGCCTGGGCGCGTGCCTGGGCACATGATTTGCGCCTCACATGTGCCCCACTCCTTCCTATTTATAAAAAACTCATCAATTAATTTTTATCTTAAAACTTTGTACCAATGTCAACTAATGGGGAAGGCCTTATTGTGGCGAATTGTCACATCACAAATTTGTAATAAAGATTTGAAAATTGTCTTTTCAATAACAAATTTATTTAATTTGTATGAAAATCTGAGGAAAAGAAAAATCTAAGGAAAAACATTTATGAGCATTTTCATTTAATAAGAATTTAGTTGAAAATAATTTTGGAATTTAATTAAAAATCAATGTTATGTTAGGCCACCTTTTGAGATTAAAGCACTGCTTGACAAGGATAGAATGGAGTCAATGGACATCCCAAGTGGAACCAGAGTTACTGAGAAGAGTCAATAAAATTTTAGTTCAATACTTCCCTCCTTTTGATCCAAAAAAATTTAAACCATTAAATCTTAATTTGAAAATTAATTTATAAAAACAATAACTCTCAATCCCTAAATTTGTCCTTCTTACCCTTATTGAAAAGTCTAAAAGATATTATTCTTTTGCATAATTACAACAACACTTATAATGTCATATATTACTAAAAACATTCCACAATACTTAAAAAAAAAAAAAAAAATCCACATACAATTATCATGACTGAAAATAAAAAGAAATCCCTAAACTAAACACAACTTAAATTTCTGTCAACTGTGTGTGCATAGTGCGTGCGAGCGACGTGAGAACACAATGCAACCAAGTTAGATCGTGGGAGACATGGGCGGGCCGGGGAGGCCGAGTGTAGTGCATGGGGCAATATATTATATATATAGAATCACTCCCGTATAAATTTAGTGAATCTCTCAAATTTTGTTCATCCATCCTACTCAACTTTACTGTCGTCAAATTCAATTCCTATATATAAATTCAAGACGCTCAGCTCTAATTTCGATCTTTTCTGTATTTTTACTCGGATCGATCAGACGAGTAAATTAAATCTCGACTACTTCAATTCCGGCCTAAAGCAAAAGGGCGATGAGCAGCAGGGTGTTCGGAGCTATGATGACAGAGACATTGTTGTTTTCAATCCCGGTGTTGCTATGTGGGATATGGCAGTCAAATGCCGCCCCGTCGAACAAGCTAAGTAGATGATGGGCATCATTGTTTTAATCCTCGTGGTTTCATTCATAGGCTTCATAGGGTGGTGGTGTTCCCTGGACAAGCCGATTAATTGTTATAGTTTCTGATGATATTTTACGGTCACCCAGCGGCGGCTATTTCATCTACCAGAAACACAGATAACCTGGATTATCATGTCTCCGTATGGAGAAATTTGGATTAACCACCCAATTCAAGCTTTTTTTTTTGCTACAACTAACTGCGAGTCTTGCAAGGCCGACACGAACATAAAATGGAGGAAGCTATCTAGGTGGGCATAGTTTACATCGGCTTCATCGCGTCAGGTACTGTCTTCGTCCTTCTCCCCTTTGCTTCCATCTATACTACTCGGCTGGATGGAATTATGCAAAAATTTCTCATAATTCTGGGTGCGTAGCTCGTGCGTGCATGCCAAGTGAGAATACAATCAACTTTTTTTTTGAAAATAGAATACAATCAACTTAAATACTAATTAAACAAAAAAAAAAATTATTACTATTAAGATAATTTCTTTCAAAATAAAAATTTAAAAATTAATTACAAAAATTATTATTATTATTATTATTATTATTATTATTATTATTATTACTATTTACAAATGAGATCCCTCCTCAATGGATGGTGGGATCTACTTAATCCTACATTCCAACCTCTAAGATTAATTTATTCTCTAGAATACTCCAAAATTCTCTATAGCCTCCAGTGGCTATGTACATTCTCTAGAACATTTTACAAACTATGACATGTTATGTACAAATGCAAGAAAACTCTAGAACGATATAGCAAACTAGAGATCTCGTAGGAAAGTTGTATGGGCGCTACAGTAGGCATCCATGTCTTGGATAACCCTAAGGTAAGTGTTCTCTTAAGTATCCAAAGAAAAAGGGAAAAAAATATTAAAGCATTTCTATAATTGTCACTCGCAAACAGTCACTTTATATTGTGGCCTGGCAAGTTGTCACATCAGAAATATACAATAAAGATTTGAAAAATGTCATTTTAATATTAAATTTATTTAATTTGTATATGAAAATATATGAGAAAAAGAAAAATCTAAGAAAAAAACATTTATGAAATTTTTCATCTAATAAGAAATTAGTTCAAAATAATTTTGGAATTTAATTAAAATCGATGTTATGTTGGGTCACCTTTCGTGATTAAAACACTGCTTAACAAAGATAGAAATAATAGAATGGATGTTCTAAAAAAAAACAAAGATAGAATAGAGTAGTCAATATAGATTATACATTCTACATTATACATGGCAATATAATATTAACTAAGGAAATATTAATATGGCAATATTAAACCACATAATTACCATTTACCGAAATTAATATGTATAATATTACTATATATTTACCATTTGCCAAAAAATAATATATAATATTAATCAAAGTAACATTAAGATGGCAATATTTTAAACCACATAATTACCATGTACAAAGATTACAATGTAATTAAGTATTAAATAAGGCAAACAAATATATGGTAAATAAAGAAAAAGGAAATTGCAAATTTTGGTAATGAATGTACCAGTACGTACATTCTCCGTCTTCTTCCAACGTTACCAAACCAGCGCAACCGCCGTCGTTCACCAGGGAAGAAGGGGAGCAGCCGCCGGTTCACCTAGTTGCAGCGGTAATGTCGTTCAGTAGAACTTGAGGAGCCGCAACAGCAAACGCCTCCGCCATTTTTCTTCTCTACAGGACTACAGCGCCAACGGCCGTTGCCAACCGCCCTCAGCCGCGACGTCAACTGGAGCTTGAAGAACAGTGACAACCCGTCGCCCGAAAAATGAAGCAGTCGCGGGGAAAATGAAGCAGTCGGCTACCCTCGCCTGTTATGTCGTCGACGAAACCATGTTATGAAAATTATTAATGCTAAAAACAAATAATAATAATAATTTCCAGCGGTCCAAAAATCATATACAAAAACCTAATGTATATGAAAATTTAATATTGTTTTAGGCAAACAATCAACCAGGCAGAGATTGATAAAGGCTCTTGATACCAAATGTAAGATCATAAATATAGTCTAAACATATAAAATAAATCTACGAGAAACTTAAATCGTAGTAGCGAAAGCGTAAATCGTGTTGATCTCCAGCTATAGTTGATGCCTTGTTGTGTTGCCTGTGTTATTCGTTTTGTCTCATACTTAATTCAGAACCCTAGATGGTATACTGATATATCTGAACAGTATGAGTACCATGTCTTTAGTGCTATATAATTGTCTATCCTGCATCCCATCCAATCGTTATACCCTGCACCACGGTGCACATAGCAATGTGCACCACGTACGTAAAACGACGTCGTTTCGGTGTTAGTAGACGCGGACGCGAATGACTCAGGGAATTCATTATCTATAATACACATAATCATTATCTATAATACACAGAACGTTTGCCTATAATACACAGAATGTTTGTCCAGAATACACAGAATATTGACACAATATATACAGATGTTAGTGGACGCGAATGACTCCAGGGAATTCATTATCTATAATACACATAATCATTATATAGAATACACAGAATGTTTGCCCATAATACACAGAATATTGATGCCGATAATACACAGAACTCATCCTCCTAACATTCGAATGCACAAACACATCACAACTTGTGTTAATAACATGAATACACATAATATTTACACAAAATACACAGAACTCATCCTCCTAAACATTCGAATGCACAAACACATCACAACATGTGTTACTAACATGAAATCACAACATGTGTTACTAACATGAATACACATAACGGTTGCCTATAATACACAGAACGGTTGCCTAGAATACATAGAATGATTACCTGAAATACACAGAATATTAACATAAATACAGAGATCGGCCGAAACGGGAAACGTGATTTCCAAAAAAAAAATGGATGATTAGTTTACAATGCTCAAAACGACGTCGTTTAGGTACGTGGTGCACATTGCTATGTGCACCATGGTGCACAGTATAATTTTCCCATCCCATCAATACAGGCTTATATAGGCATAATGGTGGATTGGACTAAACCTAGATGTCCAATCCAACCTATAACTTAATGGGCTTAGTCCACTTGCACCACATTATTAGGGCCCACAATATATAATATATATTGTATTAGGGAAAAGTCTTACAACAAATAGGTGCCCGAAAGATTGAAATGAATGCGGCAATCATAACAAGGTTTCACCATTTTAGAAACAAGTCGGTGGCCAAATGGAATTACTTTGATTCATTGTGTTGGACTCCTTTGAACGTCGAGAGGAGGTAGAAAGGCTAATGTACCATTTTGGTTGAAATTTTAGTGAATGAATAGCATTTGCATTAGTTTGGAGATCACGAGACGGGCTAAATTTGAAGATCACGAGACGAGCTAAATACCTCACATGTCCCACAATAACTGAATAAAGTTCTGTGTCTATAACACCAATCACTACATTTTTGTTGGAACTTTGGGCTGATTGTTAGATTTCTACACCCAAGAGAAAAAAGAAGATGAGTGGTACCAAAGCTTAATTGTCACTAAACTTAAACTTTGAAGATGAAAACACCCCACGCTACTATTGGATGGAGATCTCAAAACCGGAGATCAACTGACAAAACTCAAGGGTACATAGACAACACATTGCGGGAGACGAATTGTGACTCATTCTTAGAGTAATAAGAGGACAAATTTCAAAAAAATTACCCCTCCAGTCTAGCAGTCGCGGTGAGACCGACCGGTAGACAAACTAAAAACAGAACAATTAACACAATAAGGTAGTTCAAATGGCAAGTGAACTCTCCTTGTGGAGAAGAATTTCGAAATGATTTGATTCCTACAAGTGACAACTCCCCGGGCCAACTCCCGTGCCTCCCGGACCGAACGCGAATGGACTCAGACCGATAAACAAATGTACAAACGAAGAAAGACTCGGTGGCAAACTTTTGTACCACTCATCTTTTTTCCTCTTGGGTGTAGAAACCTAAGAATCAGCCCAAAGTCCCAACCAAAATGTAGTGATTGGTGTTATAGACACAAAACTTTATTGTGGGACTTGTGGGACTTGTGAGGTCTTTAGCCCGTCTCGCGATCTCCAAACTAGATTAGCATGTTGTTAATTCTACAACAAAGCATGCTTCAAAAATAACTCTAATTCTACCAAAGAATGCTTCAAAAATAACTCCTCTTTAAACGTAAAATTTAATAAAAAGCTTTAAAGATAACTCTGAATCTAGAAAAAGTGCGCTTGTATGAATTTTTGTAAGAAAGGATCTATTAGATTTTAGAACCACATCGACTACACAGTAAAGCATAAGTATGAGTTTGGCATGAGATCAGAACACTGATGACTGGCTTACTAGACTGCTGGAAGAAGAAAAGAGTACATACACAGTTATGGCTCAATGTAGTTTTATTACTCGATCCGATCATCTTCAATTCCAAACCCAAATGGGTAATTCCACATTGGCAGTCATCAACTCCGATCCACAACAAGAATTGAACAACACTTATTCAAAGCACAACCGGCCAACTAACAGATTCATAAATTATTTAACCTAATTAAGGTCGGTACGCCCCCAGAAATGATGATAGCCAGATTCATAGATGATCTTCTCTACTACCAAAATCTACACGCAGATCATATTAAAATTAAATTCAGCCAAGAACAAAAAAGATGGAACACACACACGAAAACTCAAACAGTACTATATATATATATATATATATATATATATATATATATATATATATATATATATATATATATATATATATATAGCTGCATGCTAATCCCCAACCAGGCCCTTTCAAGTGCTGTCCTGCACAGTGGTACCCTTATTCCCCGGCTGCGCTGCCAACTGCTCCGCCTTCTCCTTCATATCCTGCGCTGCATTACTCAGCTTCTCCCTTGCATAATCGATCTTGTCCGCCCCAATTGGATGCTTCCCTGTTGCGTACCTGCAATTTAATTTACTTAACCTATATTAACCTTCTCTTTTCTTCAATAAAAAAAAAAAACACTATAGCTAATAGTAACATCTCAATTATATTTCTTTATAGATCATAAAGACATTTTCCTTAGACTTAACCTTTTAATTACATGAGTAGCTGATTTAACCCTTACTAGTCCGTCAGACATAAAGTGGACTTGACCCTTACCCACCTCTGTCCAACATAAACATTCATGACAAGTGTGGGCATACCTGTACATCCAGTAGAAGACGAAGGTGGCAGTGGCGCCGAAGCTGCCGGAAGCCAAGAACCCAGCAAGGATGAAGAAGGTGGTGAGCGCTGCAGGGACGAGCACGGGGCTGAAGATAACCAGCAAGGGCGTGACAACCACGAGGCCGATGATGGTGGCGGTGAGAGTGAGGCCAGAGAGTAGCATGAGGGAGCCGCCCATGGTGACGGCGGTGGCCGTCTTGGCGACCTGGTAGGAGAGCTGCTGCTCGTGCCGCGGCTGATGCTGCATAGGCATTTTTGGAAATTAAGATCGAATTTCAGTATGGAAGGAAGCAAAGGCGGTGGCTTAAGAGTGAAGATAGAGATCGAGGAAGAAATGGGCTGGCCGGGAATGTTTTTAATATGAAGCAGCGGAGGTGAGGGAAGAAGAAAGCGTCACGTGTTCGATAGTTGAGGAGGTTGCATGGCTTCCACCTCTGCATTGCTTGACACGAATCTCTTTTTCCTTTAATTTGGTGACAACGGAGAGAGGGCGGAGTTTTCAACACCAATTCCTTTTTTTCTTTTCTTTCTTTATTAATAAAATTCATTATCTTAATTTACTTATTTTTGTTTTTTTGAAAACAAATAAAAATATAATTGAACAATTGAATTTTAAAATCTTCAAATAAATATTCGAATTTTCTATTTAAAAAACAAAATTATCAGCAATTTTTGTTAAACTTACTTTTGCCTATAGATATTCGGTTATATTGATTTCGACGTCAATTCATAATGTTTTTGCTAATTTGGATGCGTATATGAAAGCAAATGTCATAATTCAACAAATTTGTTTAAGTATAATTATTTTAATGTCACAATTAAAAAATAAATAAATATAATTGTTTTATCTGCAAAGAGTATGACACATATTCAAAGAAAATTCTCGAATTGGTAAATGAATATTATTAGAGGTGTAGATATTTAAAGTGTAGGAGTAGTACGTAGTGGTGGAACTTTCAACTTTGAGCTCAGAGCTCCCACTTTTGGAACTTAGAGATTAGAGAAGAGTAAATTGCACTTTTGGTCCTCTGACTATAGCACCCCTATTAATTTCAACACCTGACTTTTAAAAGCAACGAATTGATCCTCTAACTATGCAATTTTTAACGAATTCGGTCCTTCCGGCCAAATCAGAGGTCAAATTAGGCCGGAATTCCCTAACCCTTCTCCGGTGACAATTAACTGAGGGCAGAACGGTCATTTTACTCAGTCTTTCTCTTTCTTTCCGGCTTTCCCTAAAATTCTGAAACCCTAAACCCCAAAACTTTCTTTAATTTCCCTATTTCTGCCTTCAGATGTTGGGGAGCAAACGCCACGGCAGCGCCGCAAGCCATCAATTAAGCGCAACTAGCTAGCTTGTAGCTAAATGTACAAATGGACGACGACGGTGAAGTGCATACCTAGCTAGCGTTCAGAAAAACACCATAAAAATAAATCTAATCCTATTCAAACTAAACTGATCACATTCAATAATATTTCAAAAAGTAGTGATATGCAGTCCAAAATTAGAGGCGCAGTTTGTTTAATTGAAACATTAGAGGAAAGAAGGGTCAATGCCATGAGCTAATTTGTTGCTGCTGTTATTTGCATCGCCGGCGAGCAGGGGCAGGGGCAAGGGCAAGGAAGAAGACCACATCGTAAAATGACCGTTTTACCCTCACTTATAAATAATTAAACTTGGGTTATGATTTTCCGGCCAAATTTGGCCTCTGATTTGGCCGGAAGGACCGAATTCGTTAAAAATTGCATAGTTAGAGGATCAATTCGTTGCTTTTAAAAGTCAGGTGTTGAAATTAATAGGGGTGCTATAGTCATAGGACCAAAAGTGCAATTTACTCGATTAGAGAATGATGCAAAATTTTAATAAATTTTTCAAGTGCTTGTAATGCATGTGATGTTAACTTTACATCACTACTACAAGAAAATTGTTCATTGAGAAGTAAAATCGTCACTAAAAAATAAAAAATTATCATAAAAGACTTTTAATGACGAGAAATTTACCATTACCACCTGTCGTTATTTCTTTCGAAGATAAAAACAAATAGTGACGGGATATGATACCATCATTAATAAGCATATTGTGATGGTATATTTACCTTCACTAAAATGCTCTTTTTGTGACATAAAATCACGTCACTAATATAACTACTCACTAACATAATTTACTCTCATTATATTCTTGTAATATTTTTATATATTTATCTAGTGTTTTACCCGTGCGATGCACGGATAATATTTTTATATTAAATATTTAAATAATAAAATTAAAGGTTAAATTATAAATAATCAAACAAACAAATAGATAAATATATAAAGATGAAACAACAAAAATATATATTATGATTCAATTAGTTCATATCAAAACAAACAAATAGATAAATATATAAAATTATTTTTATATTAAATATTTAAATAATAAAATTAAAGGTTAAATTATAAATAATCAAACAAACAAATAGATAAATATATAAAAATTAAAAATGAAACAACTGAGGTGGGAACTTCATGAATTATGATAAGATTGAAGCGACAAAAACATAAGAGACGGGAATATATATATATATATATATAAACAATATGTAAAGAACATATACCTCCACATCTTCCCACACATATTCTAAGATTTCTCCTCGGTTGTTCTTGACTTCGTAAAACAAAAATAGGGGCCATTGTATGTAGATTTTTTTGTGTGTATGAAGCTAAAGTGGTAAGATGGAGTGAACAAAAGATGTGAAATTGGTTGCATGGTTGCATGATTTATATAGTGGTATGGGAATTTATTAGATAGAAATTTATTTGGAAAACTTTAAAAATAATTGATTAATAATAATTATTGATTGATTAATATTAATAATAATAATCAATCCTGCTATTATCCGATTATTATTATTATTATTATTATTATTATTATTATTATTATTATTATTATTATTATTATTAATTAATTATTACTTATGAATTACTCGGTAATAATTTGCAATTTGTCTTTTATTAATAATAATCAATCCTGTTACTATTTTAAATCAATTTACCATATTAATAATAAAAATTGATCCTGTTATTATCTGATTATATTATTATTATTATTATTATTATTATTATTATTATTATTATTATTATTATTATTATTATTATTATTATTATTATTATTATTATTATTATTACTAGTATTTACACCCGTGCGATGCACGGAATGAGTTTGTTATAATATATTAAGAATATTTGAATGGATATACAATTATTTAAATTATAACATCAAATATTATATAGTGCAAGTGAAGATATGAGTTGGGTCATTTATGTTATGATACCATTGCTTGAATTCGAGTAAATAATTTCTCAAATTAATAGGTAATGTGTAGATGTAGGCATGCGGTGTTGTAACTTTAGAGATTTTATATATCATTGTTAGGAATTTTTAGAAATTGGCCCAATGTGCTCGTTCTCTGGCAACTTAGTTATAGTAATGAATTGCTATCCTAATTCATTTGTATAGATGATATATTTTTTGTCTAGATATATAGCAACTTTATCATTTTGAAAAAAAAAAAAAACATAATATCATTGATTATATTTACACATTATTGAAAACCTCTTTGTAGACGACATTGGAAGTCGCAACACAATCTTGTCCATCCTCGTCTACCGCTAACGACACCTTTAGGCCATTAGGATGACTGACTCGGGAGAAAGCTACATATAATTGATCGTGACTAAATACCGGTTTTTTTAGCAATAACCCAACGTGAGTGTAACACCCCACTTTTTCCACATAAGAAAATACGGGTAAATTTTTTTTTTATATTACAATTCAACTATACAACAGCGGAAGCTTTCAACAATAAAAAGGAAAAATGGACGATATGCCACGTTCAAGTATCTCATACTCAAACGCATAGGCTAACTAACTTACTACCGATTACTAATACAATATTTGATTTGATTTCTAAAGGTATAAAATCTTTACATTGATTCGCTCTCATGCTCAATGCCATGTAATCCAAACCTGCAAAATAACTAAAGAGGGGAAAAACAATATCAGCACGACGGTTGGTAAGACTTACTCCACCCCGTAAAACATTTTTTTGCACATAGCATATAGGAGCATATAATTTCCACATAACAATTTTAACCCCTTAGAATATTCTTTTATCTCATAACATACAATTATCTTTAACCAATTAGATATATAATTTGAGAAATCACACATCCAAATATATATCATAATATCTATAAAATTCTATGGGATCAACGGATTGCCTATCCATTATTCACAATCCTTCAATGACTATTTCCTCAAAATTCACCATATATCTTTTACCTCATCCTTTCCATGTAACCATTTCCTCAGGGCATTTCACATTATCATCAATATTCAAAAGAATTTATTAACTGATAAAATATCCACCAAAAGAGAATAATCAATTCCTCAAAACAATCACCAGTGAGAGAATTCCAATCTCTCAATTTATTACCAAAGAGAGAATTCCAATCTCTTAATTAATCTCTTCCCACGAGATTAATCTTACAAAAATACATATTGAATTTCTCAAAGTCATCCACACTTGATATATATAATGTCAGGGAGAAATGGGTACCAACTGAATAATTTTTCAAGTTCTCAAAAATAAATTTTCATAAACAGAGAGTTTTCTCGACTCCCCAGTGAGTCAGCTTTTACGTCACTGCTCACTCCACAAAATAACAGGGAAGTTATAAAAACCCCCTAGTGAGTCAATTTTTATATTACTGCTCACTTCGCAAAATAAAAGCATCAAATGGTACCATCCTCATGACAAAATATATATGCATAACCAAATCCTTCAAATTTCACATCTTACAATTATACCTCAAAAATCATTTATTCAATTTCATTCCTTAGGTCCATAAAACCTTCATATTCTAAATATATACCAATAATTTCCCTTTCATAAACCATATACTAAAAATTTCAATCCTTTCACCATTCAAAACTTAATATGCCAATATATATATATATATATATATATATATATGGCACTTTCAAACTACTACACATACAAATAATATGTATAAACATCCAAAACATGTCACAAATTTCATAATAATCTATATAATTTCACAAATCACATAATAATTCCATAATAATCAATTTATATATTACAAATCATTCAATAATCACATAGTCATTCAAAAATCATATTAAAATAAATATTGCACATAATCACGTAGTAAAATGATTTTACTTTGGGGTAAATAAATTTTAGGTAGACATAAATCTTACCTAAAAGCCAATAGTCCATCATCTACCAAAATATGGTTACAATTGGATTTGAACTTGTAACTCTCTAAGCATTAGCACACACTCCAACCATTGAGCTACAAGCACCTTTGATAAAACAAATTGTAAATTAATCAAATCATTACCTACACTATTAATACCATTTTATTATTATTATTATTATTATTATTATTATTATTATTATTATTATTATTATTATTAACCATATTATTGTCGAATCATGACTGTCGATCATTATCGTAATCAATTCCTCATCATCATCGATTTAACAACATCCAGCATCACATTTCGCCATTTTCATCAACTTATCATCTTATCACTATTATTATTATTATTAATATTAATAACAACAACATTATACTCATCCTAATCGTACGTCCTTCCATTAGTCCTTGTGATTAAACCATCATTATCTACTTATTATTACTATTATAATCAATCATACCCTTACCATCATCATCTTGTAATTATCAACATTCCAGTACTGACGCCATCATCATCGAATCTTTATCCACCATCTTCATCTTTCATGCTAAGAATTATTGGTCACTACCGGTCTGCTACTAAATGTCGCCGGTCAAAAGCTCACCGAAAAGAGCCACCGCTGATTCGTCGCCTCGTCGCAACGGAGAAGAAGGAACAAGAGTCACCACCAACCATCATCATCAACGCCAAAACACTGTCGGCGAGGAGGAGAAGAAGAAGATCCTACCGCCGCCATTCTCACGTCAGGAAGGAGGAGAACAGTCACCGGTGAGCTGCTGCTGTGCATCGACGGAAGAGAAGGAGAACACCCTCCATCGTCGCTGCAGGTGGGGAAACCAGCACGCCATCACCAGTCTCCGGCGGGCTCGCCGTTGACGAGGAAGGGGACGAAGAACGGCAGCCACCGCCGTCAGCCGCTGTGTCGCCGGCCGCCACTGCCACCGGCCTGCCTTGCCGTCGTCGCCACGCACCACCCACAGCCCACCTCTCTCTCTCTCGGTGATGAAGAAGGAGATGCAAGGACGCAGGTAATCTCTCCCTCTCTCTGTCGTTCGTGTTTAAGTTAAGAAAAGATGGGGAAGAAGCAGAATATTGTAACCGATCTCTCGCCCTCCTCTAATAACTGTACGTAACTCCTTATTATGAAATTATCAATTATTATTATTATTACTAATTACTAATTATCATTATATATAAATACAACATTAATATATCAATTATAATTGAATACAATTGGAGACAAACACTCCCACTCACAATCAAAATGGGAAAAAAAAATTATATATATGGCTCAAGAACAAGTTAATATATATATATATATATATGTATACTACACGCCACATGTCACATATTTTATTCCCTAACAAATAGACTATTCAAACTCACAATATATGGATTTAAAAAAAATATAATTTGTTGTCATCCAGATTTGAACCCAAGAACCATTACAGGAAACTTAAAGGTTTAATCCATCAAGCTAAATCAATTCTTGTAAATCATTTTTGAAATAAATACATTCGAAAATAATAATTTCTAAACATTCTTTTTGTGCAACATAAAACATAAATATTTCAAAAAAAAAGTATATTTTCTTTAAAATACATACAAAATTTCGGGGTGTTACAATGAGTTAGTGTTTGGCATTGGCTTTTGTTTATAGTCATGGCATATGCAAGTATCAACGGAAATTGTTTACGCTGGAACTTGAAGGGCAATCTCTTATCAGAAGGACTAAGAGACATTCGGGGGATAAGAACTTTGGTCCCTTCATGTGTCCCATTAACTATTCTTGCTTCGACAATGTGATCTGCCAATCTTGTGATAATGAGCCGCGTTCCGTTACAAAGACCAAGAGAGTGGTCTATGTTCCGCAATAACATAACAGGTGCACCGACATTTAATGTCAATGAATGATTAGGAAGACCCGACAATCTCAAACTATTTAAGAATTCAGGAGTGCGCACTTCTGATAGATTTTCACCGCCTGATTCTGCCTTACACAAAGAGTCACAACTTAAATATGTTCGTCCTTCTGCAGTATTCGTGTCGCACATGTACTGATTAATTTGATCAACGACATCTAAAGTCAGCGAGAGGATCGCTCGATCTTCTAGCTGCGACTCATCAAGCATGCTATATCTCGAGCTTGGGAATGTGCTCTCAACTATAGTTGTTATGGGATCGTGTCCACACTTCAACAAAGACCTTGCCGGAATATTGATATCAGATGAACCATTGTTTACAACCCCTGCAATCCCATCTCCGATGTCTGCAATCCATTTTGAAAACCAATCAACTGTATGTCTATCTTCCTCTGAAGCTAAGGTCCGTAGTCTCAAGTTCTTGGTCAGCCTTAATACCTTGCAATTTGTTCACAGGTATGAAGAATTAATAGTTGCTCCGACAACTTCTGGTCTTGTTGCTTTCGAAATAACAGGTAAGATATGTCTAAAATCGCCGCCCAAAACTACTGTCTTTCCACCAAAAGTCTTTTCAGCACCACCCCGGTATGGCGAACCTCAATATGTCCCTCATGGTTAGGGATGGCAATGGGGCGGGGGCGGGGGCGGGGAGTATACTCCCCATCCCCGTCCTCGAAACCCGACCCCATCCCCATCCCCGTCCCTATCCCCGACAGGGAATTAAAAATATTCCCCATCCCCGTCCCCACGGGGAATTAGGCCGATTAATTTTTAGTTAAAATCTTAAATTAGTATAATTTTTAATTAAAAAAATTAAAAAAATTATCTTTATTCAATATATATATATATATATATATATATATATATATATATATATATATATATATATATATATATATATATTTATTTATTTATTATTCGGGGACGGGACGGGACGGGACGGGGCGGGGACGGGTATACCCGTCCCCGTCCCCGTTCGCCGAAAAAATTCCCCATGCCCGTCCCCGTCGGGGCGAAGATCAGGGATCTCCATCGGGGACGGGGCATATTGTCATCCCTACTCATGGTTTTGTCCAAAACCTCAAAACAGTATTTGTGCGTCATTGGTGCTTCATCCCATATTTTCAATTTGCTCCTTATTATAAGCTCAGCAAGGTCACTACCTTGCGATATATTGCACGTGGAATCTTCGTTCAAAGAAAGTGGTATAGCAAATCTGGAATGCGCCGTTCTGCCTCCCGGCAACAACAAAGATGCTATTCCACTAGAAACAACATTTAGAACAATATCACCGCGGCTCCTTATCTTTGATGATAACGTTCTCCACACGAACGTCTTGCTTGTTCCTCCGTAACCATACACAAAGAATAATCCACCTCCATTTGAATCAATATCATTCATCACAGAGTCGTAAACATTCTTTTGTTCATCGGTCAATTTTGTTACCAATGTCTCATGCTCTGTCTTCAAAGATTCCTTGGCATACGCCAACTCTTCGGCTATCAACATGTTTTCACTCAAATCCATGCTACTTTCGTCTGGAATTG
Organism: Ipomoea trifida; assembly: GCA_003576665.1. Classification (NCBI taxonomy): domain Eukaryota; kingdom Viridiplantae; phylum Streptophyta; class Magnoliopsida; order Solanales; family Convolvulaceae; genus Ipomoea; species Ipomoea trifida. Next base: position 7,254,229 of record CP025659.1, on the reverse strand, counting down.
GCATTTTCGGAAAGTCTTTCAAGATTTTCCCCCACGAAGATAGCGAATTCTCCAACTCCATCAGAGGAAACTGTTTTTTATCTGAATCCAATAACATCAACTCTTAAAAGGCAAAAAAATAAAAGAAACAAAAACAAATAACAAATTAGTTTATTTATAAATAATGAAAAGCAAATAACAAAGTCGAATAAATAGATTGGAGCTTGATATACCTAGATTTTGCAAGACACGTCGGCGTTGAACCTGTGCATCCTTGGCAAGAAATTCCCAAAGACAATTATTGATAATCAATTACACTAATATATGTGAAATTATACTTTTATAACTTAAGTATATTCATGTTCACTTTATCGCATTTAGTTTTTTCTTCCTCCTCGATAGTTGAATGAATTAATTGTAATTATTATAAATAATCTAACAACACATGTTTAATTAATTTTTTTTAAGTTTAAATAATTTAAAGTTTTCAAAAGTGTAATTAACTTTCTTAAAATTTTTTTAAAAATAATTTTTTAGTCAATTAGTAATGTCCTTTTCCTTTCCAATTTGCCTAATTTCCATTTCTTTTTTCGTTAGAATATTTTTATATTTTCAATCAATTAGTAAAATCAGTTTTCTTTTCCATTTTATCTTTACTATTGTTTGGGCGGAAATTTCACAAAGGATTATTTTATATTCATTAATAGTAGTATAGATATAGAAGTATAGATAAGTATTTGAATTATTATTATTGATGTAAATAATAATTAATAAATTATTTTTTCGTATAAAATTAGGCCGAATTTGTTTTCATTATTCTCACAATTATAATGGTTTAATTATTGTCATAATTTGGTAAACAAAATTTTGTTACCAATTAAATTTTATTAATTTTTTTACCAATTAATTAATAATATTAGTTTGTGCAGTATAGAACACATCCAGTATATAACAAAATTTTATGAAGAATTTACCAATTAGCTGATTGCTATCCACTTCTATAGGGGCCTTTAACGATCCAAAATCTTTAAATTTGAACATGTGTTTGTAAATGGATGCAAGTTCCCTAAGGAAGATCATGAAATTTAAAAAATCATGCAAAAAGCTGAAAAAACTCAAAAAAAAAAAAAAAAAAAAAGGCAGCATACTAACAACATAAAAAATGCATAACAATAAATACAAAATAAAGCAATATGACCAAACATGACCATGATTTTATTCCTATTAAATAAAACAATACAAAATTGAGCAATATTAAATAAAACAATATCTTGACCGCAATAACAGAATTTGCAGATTTGAAGGTGGAGAGGTATGGAATAATTGCACTGCGTTTTGCGTTTCTCTTTTAAAGTTCACAATATAGGATTAGGGATTTATATAAGGTTGTATCTTATTACCATAGAATTGTAGTATGATAGGAATTGTAATGTAGAATTGTGATACAATAGGAATTGTAGTATAGAAATTGTATCGTTTTAATATTATTCTATTGTTTATAGGAATTGTATTGGAATTGTAGTATAGGAATTGTATTGTTTTAATATTATTCTATTGTTTTAATATTATTCTATTATTTTAATTGTTTGAATGTACAATATTTTGGGCGGGAAGGAAGATTTCGTTTTGGAGGATTTTGTTTTTATATATATAATAAAGATAAAGATTATTATTATTATTATTATTATTATTATTATTATTATTATTATTATTATTATTGAAAATTAAAAATTAAAAATTTGTAATTTTCCTTTATTAATAATAATCAATCCTGTTATTATTTTAAATCAATTTACCGGTTTTCACCGATTAAGAATTATTGTCTTTTTTATAATGTAATAATAATCAATCCTGTTATTATTTTAAATCAATTTACCATTTGTCACCGATTAAGAATTTTTGCGTTTTTTTATAATGTAATAATAATCAATCCTGTTATTATTTTAAATCAATTTACCGTATTAATAATAATAATCACTCTTGTTACTATCCGATTATTATTATTATTATTATTATTATTATTATTATTATTATTATTATTATTATGAATTAAGAATTAATACTTTACAATTTGCCTTTATTAATAATAATCAATCCTGTTATTATTTTAAATCAATTTACCGTTTTTCACCGACTAAGAATTATTGCATTTTTTATAATGTACATTAGCATGTAATTTCTATTTTATTGTATGCAATTTGCCTTTATTAAATCATTGCACTTTGCCTTTATTTATAATAAACACTCATGTTATTATCCGATTAAGAATTAAGAATTTGAAATTCGCCTTTATTAATAATATAATCACTCCTGTTATTAATTTAAATCAATTTACCGTTTTTCAACAATTAAGAATGATAGAGGAGATGAATGCTCTGGTGGAGAATGAGAGAGAGGCAGGGGATGAAGGCACTGGAGTTGAGGATGAGAATGAGACTTTAAGCATACCAACTGTTTGTGAAAATGTCCATGAGAGGAATGATGATCAACAACTGGAGAACGGAAATGTGAGGGATCAGGCAACTGGTGCTGCACTTTTGAATGTCCCAGTAGCTAATGTTCTGAGCAGGAAAGAGAGCATACCAACTGCTTGTGAAAATGTCCATTCGAGCAATGATGATCAGCAGCTGGAGCATGGAAACGTGAGAAAGGATCAGGCCACTGGTGCTGCAATTTTGAATGCTCCAGTAGCTAATTCTGAGAAGGTGATTGATGAGTCTACTAATATGATTAAGGAGATGGAGGGGAATGATGTTAGCAAGGGGGTAGGGGTGGTGAATTCTGGTAACAATCATCAACAGGAGAAAGGCAATTCCAGTACTCCTGGTGATAGCATGCAGCAGATGGCCATGAATGCAAGTAAATTTGAGAAATGTGTTACACCTAAGGTAAAAGGAAATGGAGATATGGCAGCTGGGAAGTTCTTTGAGCAATTCTCTAAGGCAATGACTGCATTAATCCAGGAGTCCATAGAGAAAAAAGGGAGAAAAGGAAAGGAGGGTGGGGCTGAGAGCTCTGTTTCTGCTCAAGCAAGAGTGAAGGATATGAAGGAAGGGAGTGCAAAAGGGGAGAGGGTGTTTAAGAACACGATGGACTGGGTGAAAGTGGTGGAGGAATTTATGAAGAAGGATAAGGTGCTTGATCAAAAGGTGAAGGAGGCTTTGAAAGAGGTCAATACATACTTATGGACCGTTTATGATAAAGAGAAGGAAGAGTGTATTGAAGAAGGGATAAACAGGGCTATGAGAGCTGCAGCAATTTTTCTTGTTAAGGTAAAACATTGCCCCTCTTGGGGGAGTGAAAATGGGCTTCTTGGTAGGTACTTGAAAGCTAATATTGATTCAGTTGGAGCAAGGATTTGCCATTGGGCCGTGTCATTGGATTTGTAAGAGGAATGGAAGGCAGTGGGGCAGCAGGGCTGCTTCTAAAAGGTATGCATTCTGAGAATCCACTATAAAATGTGATTGGCAGTGTTGTTACAGTCACTAGAATGAGGATTTACTGGATGATGGACTGAATCTTTTTCCAGTTCTAAAAATGAAATGCAATTTTAGTTTGAAGTAGTTGGATTGAATTTTGAAAAAATTGAGGAAGTAGTGGGATGAAATGTTGATCTTATGCTGAAATTGAATTTGATGAGCATGATGGTGCATTTTGTGCATGCTGCTGTGTCCATAATCCTGGATATATGTTTTGAGGAGTTGCAGTCACTAGAATGAGGATTTACTGGATGATGGACTGATCTTTTTCCAGTTCTAAAAAATTTTAGTTTGAAGTAGTTGAATTGAATTTTGAATAAATTGAGGAAGTAGTGGGATGAAATGTTGATCTTATGCTGAAACTGAATTTGATGAGCATGATGGTGCATTTTGTGCTTGCTGCTGTGTCCATAATCCTGGATATATGTTTTGAGGAAAATGTTGCTGGAATACTGAGCAGAGTTGGGCTATGAATTTGGTAGTGCTGCTGTAATTAAATGGCAGTTTGAGATTGAGCTTGTGAATTGTGAATGGAGGTGAGCTTTGAATCTGAAATATGAATGGAGGATGATATGTAGTAGTTCATGTTGCTGCTGTAATATGATAATGCAGATTCTGGAAATTGTGATATTGGAATTATGCTCATTAATCCTGGGATGTTAAAAATGGCAAAGGGTGAGGTACTGGAATGGTGTTGAAGCAATTTGGTTGGGCAGAGGTATAGTTTGAAGTTTAATAAAAATGTTGTTAGGATTCATGGCCGAATTAAGGTCTGGTAATTATGTTTGAAAGGAAAAGTGGCTACTGGAGTGGCTTTAATTGGAGAAGGCCGTATGGAATTTGAAGTTCTGGTGTTGATTTATGGAATTTTCTGTGGATTGGAACAATAGTTATCCAAAAACAACGCCTTTTTTTTTTTTACTTTTTTTTTACTAAACATATTGGCCTGAAATGTGGAATACAAACTCTACATTCACATACACTATACTCTACAATCACAATACAAACTCTACATTCACATACACTATACTCTACAATCACAATTTGTAAACTCCATATTCATACATTACATGATTATATGTTTAGTAACTATATTACCACTGTTATTCATTCACACATTCAAAACTTTATATTCACAAGTCCTATACTCCATATTCACAACTTAAGAACTCCACATTCACACATTACAGGGCTACAAGTTGCTAGAACTTCTCAACTCTATTACAGATTCACACATGCATAACTCTACATTCACGATTTCTATACTCCATATTCACAATTTGAAACCTCCACATTCACACATTTTTGGACAACTCTACATTCACACAATCATAAGTCTACATTCACGATTTCTATATTCTACATTCACACTTTGAAACCTCTACATTCACACATTTTTGGACAACTCTATATTCAGCAATATGTTTTACTAATTAAAAAAAAAAAAAAAAAAAAAAAAAAAAAAAAACAACAAAACGACGTAGTTTTAGACCCAGGTCCACACCATAATTTGCGGGATTGGAATATATGGGCCGTAAAGTTGGGCTCAATCAATGGAATTGGGTCAGCTATATGGCCTTGAATGGAATTAAAATGGTCTTGAAAAGAAATTTTGGGCCTATGATGATGGCCGTATGGAAGATGGGCCGTATGGTTATGATTTAAATCGCAGAAATTGGGGGGCTGAAATATTTGGGCCTAATCTGATTTAGTGGATTAAAGCAAGTGGGTCGGCTTTGGTTTTGATCACGGCAGAAATGACATGATGTATAGGCTGTTTTGGGCTGCATGGGCTCAAATTTAAGTGGGCCCATAGGCTGCATGGGCCTCTTCAATTTTGTAAAGGCATGAGCCTAGTTTGCTTGTAGGCCCATTGGCCCATTTCATTTGTTAGCCTAGTTAGGCCTTGGCCCTGTTTGGTAAATAATCAGCCTATCAGCCAATTTTGGCTTATTTGATCACTATTAAGTATTAATTGTTTGGTTAATAAGTTTTTTTAACTCCAAAATGCTAAAATTCAAAAGGCTACTCAAAGCAGTCTTTTCAATTAGCTTTTTGAGAAAAGAAATTATACCAAACAGCTATCAACTAACATCTAATATATCAAACAACTTTCTACAATCAGCTAATGTTATCAACAAATCATACTTTCTAACCCAATCAACTAACAGCCATTTACCAAACAGGGCTCTTTTGATAGGCTAGATATTGCCTTTGGTAGTTTAGGGCTTTGGCCCATTGTGGTTTGTAGGCCTTTTGGCCCTTGTGGAAATTGTGAGCCTTAGGTCATTTTTGGGCCTAAGGCGTCTGAAAGGCTTCGGCCTCTTTTTTGATCAATAAGAGTTTCGGTTTTAAAAAAAAAGAAGAATTATTGCCTAATCAATCTTGTTATTATTTTAAATTAATTTATCGTTTTTCACTTATTAAGAATTATTGTCTTTTTTATAATGTACGTTAGCATGCAATTTGCCTAATAATTATTGAATATTGATTGATTAATCACTCCAGTTATTATTATTATTATTATTATTATTATTATTATTATTATTATTATTATTATTATTAAGAATTAAGAATTACTCCGTAATAATTTTCAATTTGCCTTTTATTAATAATATAATAATCAATCCTGTTATTATTTTAAATCAATTTACCGTAATAATAATAATAATAATAATAATAATAATAATAATAATAATAATAATAATAATAATAATAATAATAATAATAATCATTCCGGTTATTATTATTATTATTATTATTATTATTATTATTAGGAATTATAATTTGCAATTTTCCTTTACTAATAATATAATCAATCCTGTTATTATTTTAAATCAATTTACCTTTTTCACCGATCAAGAATTATTGCCTTTTTATAATGTAATAATAATCAATCCTGTTATTATTTTAATTCAATTTACCGTAATAATAATAATAATAATCAATCCTATTATTATCCGATTATATTATTATTATTATTATTATTATTATTAAAAATTAATAATTTGCAATTTGCCTTTATTAATAATAATCAATCATGTTATTATTTTAAATCAATTTACAGTTTTTCACCGATTAAGAATTATTGTCTTTTTTAGGACGACTGTCTGTGAACGAGGCAGCCACCGGTTGTCCTCCCTGCAATTAATAACACAGGAAAAAAAGTGCTATATGCACATAACATAGGGAAAAAAGTGTCATTTTTCCGTTTCAATTAATTAACTTATTAACTACTTAGATTTTCATTTTTTAGTTTTCAACTAGCTTTTAAGCTTATGCAAACATACAGATTGTGCAAACAAAAGAATTAAAGAAAACTTACAAAACATACACATCAAAGAAAGCCAAAAGTTGCTGGTGAAGTTACAGTGACTGAAAAATCAATTTTGGATGAGATTTTGGCTGCTGCATCTGGAGGTTAGCTTTAAGATTGGATGGAGAAAGAAATGGTATGTCTTTATTTGCAATGATTTTATTATTATTGGACTTAGGTTTTTATGAACAAACTTCAAATGGAGGCTACATCCTTACTTGAGTTGTGTAGAAGAATGGTTGTTTGATGTTTGCCATTTGTTTATATACCTCCTTGTTTATTTGGGAATATGATATATTCAATCTGCTTACTTAAAATGTTCTGCTCATCTTTTATATATTCCATAAATTATAATTAAATGTGAAAATTTGTGTGCATTAGTATGTCCTTATGATTCTAGGTCTTGAATCAAGTTGAGCTTGATTGTCCTCACATTGAAACATTATGTATAAAAGATCTCATTGACGAATGAAAGTAAGTATTTTATCTTAAGTGGAATTCTGAGATTAGCTAATATGTACTTTGATTTTTTGTATAATTTTTGAATTATTCGTTGAGGTTTTTGTAAATTTTTAGGTGTTAATTTAATGTGTTGACAGTGTTGAGGTTGCTGGAATGTACACGAAAAAATTAATTTTTTTTAAATAAAAATGACTATCTGCGTTCGGAGTTGGGAAGTTCCGGACGCAGATAGTATACTTTTTTCTTTAAAAATATACTATCTGCGTCTGGAGCTTCCTAGCTCCAGACGCAGATAGTCCATTAAAAAAATAATAAAAAAACCATCTGCGTCCGGAACTACCCAGTTCCGGACGCAGCTAGTTGCTATCTTCGTCCGGGGCAACTCCGAACGCTGATAGTCCATGGCAACTACGTCTCCGGCATATGCGTCCGGAGTACTCCGGACGCAGATAGTCCAAAACTCCGGACGCAGATGCCTGTTTCTGTACTAGTGGACAATGACGTCAAATACCGGAAGTTTTAACAATAGATGCTCTCTAGTTTCAACAACTTAAGCTTAGGCAACTGCCCAATTACCCTTAAAACCTTCACCGGAAATTTAGTCCCACTCAACCTCAACTTCTGCAAATTTACTGGAAAAGCAATCCGCTCTAAAAGGGTTATATTAACAATTGAAACCATTACTGTTAGAGTCTCCAGCCACAATAAATCCTCAAAATTCTCCCGATAATGGGATTTCCACAATATCCACTAGTGCAATCTTTGTAGAGAATTTTCAGTTTTCTTATGCTTGGAAACCAGGAATAATACACTTCTTTCCTCGAATGAATTTGCATCGCACAAAACAATGTTTTCAAATTCTCTTTAATCATGTCTGGAGGATCTACCGTATACATATCCCCAAGTTCGAGATGCCTTAAATGTTGCAACTCCCAAATTTTGGATGACAAATGAAGGGTAGGTGCTACAACTTTTGATTCACCAGTGCCAGAAACAATAATCGTTTGCAAATTCGAATTAGTTGATACTACATCATCAAGACTCTCAAACCATTGTAGTACTGATAGATATCTTAAAAAAACTAAATTCCCTAAGGGCAATGGCACTCTTTTGAGTATTAGAGATGGACTGAATTCTAAAATTCTTAAATGTTTGAAAGGTGTAAACATTTTAAAACCTCTTTAAAAGAAGAAAAGGGAGCGAGGGATATTTGAACTAAACAACACATGATAGTCCAAACTATGTGGACGCAAACTTATCCAGCCACGCGAATTTGCAAGTATATCTAATGACCATCCAATACATTGTCGAGTATTTACTATATGGACCATGGTTGAAGGATCCGTGAGACAATTGTTATATAGTGGATCATGGTCCAAACATCACTATATGGACCATGGTTATCGAATCAAATTGTAGTAGAATTAAAATGATACATTAGTATTGCTATAATGAAACTAGTTTGGAGGCAATATGAAACTAAAAAGCATAACAATATTGTCAAATGAAACTTAAGTGTGCTTAAAATTATACATACTTATGGACCACGCTGCTATGATCCAACAGAACATGGTCCACGGTAAAATTGGCGGTCGGGTCAATATGAAAATGTAATATTTATAGTGAAAAATGTAATATTAATTAGGAATAAAATGCTTGTTACCTATGAGAGGAAATGTAATACTTTTAAATTTTGATCTAAAAATTTTACTTTTTCATCAAGTGTTTGTTACTTATAAAAGAAAATGTAATACTTTTGAAAAAAATGTAATACTTTTAAAATATAGTATTACATTTAAGTAATAAACATTTTATTCCTAAGTATTAGATTTTCAAAAATAAGTATTATATTTCATCTTGATCCAATGGTCTCATATAAGATTTTGCCAAAGAGTTCATTTTAGTAAATTATATTTCAGACCATAGTTTACATTATAAGGTAGACTATTGATAAATATTCATTTGTAGTATACCGAAGTTCATTTTCTAATTTACTATATTTTATTTTTAGATAGTGTATTAAATATTTGTTAGGTTTAGACTTGGCTTCCTTGGCTTCATGCGTTAAAGAAAGCAAGAAATTGCACCGCTAGCTTTCAGTAGCGGTGGTGGAAGCCGTGGGTGGTTGGGTTGTTAAGGAAGAGATGAGATTTCTTTGCATAAATTTTTGTATATATATTCTAGGAAAAAGTTAAATACGGTGTGATCCATAAAATAGCCTCTTCAAGTCGGCAATTTATATCATAAACCATGTCCACATAACATTATGAGCCCTGGATCAAAAGGACATTTATCAAATTCGTACTCATTAAGAACACAATTTCATAAAATAAGATATAAAAAATCACAACAAAAAATACATACACATGTTATATAAATTTACTTAATTTTCATATTTGATATTGATATATAATTAGTGTTCAGACGCCAGAATTTTACAACACAAAACACATAAGTTTATAACACAATACAATAATTAATAATGAGTTTCAAGTTCATACTCTTCATGTGTATATATAGAATTTTATAACATAAAATACAAAAATTCAAAACATAAGACATATATACATGCACAAAGATCTACAGTACACTGTGAGCCTAATCCATTGTATAATGAATTCGTGAGTTAAAACGTTGAAAATTCATTGAATTTGTATAACTTAATGCCTTTATTATTTATTTGGGGTAGTATAAGTATACAGGGTTAACATGTTAATAAATATGGCTTGGCAGATGTTTCTATCCAATTATATGACTCAATAATGCAAAATTATTTTGGAAAAAAATTAATTAGTAATTTATTACAATTAGATCAATTCAGTTGTCACATAAATATTTTTCGTATTATTCTTTATTTATATTAGGCATTAGATTTAAGTTTATTAGATATTATTTTTATTATTTACTTTTTTTAATCGTTCATATTCGCTGCAGATTTTTTAGATATTAAATGATATTTATTTATAAATCATTTGTATCATACTGATCTGAATACCAAATAACAAACAGGGTGTGTCACCAAACACATAATCTGAAAGTTATTTTTGGACCAGGATCCATAATGCAACATCACCATAGGTGGTGGGTGATGTTGGCTTTTGCTTCTTTCTCGATCACAATCATTCTATTTACTACACATTAAGAGGTTACATTGTCAAAGGAAACAACTCACTGCTATAATCCAGAAATAAGGAAACCATATGATGAGTTGATATATTCAATAGTTGTACTGTAAAATAAGGTTAAAACAATGAAGAAATAATTTATCTCACTCGGTGAAAGATTAAAATATATACAATGGTGAGCAACATTCCCAAAAGGCATACAAATGACTCAGGAAAAGATTCTCTCTTTGTGCTTCAATAGGTTGAGAAAATATAGAAAAACAAATCCAGCATTCACGCTCACTGCTGTAGACCCAGCTTTAAAAATGAGAACATTTCGGTCAGTTCACAATGTTGGCCCCATTAAACCGGCACGGTACGGCCTCTGCCCTCTGCTACGCTTAAGGTGTGTATCAAATCATGGCGTGAGATAATAGACAGCTCGGATTTCATCAAATTGCATATGAATCGAGCCCTCCAAACCAACTCTGATCTGAAGCTCTCATCCTCCGCTCCAGCCACGTTTACGTTGCAGACTTTGATGAGCTCGAACAGACAAACACAACTGTATATATGGCGCTTGACCTGCACTACAAGCGCTTGGCGTTTGGAACTGACATTCTAGGGTCTTGCCACGGACTGTTGTGCTTGGATACCACTGGCGATGAAGATAGGATGGTGTTGTGGAACCCAACAACCCAGAAATATACCTCCGTTTTCCCTTCCCGGAGTTTGAAAACTTGTGGGAATCGGCCATTTGTATCTGGCACGGTGCTTGGTGTTTGGGTTTGGGTATGATAAAGTGGGTGATGATTATAAGGTGCTGAGAATCTTCCAGTCCCATGAATGTCAGAGTGAAGCCAAAGTTTATAGTCTGAAATCGAATTCTTGGAGGAAAATTCGATTGAGCGGCAAACCTCTTGAGTTTGTGACGCCATTAGCATTCTCCAAGAGTGGCAGGGAAGTGTTTATGGTAGTAAATGGTAAGCAGCCTCTTTGGTATGATATAGAACAGAGAAAGATTAGGGATTCAGCATTCCGCATCTCCAGTGGGCAAGTCCAAGCTATAATGGGGCCAACATTGTGAACTGACCGAAAGCCCTCACTTTTAACGTTGGGTTGACGAAAAATTTAACGGAGAATCACATTAGGAAACTTTTTACAAGTCAAAGGACCACACTGGGTGCAATTAGAAGTCAAAATGCAAAAGTAAGAATGGCCAATAGTCGAGGGACCATTTTGTAAAAGAACTCGTTTCATTTTCAAAACCAATCTTCTTTAGAAAATGGGCTATCTCCTTTGCATCAAAGCAATGTTTGATTCCAGTTGCGTTGTTGTCAAGAGGACATGAGTCGCTACTTTGTGGCATGGTTTCCACTGCAACAAATTGTCCTTCTGAATTATTGGGGTTGAGGCTTTTCAGTGTTCCAATCATGGAGTCTATGGATTCTTGCAACTCTGGCCTCAACATCAGGGTGTCAAAGGTACCCAAACATCCATATGGATTCATTCTAAAATTGTGAACATAGAATTCTAAAATTGTGAACATGGACCTGGGGCAAGGTGCACCCGTGTCCATGACATAACAACCGTTGTGCCACTTTCTCATCTAGGCTTGCAGTGAATTTTTTCCAAATCATAGATTTCTCCAAACATCCTGAAATTGGGTTTAGGTAATATTGATATATATAACACAACATGAACAAATTAAATAATAATAGTAAACTCAATTGTATAACGTGACTAACCTTTTTTGCCCAGATTCAGATTGTCTTAGGTGTTGGCATGGAGCTGTTGCTGCTACTTGGGATTTCTGCCACTTCTTACAAAGAGGAAAAGGAAATTAAAAGAAAATTTTAAGGTGAGGATGTGTAGTGTGTTGGTGGATGGATTTGTGGCAATGAGGGTGAGAGTGTTGGGTTTTGAAGATGGATAGGAGTTGGCTAAACAAACACGTAGTAGAAGGCATCCTGGTTGAATTGGTGTGGGGGGTGACGTTGTTGCTGTTTGTCTTTTTCCCAGGTTTAGAATGGAGAAATATGTTTAGGAATTGAATTGTCTTCCTTAGCTTCATGCGTTAAAGCAATTGCATGCACCGCTAGTTTTCAGAAGCGGTGGTGGAAGCCGTGGGCGGGTTGTTGAGGAAATCCATATTTCTTTACATAAAATCTGGTTTTGGTATATCTATTTTAGGGAAAGCCTACTATACGTGTCAATAGGTCTCGTAACACGTACAGCTAAGACAAACTTAATATGTTTATCGTTTACTATAGGTATAAAGAATTAGAGTCACACTTGTTGAAGGATCCGTGAGACAATTGTTATATAGTGGATCATGGTCCAAACATCACTATATGAACCATGGCTGTCGAATCAAATTGTAGTATAATTAAAATGATACATTAGTATTGCTATAATGAAACTAGTTTAGAGGCAATATGAAACTAAAAAGCATAATAATTCTTCAAAAGTATTACAATTTCCTTTATAAGTAATGTTGGTAAGTGTTTGTTACTTATAAAAGAAAATGTAATACTTTTGAAGAAAAATGTAATACTTTTAAAATGTTAAATATTACATTTAAGTAATAAACATTTTATTCCTAAGTATTAGATTTTCAAAAATATGTATTATATATATTTCATCTTGACCCAATGGTCTCACATAAAATTTTGCCAAAGAGATCATTTTTGAAAATTATATTTCAGACCATAGTTTACATTATAAGGTAGACAATTGATAAATGTTCATTTGTAGTATAGTAAGTTCATTTTCTAATTTACTATATATGTTTATTTTTAGATAGTGTATTAAAGATTTGTTAGGTTTAGACTTGGCTTCCGGGCTTCATGCGTTAAAGAAACCAAGAAATTGCACCGCTAGGTTTCAGTAGCGGTGGTGGAAGCCGTGGGCGGTTTGGTTGTTAAGGAAGATATGAGATAAGGAAGTCCATATTTCTTTGCATAAATTTTTGTATATCTATTCTAGGAAAAGGTTAATTAAATACGGTGTGATCCGCAAAATAACGTCTTCAAGTCGGCAATTTATATCATAGATCATGTCCACATAGTATTATGGACCCTGGATCAAAAGGACATGTATAAAATTCATACTCGCACAAAATTTCATAAAATAAGATATAGAAAATCACAACAAAAAATACATACACATGTTATATAAATTTACTTAATTTTCATATTTGATATTGATATATAATTAGTGTTCAGACGCCAGAATTTTACAACACAAAACACATAAGTTTATAACACAATACAATTAATAATGAGTTTCACAAGTTCATACTCTTCATGTGTATATATAGAATTTTATAACATAAAATACAAAAATTCAAAACATAAGACATATATACATGCACAAAGATCTACAGTACACTGTGAGCCCTAATCCATGGTATAATGAATCCATACTCAGACTAATCCCCGCTCGCACCGGCCCGACCCAATTAAGGGGCAAAGTGCTGGCCATATTAGTTTCTCCATACAGGGGATCGAACTCCCGGCCCGTAATTTATTACAATTAGATCAATTCAGTTGTCACATAAATATTTTTCGTATTATTCTTTATTTATATTAGGCATAAGATTTAAGTTTATTAGATATTATTTTATTATTTACTTTTTTTAATCGTTCATATTCGCTCCAGATTTTTTAGATATTAAATGATAATTTTTTATAAATCATTTGTATCATATTGATTTGAATACCAAATAACAAACAGAGTGTGTCACCAAATACATAATCTGATAGTTATTTTTGGACCAAGATTCATAATGCAAGATACACCCTGGTCCATGATATAATTTTCTGTAAAGTCAAAGTTTTGAATAGTAATTAAATTTGTATCTGGGTAACTATCTCAAAATTCAATATGTTTACCATTTACTCGGGGTTGGCACCAAGTATAAAGTGTTAACTTTAGCAAATTATATTCTGGACCAAAATTTACATTTCAAGTAGAGCATGGATAAACCACTGTTGGAAAACTCGCAATTTTCGTTCAACGAAAATTGGACAAAAAACGAGAGTTATTGGACGAAAAACGGGTTTCCGACCAGTATTCCGACTAAAATGAGGATCCGGAAAAACGAATATCGGTAATTCCATCCAACATCTAATATTGGACGGAAATTCCGTCCAACAGGTCAAAATTGGACGGAAATTCCGGATGGTAACCCACCATTTTTAGAATGGGAATTTCCATCCAACTTTGACCCGTTGGACAGAAATACCAACCACATGTTGGTCGGAAATTCCCCTAGTGCAATATGTTGGTTTCCTTCCAACTGTTGGTTGGAAATTGTGACTAACTGTTGGCAGGAAAATCAATATATATATATATATATATATATATATATATATATATATATATATATATATATTATTTTGATCTTACTATATTTTTGTTTTATCGGTTGTCAATACATTCTATTACATTATTCAATATTCACAAATTTTGAACTCTATATTCACAATTTTGTTATATAGATTCAAAAATTGTGTTATAATATTGAATATAGAGTTTTGTAATTGTGGATATAGAGTTTTGTAATTGTTAATATAGAATTCTAAAATTATGAATATTTGAGTTCTAAAATTGTGAACATAGAGTTCTAAAATTGTAAACATAGACCTAGGTACACCTGATCCATGGCACAACAACCGTTGTGTCACTTTCTCATCTAGGCTTGCAGTGAATTTTTCTAAAGAGTTAATAATCAAAATGGTTCTTTGACTATCCCATAATTACTAATTTGGTCATCGATTACCATTCTAACACAATTAAGTCTTCAATTATGTAATTTTTACCCAATTTAATCTTTTGTTAAGCTAGAATCGGCAGCACTGTAAAGGCTGACAGTATTAAGAACTTGTTGGTTGAGATTTGCATCACTAAGGACCCTCTTCCCAGGAACTAGATATTATCTCCAGCAATCATCCAACGACGATCATTCTTTCCATATATGTAACCCTCATTGGAGAAGTCTTGTATTTGTCCCCCAAATCGAACAGAGTAACTTAAAAGCATCAAATATGTCTATTCAACGATGTTAGGCAGACACCTTCACTGTAGTCGTTACCCTTTGATTAGACGATATATATTTTTGCAAATTGTGAATCCATAGCCTGTGTCACTTTCTCATCTAGGTTTTCAGTGAATTTTTCCAAATCATAGATTTCACCAAACATCCTGAAATTGGGTTTAGGTATTATTGATATATATAACACAACATGAACAAATTAAATCATAATACTAAACTCAATTGTATAACATGACTAACCTTTTTTGCCCAAATTCAGATTGTCTTAGGTTTGGAGATATAATATAATGCTTGCTTATATTATCCATATATAATCGTTTAAACTGAATTACAACAATATTTTTGCTCACTCGGACAGATCTCCAGTGGTCTAAGCATTCCCTGTGGACGAACTCTTGCGAGCCTTTACCGCGACAAGGAACTATGTGTTCGTCGCCTTCTCTGCCGTGATTGTCACGGCAGATACGGCAAGAAAGCGATGTTCTATATTCATTTATTTTTAAAATTTGATTTAGATACATAATTTGTGTTCTTTCACAATACAAGACACAGAAATTTATAACACAATGACACAATTAATAATGTGTTTTACAAAATTCATTTTCATAATACAAAACACAAAAATTTAGAACATAAGATATATACACATGTACCAGACTCAACAGTGTACGGACCCTGATCTATGATATAATGAATTCTTAAAACTTAGAAAGTCATTGGATTTGTATAACTTAATGCCTTTATTATTTATTTGGGGTAGTGTAAGTATTATTAGTCATATTATATGTCACAGTTTATAATATATGTTTTTAGTTAGTATTGATTAGTTATAGTCAATAGTCAGTACCTATACATTAGGAGAGTCTTATGCTGGCTCTCATATAGGTACTGCATATTTCTTGTAATTCTGTTGATTGATCAATAACCTACGTTCATCTGGTATCAGCCTAGGTTAGGTCCCCTAAACCCTACCCACCCTACACAACCCTACCCACCGCGAACAACTCTTTTCCGATGGCAGCTCCACCATCTGACGGCGCCATTACTCCTATCGTCGCCGTGTCTTCGCCGCCGGCGGCCATTGTCTCCACCGCCAACCATCATGTCTCGATCAAACTCACGTCGAGAAACTACATCCATTGGCGCACGCAGATCATGCCCTTCTTCTGGAGTCAGGGTTTATTGGGTTATTTAGATGGATCGATCCCTAGCCCGCCACCGACCATTACAGCCGCGTCTTCTTCCTCGACCAGCACGACACCGCCGATTCCCAACCCGGCGTACTTACCTTGGGTCCAACAAGATCAAGGTATTCTCTCCCTCATTGTTTCTTCTCTAACCGCCGAGGTCATGTATTTGGCCGTCGGTAAAGAAACTTCGCAGGAGGTATGGGAATCAATTACGGCTGCGTTTGCGTCGCAATCACGGACGCGTTGCCTGAGTCTCCTCGGACAATTTCAAACCCTTCGCCAAAACAATTCCACCCCGGCAGAATATCTTGGACAGGCGTAGTTGATCGTCGAAGCCCTGTCGCTTGCCGGTCGGCCTCTCACCCCCGACGAGCAACTCCTATATGTTCTCCGTGGATTACGCCCGGAGTTCCGCGCCATGGCGAGCACCCTCACGGCGGCTGCGACGCCAATCACCCTACCGCAGTTGGCGGATCACTTACGGGCGCAGGAGTTCCTCCATGCAGACGACTTCGGTGGCGCGGATCAATCGTTGCCGCAATCATCGCCCGCAGCATATCATGCTGGACGTGGCCGGAACAGTAACCAGTCTGGAGGTCGAAGCTCTGGTGGACGTGGAGGCAGGCAGTGGCGTGGTCGAGGTTCGGGAAACTCCGGTCGAGGTGGTGGCCGGAATTCTCCTCGCTGTCAGATATGCCGTAACTATGGCCATATCGCCGTCAACTGCTTCCGCCGATATGACGAGAAGCCAATGCAGCAGGCCCATGCGGCGTTTTCCGGCGAACCAGCCTCGTCGTCGGCGTCGGAGTCGTGGTTTCCCGACACTGGCGCATCGTCGCATGCAACCCCAGACGCGAGCTTGATGGATCATGCTGAGCCATACAATGGCAACGACATCCTGAAAGTTGGAAACGGTTCAGGTTTGGATATAGCTAGTATAGGTCGCACGGTTATCCCCTCTAGAATGCACCCTTTAAAAATGACCAACATTCTGCATGTCCCGAATTTATCTCTTTCTTTACTGTCTGTTTATAAGTTCACTAATGAGAATGATGTATTTTTTGAATTTCATAAAAATTATTTCGTTGTGAAGGACTGCACCACTCAGGCGGTTCTGCTTAAAGGTGTCACCTCGGGCGGGTTGTATCAGCTGTCTCTTTCTCAGCCCCATAGAGCGTTTCTTTCAGCCCGTGCCTCGTCAAAAGTTTGGCACCAGCGTCTGGGTCATCCTCATAATCAACTTCTACAACGGGTTCTCAAACAGTGTCCAGTTACATCTAATAAAGCAGTCAGTTTAGATATGTGCTCAGCGTGTCAGTTAGGGAAATCCTCGCGATTTCCATTAGATAGGATTCCCAATAATAGTTCCAATGTATTAGATTTGATTTATACGGACATTTGGGGTCCGTCTCCCGTTATTTCCCACTCCGGTTATAGATATTTCGTTCTATTTGTAGATGATTACTCCAGGTATACCTGGTACTATCCACTGCGTGTAAAATCTGACATCTATAAAATATTTACGTTATTTCGGGCGATGGTAGAACGACGGTTTTCGCGTTCTATCAAAGCCATACAGTCTGATTTGGGTGGGGAATACAGTCATTTACACACTGTGTTTCAATCATTAGGGATTACACACCGACAATCTTGTGCTTATACCCCCGAACAAAATGGTAGGGTAGAGCGTCGAAACCGACACATAGTCGAAACCGGCCTATCTCTATTAGCCCAAAGTTCCACGCCTCTAAAATTCTGGGACTTTGCATTCGAGTCAGCCACGTTTCTTATTAATTGTTTACCATCGTCAGCTATCGGTTATAAAACACCACACTTCCAAGTATACAGCACTCCACCCCCATATATCTTTTTCCGTGTCTTTGGTTGTCGTTGTTACCCTTACCTTCGTCCGTATAATCGGCACAAAATTGAGTATAGGTCTGCACCATGTGTCTTCTTAGGTTACCCAGTTACTTATAGGGGATACCGTTGCTTAGACCTTAATACTGGCAAAATCTATACCTGCCGTCATGTTCGTTTTGACGAAAATACTTTTCCATTTCAGGAATCTTTACAGGAGAATTTAACACCCGACAATGCAGATTCAATCTGGGCGTCTGCACCACTTTGTACAAATCCTTCTCCTGTTAATACACCTGTTCGGGACGTCTCAGATCCTTCGTTTCATCCATCAGATTCATCTCGGACTGTGACTGATTCAGTCTCTTCAGGCACTCTGGGTGATCAAGTCCCTGCGACTCAGGCTGTTGCACAGCCATCAAACCGAGGACATGCTATGCGCACACGCACAAAGACAAAAGGTACTGGAGAACAGTTCTATGCTTTACACGCAACTACTGATCCGACCTGCTACACTCAAGCAGTCAAACATTCACATTGGCGTGATGCAATGGATCAGGAGTTCAATGCGTTACTACACAACAATACTTGGAAATTAATAGCCCCCACTCCACTTATGAATATAATCGACTGCAAATGGGTTTATCGCACCAAACGCAAAGCAGATGGGACTATTGACAGATATAAGGCAAGACTAGTTGCAAAAGGCTTTAACCAGGTTGCTGGAGAAGATTTTTTTGACACCTTTAGTCCTGTCGTTAAGCCGACTACAGTCAGACTTCTGTTCTCTCTTGCTATCACGCATTCCTGGGTTCTTCGGCAGTTAGATGTTCATAACGCCTTTCTCAATGGGAATTTAGCCGAGACTGTCTTTATGAAACAGCCTCCCGGATACGAAGATCCGCAACATCCCAATCATGTTTGTCAATTACAGCGGTCCTTATATGGCTTGAAGCAAGCACCACGTGCGTGGTTTAAACGGCTCCAAGACTTTTTAACATCTGCCGGGTTTTTCTCTTCTAAGACTGATGTCTCACTCTTTCACTACACCGCAGGGGATTCACGAGTCTATCTCCTAGTCTACGTTGATGATATAATCATGATGGGTAATGACAGAGTCTTGGTTGATAAATTACTACTCCGTCTCTCTACAGCCTTCAAAATTCGGGATTTAGGCACACCTGGGTTCTTTCTCGGGATTGAAACGCTAAAGTATAATCAAGGGCTCCTATTGTCACAGAAAAAGTATATGCAGGACATTTTTCTTAGAGCTGGTATGGCTGACTGTAAGCCTCTCGCTACTCCCGCTGCTGTCACTCAGGCTACGTCACCGTCACTTGAGCCGTGTGATAATCCAACTCAATACCGTCGACTAGTTGGTGCCCTCCAGTACTTAACTATTACCCGGCCTGACTTATCATTTTCTGTGAATCGCCTTTGTCAGTTCATGCACTCTCCAACTGCTGAACACTGGGGTCTACTCAAACGTGTTTTGCGGTATGTCAAAGGCACGCTACACATGGGACTTCATATATCACCGTCTTCTAACTCTGCCTTACATGGCTACTCAGATTCCGACTGGGCTGGTTGTCCAATTGACAGGAAGTCTACCAGTGGCTATGCCGTGTTCTATGGTTCAAATTTAATTTCATGGGTCTCTCATAAGCAACGCACAGTTGCACGCTCGTCGACTGAGGCCGAATACAAGGGTTTAGCCGATTTAGCAGCATAAATTACTTGGGTTGTATCCTTACTCCAGGAGCTTCGTTTACCAGCGAGTCATCCGGCAACGTTATGGTGTGACAACTTAGGGGCTACTTACATGGCTGCTAATCCGGTTTTTCATGCTCGTACTAAACACATTGAGGTCGACTATCATTTTGTACGAGACAAGGTTGCTACAGGTGAATTTGCAGTGAGTTTTGTATCTTCTCAAGATCAGATCGCAGATATCTTCACCAAACCGCTACCAGCTCAGCGCTTTGCGACATTACGTTCCAAGCTCAACGTTGTCTCTTCCCAACCTTGTGCTTGAGGGGGCGTATTAGTCATATTATATGTCACAGTTTATAATATATGTTTTTAGTTAGTATTGATTAGTTATAGTCAATAGTCAGTACCTATACATTAGGAGAGTCTTATGCTGGCTCTCATATAGGTACTGCATATTTCTTGTAATTCTGTTGATTGATCAATAACCTACGTTCATCAGTATAAAAGGTTACAATGTTAATAGACATGGCATGGACGCATGGTAGATGTTTCTATCCAATTATAATATGACT
Organism: Ipomoea trifida; assembly: GCA_003576665.1. NCBI lineage: Eukaryota > Viridiplantae > Streptophyta > Magnoliopsida > Solanales > Convolvulaceae > Ipomoea > Ipomoea trifida. Next base: position 7,233,495 of record CP025659.1, on the reverse strand, counting down.
CAATAATGCAAAATTATTTTGAAATAAAATTAATTAGTAATTTATTACTATTAGATCAATTCAGTTGTCACATAAATATTTTTCGTATTATTCTTTATTTATATTAGGCATAAGATTTAAGTTTATTAGATATTATTTTTATTATTTACTTTTTGTAATCGTCGATATTCGCTGCAGATTTCGTAGATGTTAACCGATAATTATTTATAAATCATTTGCATCATATTGATCTGAATGCCAAATAACAAACAAATAAAATTACCTATATATATAATTAGATATAATTTTCAATATTAATAACAATTTATGTAATATTAAATAGAAATATTGAATAAAATAATAACCCAAAGGATTATAATATAGTGGCTTTTGTTGGGGAATATAGTATTGTTGTTTGTAGTATGAATAATGTTACATTTACAAACTTCACCAGTACAAATTGGCCCCTAAGTCATTTGGATAGTGCAATTAGGTCCCCATAAAAAAAAAAGCTTCATTCACATCCCGTAAACCTGTAAAATAGTGCAATTGAGTCCAAAAAAACATGTATAACATGTTAAGTCTTTCACATTTCGACACGTATCACTTTTATTTAAAAAAAAAACTTTTTATTTATTAAACTATTAAAAATGAAAAAATAAATAAAATATTTAAATAAATAAAAATAAAATAAAACTTAACAGCCACCGGCTATCCGAGGACAGCCACCGGACAACCACGACGGTAAAAAATGAGGTCCAGGACGACTGTCCGTGAACGAGGCAGCCACCGATTGTCCTCTCTGCAATTAATAACACAGGAGAAAAAAGTGTTATATGCACTACATAGGGAAAAAAGTGTCATTTTTCCCTTTCAATTAATTAGCTTATTAACTACTTAGATTTTCATTTTTTAGTTTTCAACTAGCTTTTCAGCTTATGCAAACATACAGATTGTGCAAACAAAAGAATTAAAGAAAACGTACAGAACATACACATCAAAGAACTTCACATACAGTCGACAATGACGTCAAATACCGGAAGTTTATTGCGCATTCTCTCTTGTTGAATCCACTTGGCAGAAGTGATAAGAGAAGGAGGACATTGCTCCAACTTAGTTGACAACAAAAACCTGGAGCCTTGTTTGAGATGCCTTAAATGAATTTGTTAGAATAATTATATCACATGTAACCGTAATATGTGATAACAGGATCGTACTAACCTCCAGCCATAGCTCTTAATCAACAAAGGTTGAATGATCCGGACTGCAGCAGAGTTTCGCGTAAGCGTTGTTGTCTCTCACTGGGCTCAGCTCTCTCTAGATGGTGTATGAGGAATGTAGTGTGAGCTGTGAGAGGACTTGTGACCCTATATATAACCACTGGCCATCATTGTGGTTGTATTCCAATAGGTCTCCTAAACCCTAACCAGAATCCTAATGGGAGTCCAGCTATTAGGTTATTAGTGTTGCACCACATATCAATTACTTAATATTATTATAACTAATCCTAATGTTATAATAATTATGATAATAATAACAGGAAAACGTTACATTCTCCCACTTGGTGCAAACACTCCTGCCCCAGAACAGAAAAACATCGACCATAGTGATATGTCCTCATTAATACAAGTAGTATCCATTATGATCAAATGCAAACTGCCCTTAAGCACTTAATTAGGAAACAAAACTTAATGAAACAAACCCTATGTTTATTTCAAGTCCAACTTTAGTACATTTTCTCAGTAATATAAAGCAAATGCAGGTGTACACACTCTTGATTGAGAAAATGTCTGAATGCAAAAGAATTTTATTGAACTGAATGTATATACAAATTACAAAATAGATGAAAGTCCCATTTTCTGGACCAGATCCTTGAATTTAAATGGAGGCATGCCTTTAGTCAAGGGATCTGCCAACATCAGCTCAGTCCTAATGTGTTCAATGATTACAACTTTATTCTTGACACGCTCCCTAATGGCTAAGAATTTGATGTCGATGTGCTTACTTCGACTCCCACTTTTGTTGTTCTTAGCCAGGAAGATTGCAGCTGAGTTGTCACAGTAGACTTTCAATGGCTTCGAAATAGAGTCCATAACTCTAAGCCCTGAGATAAAATTCTTTAGCCAAACACCTTGAGAAGTAGCCTCGAAACAGGAAACGAACTCGGCTTCACATGTAGAAGTGGCTATTAAGGACTGTTTGACACTTCTCCATGAGATAGCCCCACCGGCCATAATAAAAACGCACCCAGAAGTTGATTTTCGAGAATCAACACAGCCAGCAAAGTCAGCATCAGAATAGCCGACAACATCTAGATTGTCCGTCTGCCTAAACCCAAGCTTGTAGTCTTTGGTTCCTTTTAGATACCTTAGAACCTTCTTCACAGCTCTCCAGTGGTCTAATCCCGGATTGTGCAGGTAACGTCCGAGCATTCCAACCGCGAAAGCAATGTCCGGCCTTGTACAGACTTGAATATATCCAAGACACCCAACCGCTGCAGCATAAGGGATGTTCTCCATGGATTCTTTCTCCAAGTCATTTTTCGGACATTGATCCAAACTAAATTTGTCCCCCTTTGCAATGGGAGCAACGCTTGGTGAACAATTTTTCATCTGAAATCTTTCTAATACTTTGCTTATATAGGTTTCTTGAGATAAACCCAGTATGCCCCGGGACCTATCTCTATGAATTTTAATGCCAATAACATAAGAGGCATCACCCATATCCTTCATGTCAAAGTTCTTAGAGAGAAATTGTTTCACATCACGAAGCATCCCCTTATCATTGGTGGCAAGTAAGATGTCATCCACATATAAAACAAGGAAACATATTCGACTCCCACTCACCTTCTGGTATATACAAGGATCTAAGGGATTTTCAACAAAACCAAATGAAGAAATTACCCCATCGAATTTGATATACCATTGACGGGAAGCTTGTTTTAAACCGTATATGGATTTCTTAAGCTTACAGACTAAATTCTCACCACCCCTAGAAGAGAAACCTTCAGGTTGTTTCATATAAACCTCCTCTTCTAGATCAACGTTAAGGAAAGCAGTTTTCACATCCATTTGTTGCAACTCAAGATTAAAATGTGCAACTAAAGCCAGTATGACTCAACCAAACAAGCCCAGAATTAATTTTTTTTTTTAAATCAGCCCAAATTTGTTTGGGCCATAACTGGCCCACCCTCCATCATCTTCTTCTCTTCAACCTAACAGCCATGGACGGGAAGCAACAGCAACAAAACGGAACCAGCAGCCACGAAGCACAGACCAGACGCCGGCGTTGCCTGAGGGAGGAGAGGACAGTCGCGTCGCCGGGAAACCCAGCTATGCCACTGCCGTCGCCGTCCGTGCAACTCCGACGCCGAAGCCTGCCGCCGAAGCCTTCCGTCGCTGTTTCAACCCAAACCAGCCACCACCGTGAGCTTCCGCCAGTCGTCTTTCTCCGTTGTTCCAAGTCGCCGGTGAACACAGTAGTCCGGCGAGCAGTTTTGACGGGAGAAAATAAAACCGACGTAGCAAGTAGCAACAGCCAAATAATCCAATTAATTTTGTAATTTTTAATTTTGTTTAATTGATTCTTGATGCGGAATATTGAACAAAATTTTCCAGCAGCCCGAATTAATTGCAAAAAAATTTAAATATGTAACTTAATTGTATAATGTATACAACATATTCAAATATCATGTATATGCAATTAATAGAACCAGGCAGAGATTATACAGGAATCTGATACCAACTGTTAGAATAATTATATCACATGTAACCGTAATATGTGATAACAGGATCGTACTAACCTCCAGCCATAGCTCTTAATCAACAAAGGTTGAATGATCCGGACTGCAGCAGAGTTTCGCGTAAGCGTTGTTGTCTCTCACTGGGCTCAGCTCTCTCTAGATGGTGTATGAGGAATGTAGTGTGAGCTGTGAGAGGACTTGTGACCCTATATATAACCACTGGCCATCATTGTGGTTGTATTCCAATAGGTCTCCTAAGCCTTAACCAGAATCCTAATGGGAGTCCAGCTATTAGGTTATTAGTGTTGCACCACATATCAATTACTTAATATTATTATAACTAATCCTAATGTTATAATAATTATGATAATAATAACAGGAAAACGTTACAGAATTTGCATCGCACAAACCAATGTTCCCAAATTTTGGATGACAAATGAAGGATAGGTGCTACAACTTTTGATTCACCAATGCCAGAAACAATAATCGTTTGCAAATTCGAATTAGTTGATACTACATCATCAAGACACTCAAACCATTGTGGTACTGATAGATATCTTAAAAATATTAAATTCCCTAAGGACAATGGCACTCTTTTGAGTATTAGAGATGGACTGAATTCTAAAATTCTTAAATGTTTGAAAGGCATAAACATTTTAAAACCTCTTTGAAAGAAGAAAAGGGAGCGAGGGATATTTGAACTAAACAACACATGATAGTCCAAACTATGTGGACGCAAACTTATCCAGCCATACGAATTTGCAAGTATGTCTAGTGACCATCCAATACATTGTCGAGTATTCACAACACATAAAAGACCATCTTTTTTAGTTTTTCGTACACAAGAGCTATGCATGTCAATGTGTATCTCACAAGTCTTTGGTTTGAAAGCTTTCCCAGTGAATAATCTGACTAGTCCTCTACTCCTAAGAGCCCCTAAATACCTGTAAGCTATATTTTCTAATGACAAACCTCTTTCTGGCTTCACAAATCCCTCAACAATCCATAACTTAATAAGTCATTTCACCTGAATTTGACTATTTTTTGGAAAGACCGCAAAATATAAAAAGCAAACTTTTAAATGTTGTGGCAAACGATTGTAAATGTAAGTGAGCTTACTCAAGTATTGTGCATCTCTATGTATAATTCTCAAAGATTGTAATTCTTTTTCAATTCTTTTCCATTCCTTCAATGTATAGTTGCATTTAGATAAACGGTCTGCAACCGTAACAATTGAGCGCGGCAATCCTTTGCATTCCCCAACAAGACGCTCTGCAATTTCTTTAAATTTAGGTGCCATATACTGTTTATGAGAAAATCTGTGACAAAATAGATCCCAACTCTCATTGTCAGTTAGAAAAGGCAGGAGCAGGGAAAACAAGCCTCCCAACTTAGCCACATCACTGAAAAGAGTGGTTAGAAATATCCGACTTCCATTTGAGTCATTGGGAAAACATTGTTGGATATCATCCCAAACTAGAGTGTTAGGAACATCATCCAAAACAATTAGATATCTCTTGCATTTCAAGTGCTTGTGCAGTTGCTCTTTTAGCTGAGAAACTGTGCTTCCCATTTCAATTTCATTCACGGGTGGCCTCATTGACTGAAGAAGATGGCACAGTAGTTGTTGCACATTGTATCTTTGCGGAATAGTAACCCAAGCTCGAATGCTGAAATATGATACAACCCTTTCATCTGTATACAGTTTTTTACATAAAGTAGTCTTTCCAATGCCTGGGGGTCCAAAAATTGAGGCTACACTTCGTTTTGGAATCCCATCACTGAGCAAAATTTTCTTTATCCATTTAAGGTCATAGTCACGAATGTGGAGACCAACCATTGTATCCTCAAATTGTGGAGAGCATTGCAAGGATCCACCAGGCTCTGACCAATCAATCAACGGAAGAGATTCGTTGCCCACTTCAACTTCATTGATGCTTGGGTTGTTAATAAACTTCAGCAACTCTTCTGCATCCTTTGCTACTTGTTGCAAGGTTTGATGGAGTTCCCCTTCATGAGCTTTTTGAAGGATGTTTGTTAGTTGTATTTCGATGTCATCTTCAGCTTTGAGTGCAAAGTCTCTAATTTTTATTTCAAGATCTCGGATTGGAGCACCACCGTTGTTGTATTCCTTCTTCAGAAAGGCTTCCAAACAAGAAAGCTTCTCAAGCAGAGATTTCAATGGCTTGTCATCGTGAAGACAAACTCTGTGGTTGGGATGCAAAAATTCAAGCTGAATTGTGGCCATGAGAGAAGTCAATGCAACACAAGCCATCTCTGGTCTCTCACCTCTCACTCTCTGCAACTTCTGGATTTTTTAGTAAGACAAGAATGTAGAAGTGCATTTACACATAAAAAATATGTTTTTTTTTTAGAACACACATAAAAGTATGATAGAAGTGCTTTTAGCTCCTCAATAATGCATGGCAACCGCAAAGTGTTTTATCTGCATTGGATTGTTTTCCTTTCAACAGAAGTGGAGCCCCAAACTATTTTCTTTTTTCTAAAGTTATGTCTCAATCCATTAGCGTCTTTTTACATGATTTTCCGGACGGTTTATTTATATCAACAAATGTCTGAAGACTTCTAGGCGCTTCTAATTGGAGAAAATAAACACACCAAGACTAGGATCTGACCAATGAGTTGATTATGCACATGAAGACTAGGATATGACCAGTGAGCTGATTAGATCTCTTCTCGCATGAACACTAAAATTTGACCTGTGAGCTAATTGTGTGACTTGCGATTTACCATTGCAGTGACTCGAGGGGTGGGGTCATATGGGTTTAGGATTAGTCCAGCAAAGCTGGGATCACCCATGTTAAATAATAATAATAATAATAATAATAATAATAATAATAATAATAATAATAATAATAATAATAATAATAATAATAAAGTAAATGAGTTAAAAAAAAAGGCCCAAGGGAAACATGTATGAGAAAAAAAGACCCAAAGATGATGGAAGATCCAGAAGACTAGGATTTGACCGGTGAGCTGATTGCACGACTCGCGATTTATCTCTACAGTGGCTCTAGGAGCAGGGTCCTGTGGATTTAGGATTAGTTTGACAAAGCTGTGATAAGCTAAGTTAAATAATAATAATAATAATAATAATAATAATAATAATAATAATAATAATAATATGCGAAGACCTTGTGGTCTGGTGGCACAAGTTGCACCCCCATATGGGAAGTTGTGAGTTCGAGCATCGGTGGAGGCGGTACTGCATTGTAATAGAGCCTAGGTAGAAAACTAGGATCTTATCAGGTCATGTAGGCTTAGGATTAGTCCGGCGAAGCTGATATCACATAAGTTATAATAACAAGTTAAAAAATTTAATTGAAAGTGATGGTAATTGAACCTTGGTGTTGCTATAGGAAGTTAAGATCAAAGACAACTAGACCCTGGTGATCTAGTGAACCAAGGGATGAGAGGGAATAATGGTGCCTATTTATAATTGAGATGGCCTTCCATATGATTGACAAATGTACGACATCCGCTAGTCTTCATTAATGTCAACTATCTCCACACGGGTAAGTAGAGCATCCTACCTTCTTATATGTGATATCGTAAGTGACTTGGGTGGTTAGAACTTATGTTGTTATGCTGGAGGTCTTGGGTTTGATACCCACTAACAGCACCTCTTCCCCATAGTATTAGTGGCCGTCTAAAGAGTTGAGTTCTTTAACTACTCCGTGCGTAAAGATTTATTACTAATAGACCGAAGGGAGTTCCATGGGGGAAGGCTTTCCTCACCCATAGTCCAAACGCTGAGGGTGAGGGAAGGCCCGGCCCCCTAAGAGACAGTTCCACGAGGAAAGGCTTTCCTCACCCATAGTCCAAAAGCGGAGGGTGAGGGAAGGCCCAGCACTATCCCCGAGGGGAAAGCGTAGCAACTAGCAAGGGGGTAATGAGTAGTAGAAATTTCCGAAGGAAAGCCCTTAGACTACACGGGAACCATGACCTTATTCTTTCTTTGGTGCTCAGTTCTTACCGTTCTCCTCACATGTTGTTTGTCAAGACGACTTAGCTCTCGTACGTACCTGCAAAAACAAAAGAAATTTTAGCCACCTTCCATTCGTACGTTCTACCTTGCCTGAGAGGTGACTTAGTTGTCCATTGTGAGGCAGAATATATTAATTATTAGTATATTTAATATTTTGTATTCGGTTTTGAATGTTAATTTGTTTCGTAGAAAATTTCTAAAGAAAATTTTAATTTATAAAATTATATTTTATTAAAATTGAAATTTTAAATTATGATTACGAAATGTTTTAAATTTTTAATTATATTAATTGTTGTTATATTTAGTGTTTAAAATTTTGTATGTTATGTAACATAGTCAATAGTACTAAAAAAAATTATATATTACGAAACGTTAATTTGCTTCATAAACGATTTCAAATACGAATTTTGATTGATGAAATTATATTTTGATTAGTTAATGAAATTACAGAACTTTTTATTTTGTTATTTAAGTTTTTTTTTATATAAAATCAAAATTATTATAATTATAAAGTTGAAATTATTAAATATAGAAAAGTAAATAAAATAATAAACAATTGGTAGGAGTGAGTAGGGTTGGAAATCAATCGTTATACCCTGCACCACGGTGCACATAGCAATGTGCACCACGTACGTAAAACGACGTCGTTTCGGTGTTAGTAGACGCAGACGCGAATGACTCAGGGAATTCATTATCTATAATACACATAATCATTATCTATAATACACAGAATGTTTGCCCAGAATACACAGAATATTGACACAAAATACACAGATGTTAGTGGACGCGAATGACTCTAGGGAATTCATTATCTATAATACACATAATCATTATATAGAATACACAGAAGGTTTGCCTAGAATACACAAAATGTTTGCCCATAATACACAGAATATTGATGCACATAATACACAGAACTCATCCTCCTAACATTCGAATGCACAAACACATCACAACTTGTGTTAATAACATGAATACACATAATATTTACACAAAATACACAGAACTCATCCTCCTAAACATTCGAATGCACAAACACATCACAACATGTGTTACTAACATGAAATCACAACATGTGTTACTAACATGAATATACATAACGGTTGCCTATAATACACAGAACAGTTGCCTAGAATACACAGAATGATTGCCTGGAATACACAGAATATTAACATAAATACAGAGACCGGCCGAAACGGGAAACGTGATTTCCAAAAAAAACGGATGATTAGTTTACAATGCTCAAAACGACGTCGTTTAGGTACGTGGTGCACATTGCTATGTGCACCGTGGTGCACAGTATAATTTGCCGTTGGAAATAGGCTAGGCCAAGCCAAGCTTTAGAAATTTAGGTCTGGGCCTGCTATGGAAATCTAAAGCCTGAGCCTGAGCCTAGGCTTGTATGTAGATCTACTAGATCAATGGTTTGGATTTGTCCTTACGTTCTCACCTTGGACATGGTTCTCACATGATTAAGGACCTATATATATATATATATATATATATATATATATATATAGGCCAGGCCTATAGGCCTGAAAGCCGAGCCTGGTATATATAGGCCTGGCCTGTTTAGTTAAATAGGCTTTTGAAATTGGCTCAAGCCTGGCCTTTCTACTAAACGAGCTAGGCCTAACTAGGCTTTAATTAGGCCCGGACATAGGCCCCTACAAGGGGCCTGGCCTATTCCTACCCCTTGGAGTGAGAATGAGTAGGACCCACAAAATGTTGATAAAACGGAGAAGGGTTGGAGACAAATAGAGGGGAGAAGATTATAAGGTGATGTGGAAGAGTTGGACCCACAAAATGGGAGATAAGGAAAGAACCATTGTGGATGCCTTAATTTGATTAACAAATATTACATGTAAGGAAAGAACCATGGTATAATTTGCACAAATTTTAAGATGCCAAGCAGGAAAGAAGAAAGGAGGAAAAAAAATAAAATAAAATAATATAAAAAAGAAATAAAAACTATGGTAACGTGCCCGGCTGGACGCTGTTGTTGCGCCTCACGCGATCAATTGAATACATTTTTCATATTTGGTAGAGCCCGCTTCGAAAGCTAAAACCAGGTAATTGCAGGAAGTTCTCAATTCTTCTCTCTCCTCATTCTTTTTCTTCTACTTTTGTAAAATTTTCCTCAAAAACTGAGCAAAAACAACTATTATAGTTGCTCTTAAAATTATTAGCTTAATTTTATTGAAAATCATTATATTTTTAAAGAGTTAATACCCAATATAGCCATCGACTATAGTGGTTTTACTCAATTTAGTCTTAAGTGACTTTTTGTACTCTATTTAGTTCTCGACTTTAATAGTTTTACCCACTTTAATCATCGGTTAAGAATTCTGTTTGCTTGGTGTTAATAACAATGTTAACATGGTAATTTCAATTCTATTTTATTTTTTATCAAATTAATTATTAATTATATGTCATATATATACAGGGCCGGTCCACACATTTTAGAGGCCCTGGGTAAAATTAAAAAAATGGGCCCCTTATATGAAAAAATAAAATTTAAATGTAGTAATACTAAAAAATAATAATATCAAATAACATGAAATACTATTAGAAAATTTTTAATATTTTTTAAATACAAAAGTAATCATGACAAAAAAAAATTCTACGTGCTATGCAAAATCATCGATAATTGCATCAAGATTAACATTCTCTAGCATATCCTTCTCAAGAGAAACATGTCAAATTGACCCCCTAAGTCAAACTGATAGTGCAATTAAGTCCCCTAAGTAAAAAAAGCTCCATTTAAACCCTTTAAACCTGCAAAAATATTCAATTAGGTCCAAAATGACCTGATTAGCAAGTTAGTTCAACATCAGGCTGACATGTGTCCCTTTTATTTCTTAATGAATTATTTTATTTTATTAAAAATTTTCTTTTTTATTTAAAACTGTTTTTAATTATATATGTCTGCAAGTCGGCGTAGCGCTTCGCCGGAGAATTCTCGAGACCGTCGAAGACTCTCCGGATATCCGCCAAAGCGTCAGAGAATAGTTCCAGGCAGACGTGGAGAGCGCGGCTCTCCATCGTTCCCAGGCCGGGAACCGCCTTCCGGAGGTCACTGCAGTTATCGGAGGCTGTTATAATCTCCGACACGGTTACGTTCACGGTGACGGAGATGATTTCGGGAAAAGATTTGGCTTGAAGATCAGGGATTTTCACTAAGGTTCACAAGCTGAGTGAGCAACCTGCAGAACATGATGAATGTTGTCTGAGATCCAGATCTAGAAGACAACCATGGTTGTCGTTTTCGGACAACCGTGGTTGTCACCGGACAGCCACGGCTGTCTTTAGTAGGAGACAACCACCGGTTTGACAGCCGGTGGCTGTTTAATAATATAAAAAAAATTAAAAATAGTTTTAAATAAATGGAATGATGCGAGGGAAGGCGAATGATGGAGATGTAGGAGTAGCTTTGAGTGTTTGTTTGAGCCACAGTGACGGAGAGGCCAAAGAAAGGAAAAGAAAAGATGGCAACGACGGCAGCCATCGGAGGAGAAGAAGATGACTAGTAGCAGAGGGAGAGTTGCAGAGACAGAAAAGTTTTCTTACCAAAAAAAGAAGAAAATTTTTAATAAAATAAAATAATAAAATAATTCATTAAAAAATAAAAAAGAAAATAATTCAGGTAAAAAAGTTTTAAATAAAAACAGTTATATATATATATATATATATATATATATATATATATATATATATATATATATATATATAATTAAAAACAGTTTTAAATAAAAAAGAAAATTTTTAATAAAATAAAATAATTCATTAAAAAGTAAAATGGACACATGTCAGCCTGATGTTGAATTAACTTGCTAATCAGGTCATTTTGGACCTAATTGAATATTTTTGCCGGTTTAAGGGGTTTAAATGGAACTTTTTTTACTTAGGGGACTCAATTGCACTATCCGTTTGACTTAGGGGGGCAATTTGACACTTTTCCCCCTTCTCAATACACAAAATCGTTATTAACATGGCCTTAGTCATTTAAATTTTTTTTAGATTGTTTCAAATTTTCATTAAATGATTATGATTTTATGAAAAAATTATTTATAGCTCCTCTTTGTGATTCTATTAGTTGTTCTACTTGTTTTTTTTTGCTTTTTTCTTTTTTCACCATCACATAAATGTTTTTTAGGTAACTTTATATAAAACAATTTTAAAACAGCTCCACAACTACAATTTTTTGTTCATTTCTTCTTTCACTCTCTATCCATGTAAATATAATGGATGAGACCGAACTCAATAACTCAGGGTAATTATAATTCAAAAATTGTATATATATTCTAGAATTACAGAAATCGCAAAATTCTTTATCCAAATAAACATTACTCATTAGAGAATTATAGATTTATAGCCCTAAATCCCTAATGCCCTATAGGTGTGCTGTGTTGCATAGGAAATAAAGACAGAACAAATTACAAATAGAAGAAAACTTACAAGTTACAATGTACAATGGGGCCAAACTAGCAAACAAATGAACAATCATCGAATTGGCAAAAAAAAAAAAAAATTATTGAAGAAGATGAGTGGGTTAGCCGGTTAGGGTGTCGATTCTCAGCTTTCTGCAGTCTCATCTATTCTTAATTTTTTGTTTTCTAATATAACTATAACACTAATTTTTTATTTTCTAATATAATTAAAACACTAATTTTTATTTTTTAATATAATTATAACACTATAATATATATATATATATATATATATATATATATATATATATATATATATATATATATATATATATATATATATATATATATATATATATATATATATATATATATGTATACATATACATATATATGTATATGTATACATATCTACTATACTAATTAGAGCCAAAGAGAGTTAGGCCTAAAATGGGTAGAAAAAATGGCGGTAATCAAATGGATGGTTCAGATGAATTATTTAATCAAATATGGCTAAGATAATTCAGATTAATATTATTAATAGAGATTACCTAATTTAACATTACTTTTATGATTATCCGTTAAGTTTTCCGTTAAATATTATCTTCTCCGTTAATATTCCGTTAACTTTTAACTTACCCATTAATTTCTATAAGAAAGATCTTAGGTTCGAACCTCATCTCAATCAAATTTGAGATAATTAAGTTTCTCACTCTATTTACTCTTATTAAATTAAAATAAATAAATTAGTAGCTACAACAAAAATGATACATATGTATTTCTTTAATTTAGAATTATGTGTCTACAATACCTTTATTTGAAAAAATTATTCATTATCAAAAAATTAAATTAAATAAGAGAAATAATTTCATTAGTTATATTGTCTTTATTTTCTCTCATGCAAAGATTCTTTACATTCAAATTTATCAATTGATATTCTTTACATTGTCTATTATCTTATTTTTACAATATCTTGTAATTAAATATCAAAGTTATAGTACAAAATAATGTTATATATTTATTTACCAAGTATTTTATTAATACTATGAAAAAAAATTTAAAATAATTGAAGCTAATTATATTAACTACTTGGGGATTGGTTGACAAAGATAGTACTCAAATAACCCAACAAATTGAAGCGGAATCGCTCTATTTTACTCTTATTGAATTAAATAAATTAGTAGTTTTAAAAAAATACACCAAAATTATACATATGTATTTCTTTAATACCATGAAAAAATAAAAAAAGAATAGTTTGAAACCAATCATATTAACTACCTGGGGGATTTGTTGACAATGAAAGTACTCAAATAACCCATTACCCGCAAATTTAAGCGAGAAACTACCTTTTAATATCTTTGAAATATATAATATTTTAAATTTTCAAATTTTTATTAATTTATTTAATCTTTTTTCTTAAACTAGGGATTTCTTTATCCACAATAACTCATTCAACAATAATGTTGAACCAAATGAACCCCAAGCAAACACCTAAAGGAAAGTCCATAATCCTTATCATAATCTCATTGCATGACGTTGTTATCTATGCTACCAACAATAACCGAATTGCAAATAACACACTACAACAAAAAGGAATAGAACAAATAGTAAAGATAAAGACAATACAATGTTACTCAAAAGAGAATTAAGAACACTTAGAAAAATTCAAATGAAAAGTAGTATTTATTTAACTATCTTTTTAGACCAAATATTTAGACTATCGATTTTACAAGGTTGCAAACATTTATTTTAGTAATAATTATAATGAATTTTCTATATTATCTTGGTTCATATACTTTGAGTTAGATATTTAAATAAAAAAATTTGACATTCAATTACCCATGTATAAACTTTTCCTATATAATCTTGCATTAATATACTTTCAAATATTTATTCAAATATAAAAATTGGGCATTAACCCATACGCGCAATGCGTGTATAAAACTAGTACATATATATGATGGCCCTATCTGGTGGTCCCCATTCCGTCAGACGGCCATATATATATATATACTAGTTTTATACGCGCATAGCGCGAATGGGTTAATGCCCAATGTTTATATCTAAATAAATATTTGAAAGTATATCAATGCAAGATTATATATGAGAAGTTTATACATGGGTAATTGAATGTCGAATTTTTTTATTTAAATATCTAACTCAAAGTATATATATATGAATCTAAGATAATATAGAAAATTCATTATAATTATTACTAAAATAAATGTTTGCAACGTTGTAAAACGATAGTCTAAATATTTGGTCTAAAAATGATAGTCTAAATAAATACTCCGTACTACTTTTAATTTGAATTTTTTTTAAAGTGTTCTTAATTCTCTTTTGAGTAACATTGTCATTGTCTTCAATTCATCTTTACTATTTGTTCTCTTCCTTTTTGTTTGTTGTGTGTTATTTGCAATTCGGTTATTGTTGGTAGCATAGATGACAACGTCATGCAATGAGATTACGATATAGGAGCTATGGACTTTCCTTTAGGTGCTCTGCTTGGGGTTCATTTGGTTCAACCATTATTGTTGAATGGTTATTGTGGATAAAGAAATTCCTAGTTTAAGAAAAAAGATTAAATAAATTAATAAAAATTTGAAAACTTAAAATATTATGTATTCCAAAGATATTAAAAGGTAATTTCTCGCTTCAATTTGCTGGGTAATGGGTTATTTGAGTACTTTCATTGTCAACAATCCCCCAAGTAGTTAATATGATTGGTTTCAAACTATTCTTTTTTTATTTTTTTCATGGTATTAAAGAAATACATATGTATCATTTTTTGGTGTAACTACTAATTTATTTAATTCAATAAGAGTAAAATAGAGTGATTCCGTTTCAATTTGTTAGACTATTTGAGTACTCTCTTTGTCAACCAATCCCAAGTAGTTAATATAATTAGCTTCAAATTATTCAAATTTTTTTTCATAGTATTAATAAAATATTTGGTAAATAAATATATAACATTATTTTGTACTATAACTTTGATATTTAATTACAAGATATTGTAAAAATAAGATAATGGACAATGTAATGAATTAAAGAATATTTGCATGAGAGAAAATAAAGACAATATAACTAATAAAATTATTTCTCTTATTTAATTTAATTTTTTGATAATGAATAATTTTTTCAAATAAAAGTATTGTAGACACATAATTCTAAATTAAAGAAATACATATGTATCATTTTTTGTTGTAGCTACTAATTTATTTAATTTAATAAGAGTAAAATAAAGTGAAAAACTTAATTATGTCAAATTTGATTGAGATGAGGTTCGAACCTAAGACCTTTCTTATAGAAATTAATGGGTTAGTTAAAAGTTTTTTTTATTTGAATTGGAGGGGGAACACCCAAGAAAAATGTACAGAGATGTTAACATGGATTAAAAACAAGCTTCCAGTGGGGAAAACCTGCACGATCAGACTCTAACAAACTGAGAATACCATCCGGAGGATTCCATAGAATGTAAAGTCCCTTTGGGAAAGCCTTAGCGAATCTCGCCATGAAGTCCGCCGGGGCGTTGATCTCACGTGGAATAGCATTGATACTCCAGGCCTCAAGCTGTCTTAGTTCCCTTCTGCATGCTCTGATGACATTATTGACAATGTGGTCAGAGGGTGCTCCGTTATTCATGATCTCGACTAAAACTTCGGAGTCCCCTTCGAATGTAACTTTTCTTAGGCCTTTGTGAGCAGCTAACTGGATGCTTTTGAGTAGTGCCCACGCCTCAGCTTGTAGAGGTTGGCAAATACCGATATTGTATGAGAATCCACCTATCCATCGCCCTAGGGAATCCCTTATGACTCCACCGCTACTTGCTCTGCCCGTGCGCAGATCAACCGCACCATCGAAGTTTACCTTCGAAAATCCCTCTTCAGGCTTCGCCCAAGTTAGCTTCTCCCATTTATACGAGTGGATGGTGTGTGCCTGCTTCGCTGTATTCGTGAAGGCAGAGGAAATTTCTGCTACCTGCATTCTGATCCATGCTATCTTCGAGTTGAGGGGCTGACTAGAATTATTAAAAATCCGGTCGTTCCTCCATTTCCAGATCCACCAAATTGAAACCGCAAACAGAATGTTATCATACTCCGGCCTGCGATGATTGCCCTTGTTCGATATACCTTTATCAAGCCAATCTCTGAAGGCTAAGTCTCCTGAATTTGTATGGAAATGGGGTAGTACCCTGGCCCAAATTGACTCCGCTGCCGGGCATTTGCGTAGAACATGATCCGTGTCCTCCTGTACGTTTCTGCATAGGGAGCAACTAGCATCTGTTGTCAGGCGCCTTCTTGCTCTCAAAGTATTTGTCATGATCTTCTCATGTCTAGCTAGCCATAGGAATGTTATTATTCTGTTTGGAAGTTTCAGCTTCCATATGGCATTCCATTTGGAGGCTTCCATTGGAGAAGGTTGATTAACCGCGATGGAATACGCTGAGCTAACGGTGAATCTGTTTTCAGCTTCATAACTCCAAACTATCCGATCTTCTACTTCTGGATCGCTATCCACTATCATGGCAGCCATCTCACTGGCGGTTGATTCTGGGATTAATAGTTGGAACTCGTCCCATTTCCATCCTGTGTCCCTATCCCAATAGGATCGGACTGACCTATAGCGATCCGGCAGAGGGATAAGAGCAGTGGCCTTATCTATGAGAGGACTATCTCCGACCCATTTATCATTCCAGAAGAGTGTGTTCAGACCATTCCCAATCTGCTTGGCGCAACCTTTGTGTAGGATTGGAGTTGTCTTCAAAATTCCCTTCCAAACATTCGACATAATCGTTTTTGGTCTCCAAGTATTGAAGTCTGCAAACGTGATAGAGTATTTCGCTTTTAGAATTTGAGTCCACAGAGCCTCCTCGCCCTGCACTAATCGCCACCCTAACTTGGCAAGGAATGCCTCATTCATCTTGTCCAATCTGCGGAGACCTAGACCGCCCCCAGCTTTACTCGTTGTGACTGTATCCCAATTGACCAAGTGGATCTTGCTGGCATTCTGCGTATTACCCCAGAGAAAGTTCCTGATAAGTTTTTCCAAGGCCTTGATCACCCTTGTAGGTAACAGTGTCGTCTGCATTGAGTAGTAAGGGATTGCAGATAACACTGATTGTGCCAATACTAGCCTTCCCGCAAAAGGGAGTGACTTAGATCTCCAGCCAGCTAATCGGTGGTGCATCTTCTCCATTAAGCCTTGAAAAGAGTCCTTCTTGAGTCTGCCATGGATAGAGGAAACCCCTAGGTATCTCCCCATATCCTCCACCTTTGGAATCCCTGTCAATTGAATGATCTCCTGTTGTTTTTCAGCTTGGGTGTTCTTGGAGAAGAAGAGTGAGGATTTTTGGACATTGATACTTTGGCCTGAGTGCTTGCAGAATCGGTTAAGGCAATTGATCATCTCCTCAGCTTGCTCCATCGATGCTTCACCGAACAGCACCATGTCATCTGCAAAAAAGAGATGAGATAAATGAGGACCTTGCCTAGTTATGTTAATACCCTTCCACCTGCCCATATTGACAGATTCATTGATAAGGTGGCTAAGTCTTTCGACACATAAAACAAATAGCAAGGGTGAAATAGGGTCTCCCTGTCGGATTCCTCTCCTTGGTGAGAACCACTCTGTCTGTTCGCCATACCAGTTAATTGCCAATCTAGACGTTGAAACACATTCCATAATGTTATTTCTCCATCCCGAGTTGAAGCCGATGTCTGTAAGTGTATCATCAATAAAACTCCAAGCCAGCTTATCATAGGCTTTCTCTAGATCTATTTTCATAGCCATCCACCCGACTGCACCCTTCTTAGACCTCATTGAATTAAGAACTTCTTGAAAAACAATAATGTTGTCCCCAATCTGTCTTCCTGGTACGAAACTTGCCTGATGATGGCCCACTAAAGTTTTGGAGATTTCTTTCAGACGATTGGTCATTGCTTTGGTGACGACTTTGTAAGACACGTTACATAAACCGATTGGTCGAAGTCGTCTGACAGTTACCGGTGTTGCGACTTTCGGAATGAGGGTTATAATCGTATCGTTGGCTTGTCGAGGGAATACGCCTGAAGAGAGGAAGTCAAGTGCAAACTTTGTAATACCATCTCCTACAACACTCCACGCTTTCTGATAGAATCCGGCTGTAAAACCATCCGGGCCTGGGGCCTTGCATGGGTCCATGTCGAATAGAGCCTGCTTGATCTCTTCCGGCTCAAATGGTCTATTGACTTTCTGCCATTCGTTTTCTGCCACTGTAGGGAAATGACCTCTAATGAAGGGTGTTGAAGTGTCAGTACCCTGGTCTGAAAATAGGCTAGTGAAGTAATTTCGTATGTGATCAATGATTGCAGTATCTTCTGTCAGTCAGTCACCATTTTCTGATTGAAGTTTGTCAATTCTGGCATGGCAGCTGTTTACTGAAGTGGCTAGCTGATAATAGCGGGTATTTCTTTCCCCAGATGTTATCCATTGTTCCCTAGACCTCTGGTACCATATCAACTCCTCCTGGGCTAGAGTTTCATCCAGCTCCTTACGTAGTCTTTTTTCGAGTTTATGTAAGTTTGAGGTTGGTTGGATATTGAGTTGGTTTTGAACACCTTTAATCCTTGCCAGTAGTCTTTTCTTCCTTTGGAAGACATTCCCAAAAGTGTTATAGTTCCAGCTCAAAAGTGCCTCTGCTGTGGCAGATTTATTCTCCTCTAGTCCTCTGCTCCGGCTCCATGCTCGTTGTACACAGTTTAAAAAGTCCTTGTGGGTAGTCCATGCTAAGTTGAATCTAAATTTTTTCCTGTTCCCAGCACTCGGTGGAGGATTGGTTGTGATTAGGATTGGAGAGTGGTCTGAATTAATGATTGGAAGGTGCTCCACTGATGCCTCCGGGAATCTAAGTTTCCAGTCTGCACTTGAAAGAGCTCGGTCCAATCGAGCGCCTTTGAACGTCATAGTATTGTTCCCTCTAACCCAGGTGTAGACTGAGCCTTTATAACCCAAGTCGATCAAACCCTCACGGAAGATCCAGTCCCTAAACTCTGCACATCTAGCTGAGTTGAAGCTCTCCTTATTAGACACCTCATTGATGCTGATTACTGAATTAAAATCTCCACAGGCTAACCACTGAGTTCCGGGGTTAAAATCCTGTACAGACAGATTAGAAAAAAAGGTTCTTTCGCAAGAAAGCATTAGGACTACCATAAACAAGGGACAAAACCCATGGGGTTGAGTTGGTCTCCTCCACCTGCAGATTCACAAATTGAGGGTGTGTGCTAATGACATCGATCCTAAGCGGCAGCTTCCAGAACACCCAAATACCTCCCGAAAAACCTACCGCTTCCACCCTAATCCACTCATCAAAGCCAAAACTAAAGCAGATATTATTAGCTTGATTACCCGAAACTTTGGGCTCGAGCAAACAGACAATATTAGGGGAATAGTCCCTACAAAAAAGTTTAAGGGTGCGCCTGAAAGCTACTGAGGCTGCACCCTGACAATTCCAAACTAATGCTATCATTAAAAACAAAAACAGAAAGGCAACACGTGCACAGATGCACAATCAGACAGCAGGGTCAAGACCATCTTGGTCCAATTGACCAGTATCATCAACCATGGCAACATCGGTCTCGGTTTGAGTAGTATCAAATACTCTGTCGAGGTCAGGTGGGTCACCAAGTATATTATGGTCC
This sequence comes from Ipomoea trifida, assembly GCA_003576665.1. Classification (NCBI taxonomy): domain Eukaryota; kingdom Viridiplantae; phylum Streptophyta; class Magnoliopsida; order Solanales; family Convolvulaceae; genus Ipomoea; species Ipomoea trifida. The sequence continues at coordinate 7,213,656 of CP025659.1, read as the reverse complement.
CTTTCAGCTCTTTGAGATGACTCAGGTTGGTCACTCTGATGCTGAACAACTGTACTCACTACCTGCTTGCCATACCTCGACCCTCTTACTACCGTATGCTCTGTTTCGGCTGCAGCACGTCTCGGGGCTCCCCCTTCTTCCACCCCTGCTTCCATGGCCTCCGCGAGCGACCAACTGAGGCTGGTTACGGGGCTGTGGCTGATGCAGTCTGCTGGCGGTCTGTGGCTGGGCTTGGTGGTTGGTTCTGATTCTTGGGAGATTTGTCAGAGGGATGGGGCTTTCTGCCATCATCGTGGTTCCCTCTGGAACGGGCGCCGCATCTGGTTCTTCTAAATTTTCTAACGCGGCGAACCGGGAGCTCGTTTCCAAACTTCTTGGGTCTCTACTTGGTTATTGGAATTGCTGGCGTCCTCTCTCTGTAGTCCCCGGAGGCCGAAAACCTCCCCTTCTTTGGCCTCCTCTCTCCTTTCTAGTCACGAGCATCCATGACCCAAAGTTCGCGCTATAGTCATTCGTCTGCTTTGGTGGTTGCCGTGGTCTCACTTGAGTCCTTTCTGTCTGCTGATTACCTTCCTGGCCTTCCATAGGCGGAGTATTAACGCCATCTCCTTGATCCCCTTGCTCACCATTACATTGTCCCTGCTTATGTCCATAGATGCCGCATTGAAAGCACACCATATGAATTCCCTCGTACTCTATCGGATATACCTCCTCTGCCAATGTAAATTTTGCGAGTAGCGGTCTTGTCATGTCCAATTCGACGCAGATTCTAGCAAATTTCCCCTTCGAGATTAGACTCGTTGTGTTGTCTACCTTAATCGGCCGGCCCACTTCTTTGCCAATCTTCATCAAGAAAGCCTCCTCAAAATATTCAATTGGAATCTTGGGGAATCTTAACCAGACCAAGAGTTTGTCCAACTTGCTCTTGCTGGGGATGAAGTTCGGGATCCATTGTTGAACTGTAAGATAATGACCCAGAATGATCCACGGTCCCTCAAATTTGGCGTAATCGTAGTCGCGCAAGGATTCAAATTTCGCCAAATAGAAGTCCTGATCGAGGGCGATTAGGTCGAAGCTTGCCTCCGGTTTCCACATTCTCTGTAACCTATTAAGCAAGAAAGAGTAGCTAACCTTTCTCCCCAATAAACGGATAATGAGTGTTCTTCGCCAAGGGCGGCGTAGACGTTCTTTCTCCTCCCTCGTAATGTGGATTCTTGGGCAATTAGGGTCCGCCTTATCGTTGCCCATCTCCTCATCCTCAGATACCACTTCCCTATCGAACGGAATCTCCGTCTCCTTCCTTCCCCAGGCCGTGTTAGGGGTTTCGATCGGTGTGCGCCATTGGGCCGATTCCGGGGATTTCAGACCCGCCAGATAGGATGTTTCTTGAGAGGGTTCCGCTAGCGGTGATTTCCCGACGCCTCCTCTGGTATCTCGGTTACGTTTCGTCTTCTTGGTACTACGCTGCAGTAGGTCTTCATCCTCCGGCGACCGAGTGGTCGCCGTCGGCGTACTTTCTTCAGAGACAGAATCTGTCTCCATTTTTGCTTCAACTCATTACTCCTAATTTTTGGGTTAGTTAAAAGTTAACGGAATATTAACAGAGAAGAGAATATTTAACGGAAAACTTAACGGAAAATCATAAAAGTAAGGTTAAATTAGGTAATCTCTATGAATAATATTAATCAGAATTATCTTAGCCATCTATTTGATTAAATAATTCATCTGAACCATCCATTTGATTACCGCCATTTTTTCTACCCATTTTAGGCCTAACTCTCTTTGGCTCTTATTAGTATATATATAGTAGATATAGTTGTTAAAAAAATTTAAATATAATACAAGTGGTTTTAGCTCAGCTCGCCAAAAATGGCAACCGCATAGTCTTTTGTCTGCATAAGATTCTTTCCCTTTACACATAAGTGGTGCTCCAAATTATTTTATTTTTCTAAAGTTATGTCTCAATCCATGGCCTACTTATCAAGTTATCATTACAATTTTACTTTTTAAAAACTAAAGTCTAACTGTCTGAGTCAACAAAAAGATGTTCAACCAAAGGCCGTTCACTCAGAAAGTCACCATAATACTAGGAGTTAGAATTGAAGTCTGCTAAGACAATCAATCTCAAAATGAGTTCATAAAAGGAAGAATAAAAGAACTATTGGGTGTGTTTGGTTCGCATATGGGAATCCTAATTGGTATGGATATCAAATACTTGGTAAGGGTAATGGGTTTTGGTGAAAGTATTTTACATGTTTGGTAGTAGTGTGGAATGAGAATAATTACTAATAGTTGGGGAAGAAAGGGGAAGGGAAATGAAATCCTTATTTAATAAGGGTATGTGTTTTTCAATTAATGGGGTATTCCTAACACATAGTAGTATTCTAAAAACCTATCAACTAAACAATAACAATCATTTTGATACCCATACCTTATACCAAAACATGTCAACCAAACACACCCTTATACACTTTGTAACTAGTCTGGCACCTACTAATCTATGTATCAAACAAATTGGTGATAAGTAGAGAAGTCATTTTGAACCGAAGTGTGAGATTATACACTGATAGAAAAAAGGTTGTTATCATATAGTTCACAAGCTGTGCAAGTAAAGGTGAGTGACATGGGGCAAATTTTTGGGGATTTGTGTTTTGAGTGAAACTCGTCTTGTGATCATAGTGGGCAAAGGATCACAATTCACAATGAGACGACATTCGGAGTAAGTTTTTCATAGTTAACTAGCTCAAAATAATAAGAAGGTTTATAAGTATTCCCTACAGCAAGTCGAACTTGAAACTTTGTGGTTACCAAACAATATTACGGAGTATTATTTAATCTACACGTACAAACCAAAACTGTTAGCCTGTTAGGTAACAACATCTACCATTCAATTGACAATTATCTCCTGAATTGGTGAGAAATATATCATCTAAGGCACAGAAGGATGTCCTGAATATGCATATTTCATAACAGCAATTGGCTGAGTGAAAAATTAATGCAAATCAGAGTACATGAAACAGGCCAGGTGAGGAAAATAATATAAAATCTTAAACAGATTTATTTTGGAAATTAATTAAATGTGCAAAATAAGCAACAGAGTAGACATATTTAATTACCTAACCATGGATCTTGCCAATATTATATTGTTGGAAAATTTATAAAGAAACTAATTAATATTCATTAATTATGTGCATGTGATTTAATGTGTGATTATATGAAGTTGTGGAATCACAAGTGAGTTGATTTCGTTGAATAAATCGGTCAATGATTTAGGGCTAAAATATTAGACTAGTAAAATACTGAAGTTTATAGCATTTGGTGTATATTATTATATGCATAAGTGATTAGTTCATTAAGTCCTATTTGGACATACTAATTGGACCAAATTTGGGACAAAGTTAATTGTCCAAAATCCAGTGAATTATGTCTTAAATTATAATGTTGAGAAAGTAGCTACCTCAGTAGTACTCAAAAAAAAAAAAAAAAAAAGAAGGTTATTTCTCTCCTTGAAAACAACAATCTTCCAAACTGACACATCAAAATTTTATGAACATATTTTTCAAAAGCGTATGTAAGCAGGGACTTGGTGAACAAATCTGGCAGATTATATTGTCACTAGAGTGAAAAACATATATAAAAAAAATTAAAAGAAATTAATTGAAAAAATTTGATCATAATTAACAAAATTTCAAAATAGTACAAACCATCGTGACCGAGAAATCTATAATTTTTGGTAAATTACTGAATGATGCAACAAAACATCGAATAGTACGACAAAGCACTGGAAAGTGCTTGATGAACAAAACACTGAGGGGTGTTTGGTTGGGTGTAGTTTGGGGGGAATTGGAATTCATTGAATTGTAATTCAATGAATTTCCAAACTACATTGTTTGGTTGGAGGGAATTGCAATTCCGCGGAATTGCAATTCCCTCCAAATGATGAATTGCAATTCATGGGGTACCCCCCATGAATTGCAATTCAATGGAGAGGAGGGGCAATTTTGTTGGTGTAAAGACAAATTTGCCCCTCCTCTCATACCCTTTGTTTATTTATTTATTTATTTTTTTATATAAATTTGAAAGAATTATTATTATTATTATTATTTAAAGAATTATTATTATTATTATTCTTTAAAAAATTATTATTATTTTGAAAGAATTATTATTATTATTATTATTATTATTATTATTATTATTATTATTATTACTTTACAACTACTACAACTACAACACATACTACAACATAAGGGCATTTTAGTCCTTTTATTATTTCTTACCTTTCAATTCCTTGTAGTCATATTCCTGTATACCAAACACTGTAATTGCAATTCCTACCTTATTCATTGAATTGCAATTCCACCAAATTACAATTCTTTTCCCCCTAGTTCCCTCCTCCCAACCAAACGCCACGTGAATGGTGTTGTACCGAGCACCAAAAATGTGATTTAAAGCACGGAAAAGTGATGTGCTTTAATGAGCACCGAAAAGGTGATAAATCTCAAGCACCCCCATATGATGTTTAACCACTAACATCATTTAATTTCTTTGTTTTCCAATCTTAAATAACACTAGTTTTATTTTCAGGACATTGGGGGTAATTAATAGCATAACCAGTTTGAAATATAGCCACATGAGGACCAAACAAAGTAGCCAGTACCTAGACCTGTCAAATATGGACACGACCTGTTAACACGACACGAAACCGGACACGAAAATAACGGGTTAGTGTTTAGTCTTAACGTGTCCCAGGTCGTTAACGGGTTGACATGTTAAGAACCCGTTATGTTTCGTGTCTTAACGGGTCAACCCGTTAAACCTATTAAGAATCCGTTTAACCCGTTAACATTATCGTGTTAACCCGGTTACACAAACCCGTTTACAACACGCTAAGAACTAAAGATGAATTTATTAAAGTAGGCGAAGATCCTACACCATTTATTGATGTTCAACAATCTGAAATTTGAATTTTTATTATTTTCAATTTTATTCTAAGAACTAGTATGAACTTCTTTAATTATGAGTTTTGGATGCTATTTTATCATTGTATGAATGTTATAAATTGAATATTTTTTTAGTTTGTTCGATGGATTGAATTGTAGGTTTTATTTCTTTTTTATATAACTTAATTTTAAATTTTAGTTTTTTTTAAAAAATATATTAATAGGTTTAGCGGGTTTAAACGGGTTTCGTGTCATATCGTGTCGACACGAACATAAATCTGTAGACAAAACATGTCTATAGTGTCAACCCGCTTAACCCGTTAACAAATCGTGTTCATGTTCGTTACAAATTTGAACCCGTTAACCTTAACGTGCCGTGTCCGTGTTTAGCCTTATCGTGTTCGTGTCATTATCGTGTCGACCCGTTAACGAACCCGTATACACAAATTGCCAGGTCTACCAGTACACAAGTAGTCCATCGAAAGCATATATTGGTTTCTCACATAAATGTCAAAATCTTTGTACCTTAAAGATACCAGAGGATATGTTAAACAATTTTTCAATATTTTATTGTAGGAGGAGCATCAAATATTGTTAACAATTTCATTGCGAATATAATGTCAGGTCTGCTGCGATTATGGAACTTTTGGTTCTAAATTGATGTTCCAACAACAACGGAGTAATGGACTTTTCTTCCCAAGATATATTTGTTATCCTCTTCTAGTCTAAACAGTTCCATATATACTTCAAGAGATTATTAGACAACCATAAGTGTAATAAGAACATAATACTTATCCATATAAAACATTAAAACATCTTCTAAGACGTTTTCCCATGTAGGCAGGGACGGAACCAGTTTGGGGGGCAGCTGTCCCCACTCACCCCACCCCCACTCATGTATAGCCTTTGTATGTATATATGTATATATAGTACATGTTGGTTATATAAATATATAAAAACAGATGAAAGTTTACAATTGATAAGCTTGCAGAGTTGGTACATGTGTAGTTTTGTCAAAAAAATGGTGAGGGTTCGAATCTTATGCCCAGCACTTGCTTTTTAATTGTACACGTACATATATTGCTTTCTTCATTGCTTTTTTAATATATATATATATATATATATATATTAAAAAAGCAATGAAGCCATATATGTACGTATACAATTGAACAAGTGATGGGCATAGGATTCGAACCCTTGCCATTTTTTGTCTTTTATATATATATATATATATATATATATATATATATATATATATATATATATATATATAAAAGATGTATGATTTATAATGTGTGTTCTATTTGAATTATTTTATCAAATTAATTATGTTTTATATAGCGTTATGAATATTTTTATAAAGTTTTGATACGTTTTATTTTCTGCCTATATCCAACAATATTTATAATGTATTTTGTAATTTAACAATTTATTCGTATTTGATATTTGTATTTGAACCTTGTGGCATTCGGTTTACACTCCCACATGGAAACGAGTGGGTTCGAGCCCTAGTGGAGGTGACTATTGACTCTTTTGCTTCAGTAGGTTGAGAAAGTAGCCCCTCAAAAGAAATCCTGGATACTGGATACGTCACTGCATGTAGGTTAACTGGTGTATAAAATTCCTTTAAAAAAATACTCGATTTGCAAGTCGAGATAATACTTGAGTTTCTTAAGTCTTTCATTTCAAGTTTCGTCTTTAGGCATTAGCTAATATCATTAAACTCTTCATGTATTTCAATGATATTTATACCATCAACCTTGATCGAGATAATAAAAAGAAAAATAAATAACTCCATTAGAAATTCTTTAATGAACACATAATAACACATATTATTTTCATATTCCTTTAAACAATTTACCTATGGGTTCGGTTCTTAAACTGATGAAGTATTTCAAAAAAGTGAAAAACACTCATTCCAAATTAAAAAGATGAAAATAGTAGATTAATGATTGAAATTAATTAAAAAGAACCTTTCACGGCAATACTTGTCAAAAATTAATTTAGCCAAATTGAGACTCAAATAATCCAATTGAAGGAAGAGTGTAATGCAACAGAAATTAGAGAGCATAGTTCGCGGGCGCGAGGTGATTGCAACGTTTACAAATTCCTCCAAAATAATGGAGAAAATGATAAATGTACAAAAACTATAAGGAGATAAAGTCGAACTTGACTTTGATTCCAGTTCTCATTCACATGCTAATTAACTTGAATAAACCAAAGGATCATTTAATGCATGGAGGTCTAAAATCCATTTTTATCAAAGCTCAAGAAAATCAATAAGAACCTTCAAAGGTAGTTTTGAGAGGTGAAACTTTATGTTCGAATGGTAAACCGAAAGGTGAACCTATTTGAAAAGTTGAAGTAATTTCGAAAAGTAACGTAACTCAAAAAGTAATTCAAAATATAGGCAAGGTACTATATAGACATGGCCATGTAATGGGAAACCGAAAGGAAGCTTATGAAAAGTTACTTTCCATATAAAAACTCAAAGAACTACTTTCTAGACAGAAACTCGAGAAGTAAATACAACAGGTTCAATAAACCCTAATGCTATGCTTTAATACTAATATACTATTAATTAAAAATAATAATGTAGGCATCAAGATTGCAATCTAGTTTATTGCAATACCACGATCTCATGACCTCCTATATGGGAGAGTCACTACATGACATCTAAGCACAAAGTGCTTGACAATAAAACATTTAATAAAGCATTTAAACATTTAAACAAGGTGCTCGATCTCATGACCTCTCATTGTTATTATTTCATTTAATAAAACATTTAAAATTAATTTTGGAATAGACACAAATTAGCAATCTTAATGAGCATCTTCCAAATTAATATGTCAAAATTATGACACTTATAGCTGATTAGGAAAATGCATAGTCTAATTAGATTGAGAGTCTGATGTTGGTTTTCGCTTCTTTCTCGATCACAATCTTTCTATTTACTCACATTAAAAGGTTATGTTGTCAAAGGAAAGCAACTCACTGATATAATCTAGAAATAAGGAAACAATATGATGAGTTGGTATATTCAATATTTGTATTGTAAAATAAGGTTAAACAATGAAGAAATAATTTATTTCACTGAGTGAAAGATTAAAATATATACAATGGTGAGCAACATTCCCAAAAAGCATATAAATGACATACAGGTATGTGCAAGGTGAGAAAGCATACCCTTAAGAATCATATATAGGTACATCTAATGATCTATAGTATAGGATGAAACATGAAAGGTAGAGTTGATGAAGCTAAGCTAGGAAAATGTAGAAATTAAAGAAACATTATATATATTATTATACTTACTGCTTGTGCAATCAAGAAATGAACGAAAAAATCCTTGACCACAAAGAGCTTGTGCTTTACTCTTGTGACAATGTTCTCTGCTGAAAGTGAAGATCTGTTGGCCAGCACAAGAACTTGTGTTTTTCCAGTGGCGATTCTCCTTGCAACAACATTGTCAGAAAACAAATTTGAAGATGTTGGTACATAAACATCAGCTGCAGAAGATACATAAAAATCTACAATTCTTTTTGAGTTCAGGTCTTTCAAGATCCAGGAACTTGGACTTCGCGTCTGTTGGAACGATTGCATCCTATTGCAACAAAACAATATATTTGTTAGCTTATCATTACGTCAGCAATCCCCCTAGCTAGCCGCCTGGTGACAATTCTCCAAGCACCTATCAGCCTTAATTGTAAATTTTTACTCTTTAAAGCTATATATATATAGCTCGTAGCGAAGGCACAACTATTATATTTTTTTTTATATACCGTCACATTTTCAAGAGGTAAGGTGCTAGACTTAGCCTTTTAGGCTTCTGCCCAAACTGCACAGTTTTTACTTTTTAACTGCATAATTTTTACTCTTTAAAGTTATAACTAGCACCGAATTGAAGGTTCAATTTTATTTCCTTACATATTGTTATATTTTTTAAAGACAAGGTGTTGGACTTAACCTTTCAAGTCTCCACCCAATAATCATCAAGTCACCTGGTGTTGGATTTGACCATTCATTGGTCTCCGTCCAATAATAATCGAATGAAGGATCATTTTTGGAGTAAAATAAACAACATATATAAAATTCATGTACGTACCTTGGTAAAGGTGTTATGAAAAATATTTCTATGAGTATCCGTAACAGTTGAGTTTTTTTGTGGTTTTTAAGAAGTTTTTGCGAGTGTGATAGGAAAGAGATTATGTGAAGAAGGAGCAAAAAAATAAAACAAACCTGATTTAAAAAACAAAAAAGTTCACATGCTGTAACGCGCCAGCTGGGCGTAGGTGTGACAACCACACATAGCTACCACATGTGGTGTAAAGAGTTGTGGGTCCCACATCTCTGAAAAAGCCTTAAATTTGCAGGATGAACTTTGAGCTTCTCTCTCTTCACTTCTCTCCTTCATGTTGGCAACCTTTTTCTTAAAAATCGTGAAAGAACTTATTATGGATGCTCTAAGGTCTTCCTCAATAGTGTGAGGTTTTTGAGGAAATTTTACAGGTGTGACTAGAAAAATGGGAGTGGAAGAAAAAAACAATAATAAAATTAAAAAAAAAAAAAAACAATTTAGGTGGCCCCACTTATTTTTCTTTGAGTACTACGTCAGCATCGCCTCCACTGAGGCTCAAACTTGCCCCCTCCAACATGGGGTGCAACCAAATGCCACTACTGGATGCCACTAGACCACAAGGTCATTAATTTTTTTCTTTAAAATAGTGTAAAACTCATAAATAGGTAAGGCCTAATGTGCTCAATACTTGTATGCCAACCATTTAGTGTCAAATGAATAGTTGTTTCATTTTCAAAAGTCAAAACCAATATTCTTTAGAAAATGTGTTATCTCCTTTGCATCAAAGCAATGTTTGATTCCAGTTGCGTTTTCAAGAGGACATGACTTGCTACTTTGTGGCATGGTTTAATTTTAACGTTATAGGTTTTGTTTGGCAGAGTTTATTTAGAAACTTATAGCTTATTTTAAGCTACTAATAAGCTATAAGCTCTGTTTGGTACTGTTTTTAAAAATAAGTTAGTAGCTTAAAATATAGCTTTTCAAAATAAGTTAGTAGCTTCCTAACTTTATTCCATCTTTATCCTTATTATTTTAAATAAATGACACCTTTACCCTCCCAATTAAAATCCTTTTAGTTTTTTCTCTTCAATATATTTGAGCATTAATTTTGGTGTGTTTGAAAATTAATTTTTGTATGAACTAATTTAGTAAAATATAAATACTTTGTTTTACTTTATATATTTTCAAATATATGTTCTTACTTTATATTTTATTAAAATATATTGGTTTCATCATTTTATATTTTAATATAGAAACAAATCTATTTAAATTTAAAACTATTTAAATTTTATAAAAATGTCCTTTTACACTTTTAAACATAACAACTAGCTTAACAGCTATTCAGATTTCAACTTCTAGCTTATAGTTTTTTTCTGTGTTAAAAAAAAAAAAAACTTATAGTTTGTCAGCTTTCAGCTACATTTTCATCTAGGTTTGCCAAACATAACCATAGTCCATCGCAACAAATCAACCTTCTGAATTATTGGGGTTGAGACTTTTCAGTGTTCCAATCATGGAGTCTATGTATTCTTGCAACTCTGATCTGGTCTCAACATCAGGGTGTCAAACGTACCCAAACATCCATATGGATTCATTCTAATTAGTTGATGGGAAGTAAATAGAAAGCCTTAGATTTCTTGTGCTTTTGAATATTGGCTCAATGCTTGACTTGATGAATTCTTTGGAAACCATGTTTGGCACCTTCACTGTACTGTAGTAGTTACCCTTTGATTAGACGATATTTTTGCAAATTGTGAATCCATAGCCTGTGCCACTTTCTCATCTAGGCTTGCAGTGAATTTTTCCAAATCATAGATTTCTCCAAGCATCCTGAAATTGGGCTTAGGTATTATTATTGATATATATAACACAACATGAACAAATTAAATAATAATACTAAACTCAATTGTATAACGTGAATAACCTTTTTTGTCCAGATTGAGATTGTCTTAGGTTTGGAGATATGATATGATGCTTGCTTATATTATCCATATATAATCGTTTAAACTGAATTACGACAATATTTTTGGTCACTCCAACAGATCTCCAGAGTCTAAGCATTCCCTGTTGACGAACTCTTGGGAGGCTTTACAACTGTAAGGAGCTATGAGTTGGTGGTCTTCTCTGGTGTGATTGTGAAGACAGATACGGCAAGAAAGCGATGAAGCTGACTCCATATCCCGCTCACTGCTGTAGATAGAGCGGGAACGGCGGGTGGTGTTGGAGCTGCTTGAGATTTCTGCCACTTCTTACAAAGAGGAAAAGGGAATTAAAAGAAAATTTTAAGGTGAGGATGTGTAGTGTGTTGGTGGATGGATTTCTCTCAATGCAGAAGCATAGGGTGAGAGTGTTGGGTTTTAAAGAGGTATCGGAGTTGGCCAAACTACAGACACGTAGGTATGTAGTAGAAGGCATCCTCGTCGGCGTGAGGGGTGACGTTGTATTTGTCTTTTACTCAGGTTTAGAATGGAGAAATGTGTTTAGAGTTGGCTTCCTTAGCTTCATGCGTTAAAGCAAGCAAGCACTATTTTAGGGAAAGCCTACTATACGTGTCAATTGCACCGTTTAGTTTTTGGAAGCGGTGGTGGAAGCCGTGGGCGGGTTGTTGAGGAAATCCATATTTCTTTACATAAACTCTTGTTTTGGTATATCTATTTTAGGGAAAGCCTACTATACGTGTTAATAGGCCTCATAACCTCGTAAAGCTACCACAAACTCGATATGGTTGTCGAATCAAATTGTAGTAGAATTAAAATGATACATTAGTATTGATATAATGAAACTAGTTTGGAGGGAAAATGAAACTAAAAAGCATAACAATATTGTCAAATAAAATTGAAGTATACTTAAAATTATACATAGTACTTATGGACCACGCTGCTATGATCCACGTTGCTACACAGACCATGGTCCATTGTAAAATTTGGCTCTGTGAGGCAGTCGGGTCAATATGAAAATGTAATATTTATAGTGAAAAATGTAATATTAATTAGGAATAAAATGTTTGTTACTTATGTGGAGAAATGTATTACTTTTAAATTTTGATCTAAAAATTTTACTTTTTCATCAAAAGTATTACAATTTCCTTTATAAGTAATGTTGACAAGTGTTTGTTACTTATAAAAAAAATATAATACTTTGGAAGAAAAATGTAATACTTTTAAAATGTAAAAGTATTACATTTAAGTAATAAACATTTTATTCCTAAGTATTAGATTTTCAAAAATAAGTATTATATTTCATTTTGACCCAATGATCTCACATAAGATTTTGCCAAAGAGTTCATTTTAGTAAATTATATTTCCGACCATAGTTTACATTATAAAGTTGACTATTGATAAATGTTCATTTGTAGTATACTAAGTTCATTTTTTAATTTACTATATGTTTATTTTTAGATAGTAGTGTATTAAAGATTTGTTAGGTTTAGACTTGGCTTCATGCGTTAAAGAAAGCAAGAAATTGCACTGCTAGCTTTCAGTAGCGGTGGTGGAAGTTGTGGGCGGTTGGGTTGTTAAGGAAGAGATGAGATGGAAGTCCATATTTCTTTGCATAAATTTTTGTATATCTATTCTAGGGAAAAGTTAAATATGGCGTGATGAAGAGGCTAGGTAGGGGGATTGAACCTATGACCTCTCACTTAAGAGGGCCACATTTGATCACAAGGCCTTTGACATGCTTAAAAGTGAGTTAAAATGTTGAAATGTCATTGGATTTGTATAACTTAATGCCTTTAGAGTTAATACCACAAATAGTCCTCTGACTATTGGGGTACTACTCCTTTTAGTCCTCGACTTTCAGTTCGACCACAAATGGTCCTCTGACTTTCATTTTTGACCACAAATAGTCCTTTGTTAAAATATCTGTTAAATAGGTGTTAAATTTAGGGGTATTATCGTCAAATTAATATATATAATGGTCATAAAATAAAAATGTTTAGAATTTTCACCAACAAGCATCATTGAAACAATTAACAAATATAAATACTCCTAAATAAAAAGACAATACACCTTATTCTCGTAATTATGCGTACAAAATGAAGATTTAATATTAGAGCTATCTGTTTTAATTTAACCAACAGATTAAAATAGAAGAATTTTTTTTTTAAAAAAAAAACCTTGCTTCCACCATTTTCATGGTTGTTCATACGTGGCCGATTAATAGTTTTCACTTTTCATTAATCGATCAAACATTTTATTTGGGACATAACTGAAGGTTGCCACCGTTGAACTACTATAATTAATCAAGTACAAATTGCGAACATTAATCATGGATTTTTATTTAATTTGTTCATTTATATAATTTGTCACGTCCATTTTGTTTTTATATTTATTAACTTAATGTTTATTAATGTTTGAAATTAATTATGTTGTCATATAATTCTAAAAAAGAAGTAATCATAATAATATTAATCAATTTGACGATATTACCCTTAGATTTAACACCCATTTAACAAAAATTTTAACAGAGGACTATTTGTGGTCAAAAATGAAAGTCAGAGGACCATTTGTGGTCGAATTGAAAGTCGAGGACTAAAATGAGTACTACCCCAATAGTCAGAGGACCATTTGTGGTATTAACTCATGCCTTTATTATTTATTTGGGGAAGTATAAGTAATTAAGTATAAAGGGTTAACATGTTTATACAATTATACACATGGCATGGCAGATGTTTCTATCCAATTATATGACTCAATAATGCAAAATTATTTTGGAAAAAAATTAATTAGTAATTTATTACAATTAGATCAATTCAGTTGTCACATAAATATTTTTCATATTATTCTTTATTTATATTAGGCATAAGATTTAAATTTATAAGATATTATTTTTAGAGTTAATTCCAACAATGATCCCCCGACTATGTTGATTTTCCAAAATTGGTCCTCGTCTTTTAATTTGGACGAAAAAAACACTAGACTATTGTTTGTTCCGACGAGGGTCCTTCCGTTTATGTCCCAGTTAGTGATGTGTTAAATGTGGAGGTAAATTAGTCTTTTCAAGGTCTTCTTCTTCCCCTTCATCTTTCCCAGGGTTAAATGACCAAACCCAACAGCTTTCCCAACAGTAAATTTATTCAAATTTTGCAAATCACAAATCAACAACCAAGCCGATTTCAATGTTTCACAAATCACAAATCAACAACCAAAATGTATGAATTTTATGAAACATTGCAACCAAGCCGATTTCAATGTTTCACAAATCACAAATCACAACCAAAATGTATGAATTTTATGAAACATTGAAATAGGCCACCGGTGGAGACGTGTGACGGCGGCGGCGACGTGACTGGTAGACGAGCGTGCGACGTGAGGTCTGGAGTGCTCCGGCGGTGACGTGAGATCCAGCGTGCGGCGGCGGTGGCATGACATCTGGCGTGCAACGGTGAGAACAGGGAAACAATAATAATAGCAGTAATATCTCAGAACAATTTATATAATAAAACTCAAATATCCCAAAATCCAGTCACTATTAATAAATCAGGGAAACAATAAAACAAAACAGAAATAAACCTAAGCCGTGAGAACAACGGCGCCACCGGTCTCCTTGATCTTCTTCTCAGCAATCTTGGAGATGAGCTTGGCCTTGACCACCACGGGCTGCGACGGCGGCAAGACACTCTTACCCAAAACCTTAAAGTACCCGAACTGGGTGACGTCGATCATAGGGGCGGTGTCCTTGTTCTTGGCCGCCTTTTCTTGAACTTCCGGCGGGAGCAAAGACCAGATCTTGTCGATGTTGACGGTGGGGCAGAAGAACTTGTTCCTCAGCTTGTGAAAATAGCGCATACCCACCTTCCCGAAGTAGCCCGGATGGTATTTGTCGAAGAGGATGCGGTGGTGGTGCATGCCTCCGGCGTTTCCGCGGCCTCCTGGGTGCTTCCTGTGCTTGCCGATACGGCCGTGCCCGGCGCTCACGTGACCGCGCTTCTTCCGGTTCTTCTTAAAGCGGGTCGTCATTTCTGGATCTCCGGAGCTTCAAGCAGACGGGGGGAGAAAGGGAAGGGAACGGCGGCCCCATCTATGAATTTTGATTCTGGGTTTGGGTGTTCTGATTTGTTGAACAGGAAGGGTGGGTTTGGGTGTTCTGATTTGTTGAACAGGAAAGGAAGAAGACGCAGAGCTAAGGAAATTACATTTGTACCCCTCAACTTAATGGCTGTCTAACACCACAAAAAC
Source organism: Ipomoea trifida (assembly GCA_003576665.1). Taxonomy (NCBI): domain Eukaryota; kingdom Viridiplantae; phylum Streptophyta; class Magnoliopsida; order Solanales; family Convolvulaceae; genus Ipomoea; species Ipomoea trifida. Next base: position 7,198,459 of record CP025659.1, on the reverse strand, counting down.
GGAAGGACCCTCGTCGGAACAAATTCAATAGTCAAGTGTTTTTTTCGTCCAAATTAAAAGACGAGGACCAATTTTGAAAAATCAACATAGTCGGCGGACCATTATTGGAATTAACTCTTATTTTTATTATTTACATTTTTTAATCGTTCATATTTGCTGCAGATTTTTTAGATATTAAATGATAATTATTTAGGAATAATGCTCAAATTGGCCACTGAACGAAACCTGAAAGTGCAATTAAGCCACTGAACGAAAAAAAGTGCAATTACTCCCCTCAACACTCCAAATATATGCAATTTTACCTGATAGCAGGTTAACACTCCATCCAACAGGTTGCATGTTGACGTGGACGATGACTTGGCATTTTTTTTTTTTTCTTTATTTCCTTTCCTTTTATTTGTCTTGACTTGGCATTTTTTTTTCCTTTATTTTCCTTTCCTTCTATTTGTCTTATTCTTTATAGAACAACTAACCATAATTAAGATAAGTGTAGGACGTATGAGTTGCAATATTACACAGCATCCAAATCTTCTCTCCAAATTAAATTACGAAGTAGATAAATTTTGTGGAAGAGTATTCAATTTTATACAGTTTATATTCAGTGAAAAAGATGGGCCAAAAACAGTATATATTCAATTTATATAAGAACTAAGATGTTAATAAATAGAATGGAAACGGATTCTTGACAGTGCAATACTTGGAGCTAAATTAGGCTAAAAGGTGGACCAAACACTACTTTGAAGCTAAAACATCTAGTATACTTCCTTTTATTACAATCTGCAAAAAATCTACTGTAGTACCTAGTTCTTTTGTATGAACATATACACCCAAAAATTAATCTCCAGGAAGCACAATATTTGACAATGTAATCACAAGTTTCCACAGCAAAAATAATAGGCCACAAGTTTTTCCACTACTTATTCTTCTTGCCGAATGCAGTTGCATTCCTTCCAACAGATAGCACTTGTTGTCCTCTTTGTCCAGGCTACATAATGCATAAAACTTAAAATATTAGTCATACTAATTCTAACATTTAAAATTAAACTATATTAATTTAATATTATGAGTCACTTACATTTAATATTTGTGCTCCACTGTTTGGGTTGATGAACACACCAAAACCACCATACCTTTTTCTTTGTTTAGTTGTCCTAGAACCAGAACCCGAAGCTGAAGCAGAACCATCAACTGAAGCAGAACCAGAAGCTGATGCAGAACCAACAACTGAAGCAGAACCAAAAGCTGGCATAGAACTCTTAGTAGGGCAAACTTTCTTTTGATGTCCCTTTTGTTTACAAATGGAACATGTCATAATTCGACCTTGCCTTGAAATTTTTCCAACAGGGGGTTCATTATGTTCACGTGTTCTTTTTTTCTTTGGCCTACCTGTCATTGGCCTTGGTAAAGGAGCTAATATTTCTTCACTATTAGTCCTAGGCCAGCTGATGTCACCATTAAGTGGTTGGATAGTGTGACTGTAAATCTTCTTGTAGACATCCTTAGAGTAACATTCATGAATGTATTGTTCTGGATATTGGCCTTTATCAAATATGGCACACACTGCATGTGCACAAGGTATACCTGTTAGATCCCAATATCTACATGAACATGTTTTTCTTTCTAGCTTCACTTTGAATTGTTGTCTTCCCTTCTTGATCTCATATCCATCATCCCCGTTGAAGTCAACATGCCATCCTATACTTTCAACTATGTTCGCATCTAGCTTTTTCATTACTCTAGGTCCAAAGTTACCAGACCATTTCTCTACCTCTTTCCTACATCTTGCAACCCTTGTCATAGTAGCAACCCTTATATCTTCTAACATCTTGATTATTGGTTTGCTTCTTGCCTTGACAATTGTTCCATTAAATGCTTCACACATGTTGTTATCTACAGAATCACATTTGATTTCGGTTCTCATAAAGGCCTTGCACCAGAACTTTGCAGGATAGTTGGCCAAATCAGCTTTAGCTTGTGCATCTTTTAAACCCAATTGCTCAACCATTGCATTGAAATGCTCTTCAGTTGTTGCATTTGCACACATCCAAAAGTACATCTTCAATACCTTGCCTCTGTGTTTCTTGCTCCAATTAGCATGTATATGTCTAGCACAGTTCCTATGTTCAACATGGGGTAGAAGTTCTTGGATCACTTTGACTAAACCCTGCGAAAAAAAAAACTGACCAAGTCAAACACAATTTTCCTGTTTGTTTTTTAAAAAATCCATGTTTGTAGAAACAAAAACAAAAATTGCATAGTTAAAAAAAATCAGTTCAAAATTACCTTTTGTTGATCTGAAATTATTGTCCAGTTCCAACTGTTGTTGATATTCAAGTCCTGTACCAATAACTGTAAAAACCATCTCCAAGAATCTGTGTTTTCTATCTCAACAACTGCCCAAGCTATTGGATACATCTGGTTATTAGAGTCCCTCCCAACAACAAATCTGGGTCAATGTTTGCATACCAATGATCCCCATGTATGTACTGCAAATCTTTTTCTTTAACAAAATTTCCCCCATGGTGTATTATTAGTTCTACACTGGTGCACATGACTGCCAAAACCTAACAACAAACAATTCATTCTAGGCAATTCAATTATTTATTCAATTAAATAGAAGACTATCAATTCAATTAAATAGATCAGAACACTATCTGCACTAGTACAGTATCAATTCTAACAAATAGGTCATCTACAACAAATTAAAATCGATTGTAACTTGACAAATAAATAAATTAAAATCAATTGTAACTAATCCTTGACAAATAATAGCATCAACAATATTCATGCACATGTGTCATGTCTCTATAATCTAATCATCTATACATCAATTAAATTCCATACATAGCTAAAATCACTTTTATATCAATCTGCAAGTAGCCTAAAATTAAAGTCTTCTCTGCATCTCAATGAATTCTGACTGAAATTCAAGAAATCATACATCTCCCTAATCCATACTTTTACAGCATTACATAATAAAACCCGCTGGCTTTCTCTGCATACTAGCGAGCATAAATATATAAGATAATTAATATATAAACTCAATGATATAATATTTATTTAAACTTTTAGTTAAAACGTCATCTATTCATCAATTCATATATACCATTGCAGTTCTGCTACATATTCATTGATTAGTTAAAACGACATCTATTCATCAATTCATATTCAACATTCATTTCAATGCATGACACGTATTTCTTTTGGGCATTCCATCGAACAGCATGGGTACACTCAATGTTCATTAAACAAATAAGCTATTTTATTAATTTTCCTTAGGATTTAGGGACCACACGGTTCACTCAATGCTTCATTAAACAATGAAGCAATTTTTTTTTTTTAGTTTAGAGACTACAAGTGTGACTCAATGTTCCATAAAGACCTAGACAAAGATGAACAACCATGTATAACAACAACGCTGCAGAGATGTCTGAAGATTACAACTTCTTCAATTAAAGACAAAAGTCAAAAAAAAAAAAGAAAAACATAAACACCCAACATAACACATACTATTAAAATATACTGAAATTAGTGGGAAATACATACCTTAAGGAATTGAAACTGCGAACTGATGAACCTTTTTTTCTTTGAAAATTCGAACTGATGAAGCTATGAACCGATAAAGCTACAAATTGATAAACTATTAGGGGCCGTTTGGTTCACGAAATATCACATTACCTTAGGGAATGTTAGATTGCTGGGGATGTTAGATTATTGGGAATGTTAAATTCATGTGTTTGGTTAAAACTGAGGAATGTAATATAAACAAGTTTGGTTTATTACCATATTTTATGTTATACTATTTTTTTTTTTACTTTAATACTTTTAACATATTTATTATGGAGTACATGATTAAAAATATTAACTAATTAAAATCTTGAACTTGAGAAATAAAATTATTTTATAAGCTAACATGATGTAATTAAAATAAAATAAAATAAAATATATAATTACAAAAATAATTAAATATAATATATATAATAAACTAACATAAAACATATATTAAATTATAATAATTAGAATTAAAATGGTAAAATTTGTAAATATCCAAGGTAATCTTACATCACCTAAGAAAGGTAAGGGAATCACATTCCCTTCAAAATCCTATGTGGAGGGTAAGTTGCATTACTTAGGGAATGTTATATTTCCTTATGAAGATGAACCAAGTATAGGAATGTTAGCTTTGGAATATCACATACCCTTGGTTATATTGTATAACTTGAACCAAACGCCCCCTTATGGATTTAAGGTGTGGTTTGAAAATTTCATAGTTGATTTGGAAATATATAATTGAAGCTTAGTTGTTTAATGGAAGATTGGGTGTTATACATACGGTGAGGGAACATTGAGTGTTTAATGGAAATTTCTAATTGAAGTTTAGTTGATTTGGAAATTTTGATTTGGAAATTTCATAATATACCTTATTAGTTTGCCTGGTACACATACGGTGGAAAATAAAGGAAAAAAAAAAAAAAAAAAAGAAGAAAAGCCAAGTCATCGTCTACGTCAACATGTAACCTGCTGGATGGAGTGTTGACCTGCTATCAGGTAAATTTGCATACATTTGGGGCGTTGAGGGGAGTAATTGAACTTTTTTTTTCGTTCAGTGGCCTAATTGCACTTTCAGGTTTCGTTCAGTGGCCAATTTGAGCATTATTCCAATTATTTATAAAGAATTTGTATCATACTGATCTGAATACCAAATAACAAATAGAGTGTGTCACCAAACACATAATCTGAAAGTTATTTTTGGACCAAGATCCATAATGCAAGATAGACCCTGATCCATGATATAATTTTCTGTAAAGTTAAAGTTTTGAAGAGCAATTAAATTTGTATCTGGGCAAACTAGCTCAAAACTCAATACATTTACCATTTACTCTGGGTTGGCACCAAGTATAAAGAGTTAACTTTAGCAAATTATATTCTGGACCAAAACTTACATTTCAAGTAGAGCATGGATAAACCATTGCTAGCTAGAAAACTCGCAATTTTCGTCCAACGTAAATTGAACAAAAAACAGGGGTTATTGGACGAAAAACGAGTTTCCGACCAACATTCAGACCAAAATGAGGATCCGGAAAAACGAATATCGATAATTCCGTCCAACATTAGATGTTGGACGAAAATTCCGTTCAACGGGTCAAAATTGGACGGAAATTCCGGATGGTAACTCACCATTTTTAGAATGGAAATTTCCGTCCAACTTTGACCCATTGGACAGAAATACCAACCACATGTAGGTCGGAAATTCCCCTAGTGCATTATGTTGATTTCCTTCCAACGGTTGGTCGAAAATTGTGACCAACTATTGGCAGGAAAATCAATATTTATATAAATTATTTTTATTATTTTGATCTTACTATAATTTGTTTTATCGGTTGTCAATACATTCTATTTCATTTACAAAATAATGTACACACTATCTAAGTTCAAAATGAAAATATATTTAAATATCAAAATTGTTTACAACAAAAAGATAGTATCGTGTCCACAATTTTAGAAGTCTATATTCACAATTTTATATCTTAATATACAAAATTTCATTATTTAACATTGACACATTTTAAACTCTATATTCACAATTTTGTTATATTGGTTCAAAAATTGTGTTATAATGTTGAATATAGAGTTATGATGAAATTGTGAATATAGAGTTCTGTAATTGTTAATATAGAATTCTAAAATTATGAATATATGAATTCTAAAATTGTGAATATAGAGTTCTAAAATTGTAAACATAGACGCAAGTCCACCTGATCCATGGCATAAGAACCGTTGTGTCACTTTCTCATCTATCACTTCCTCATCTATCACTTTCTCATCTAGGTTTGCAGCGAATTTTTCCAAAGAGTTAATAACTAAAATGGTCCATCGACTATGCCATAATTACCAATTTGGTCATCGACTACCATTCTTACACAATTAAGTCCTCACCTATGTAATTTTTACCCAATTTAATTAGTCCTCTGTTAAGCTAGAATTGGTGTAAAGGCTGACAGTATTAAGAACTTGTTGGTTGAGATTTGCATCACGAAGGGCCCTCTTCCCAGGAACCAGAGAGTATCTCCCGCAATCATCCAGACGACGATCATTCTTTCCATCTATGTAATCCTCAGGGGAGAAGTCTCGTATTTGTCCCCCGAATCGAACAGAGTAACTTGAAGCATCAAATATGTCTATTAAACGATGTTAGGCAGGCACCTTCACTGTATTGTACTAGTTACCCTTTGATTAGACGATATTTTGGCAAATTGTGAATCCATAGCCTGTGCCACTTTGTCATCTAGGCCTGCAGTGAATTTTTTCAAATCATAGATTTCTCCAAACATCCTGAAATTGGGTTTAGGTATTATTGATATATATAACACAACATGAAGAAATTAAATCATAATACTAAACTCAATTGTATTATAACGTGACTAACCTTTTTTGCCCAGATATGATTGAGATCAGATTGTCTTAGGTTTGGAGATATAATATAATGCTTGCTTATATTATCCATATATAATGGTTTAAACTGAATTACGACAATATTTTTGGTCACTCCGACAGATCTCAAGTGGTCTAAGCATTCCCTGTGGACGAACTCTTTACAGCGACAAGGAGGTATGTGATTGTGAAGGCAGATACGGCAAGAAAGCGATGAAACTGACTCCAAATCCCGCTCAGTGCTGTAGATAGATAGAGCGGAACGGCGGGTGGTGTTGGAGCTTCTTCTGATTGGGATTTCTGGCATTATATTTCTTACACAGTACAGAGGGCGGCCGGGGAAAAGGAAAAGAAAATTTTAAGGTCATCAGGATGTGTAGTGTGTTGGTTGTTGGATTTCTCGTAATGCAGAAGCTGATCGAGGTTTTAAAGAGGCATCCTCGTTGGCGTGGGGGGGGGGGGGGGGGGGACGTTTTGTTGGTGTTTGTCTTTTTCTCAGGTTTATAATGGAGAAATAAGTTTAGAATTGGCATCCTTAGCTTCATGGCTTCATGCGTTAAAGCAAGTAATTGCACCGCTAGTTTTCACAAGCCGTGGGCGGTTGGGTTGTTAAGGAAGAGATGAGATAAGGAAGTCCATATTTCTTTGCATAATTTTTGTATATCTATTCTAGGAAAAGGTTAAATATGGTGTGATCCGCAAAATAGTTACAATACCAAGTCGATTTGTAATTTTATATTATTTCATTTAATAAATTCACTATCTAAAATTAATAACTTTGGAAAAGGTACAAATTAGCAATCTTAATAATAATAAACAACCAAGGGCCTTGTGGTCTAGTGGTATCAAACCCTTCCCTGTATAAGGGAGGTGGTGGGTTCGAGCCTCAGTGGAGGCGTTGCTGTCTCTTTGTTCTTCAGTAGGTTGAGGGTTCGAGCCTCAGTGGAGGCGTTGCTGTCTCTTTGTTCTTCAGTAGGTTGAGAAAGTAGTTTATGAACAGATACTACACTGTAATAGAGTCAGTAGCATTCAAAAAAAATAATAATAAACATTTTCCCAATTTAATGTGTGAATTTATGAAACTGGGCAGCTGACTAAGAAAATGCGGTGGCTAATAAGGAAAACAATTCATTGGTATAATCCAGAAACCATATGAGTAGATATCCAATAATTGTATTGTAAAATTAAAGAAGGCATGTTAAAACATTCAAGAAATTTATTTCACAAGGTCAAAGATTAAAATGGTGACCAAATCTCATAAAGCAACATATATACAAATTAAACAAGTTATAAGCAAGATTGGGTGCCTCCAATTCAAATATATCTCCTTTAGACATCTAAGGTGTTGTTCGTGCATAGGATCCAGTATTGAAGTGGTATAATGGCCGCGCTGGTCCACCACTACATACACCTGTAATCTGTAACATTTAAGACAAATATCAACCAAAACAAGAATAATGAATTGGTTGAACGTACTAAATGTATCAACATTGTGAGAGAAAATATATCACTAGGTTAAAAGTAAAAGATTAAACCTAAGTAAGATTTCGTTGGTGGTGGTAAATAAGTAGATGATCATAGTTTATAGTTTATATCATAAGGTGGACAATTAATAAATGTTCATTTCTAATATATTGAATGTTCATTTCTTAACTAACTATAGGTTTATTTTTAGATAGTGTATTAAAAACTAAACTTATATTACATTAAAAATGAATCTTTAAAAATAAACTTGTAGTATATTAAAAATAAATCTGTATGCAGATGAACAACTTTACAATGTGAACCATAATTTATAGTATAATGGTTGCCTGGTTGGTTACCATATCAATATTCAATAGGCCTAAAAGAAATTTCTATGTAATTATATGACATATATTAAACCCAATATGGTAGCTCAAGTAACAAGTGCGCTCTCTTTGTGGGGAAGAATTTCGAGAGAATTCGGGTTCGATTTCTACAAGTGACGATTCGCGCTAGATCAGCTCCTGGAGCGAGCGCGAGTCGGTTAAACAGACGGAGAAAGGTCTAATGAATTTACCCCAAAAAAATAACTCCAGAATTATAGCCGATTCCGACATCTTTCATTCCGTCTCAAACACTTCCACAATATTCTTTAGTATCTCCAACCTCATACTTTTATCTGCACCAGACTTGGGCCTTCGCCGCCTTTGGACAACCATCTTTCTTTTGTGTTCATTACTTTATTTATTTATCTATTGCTATATATGTCAGGTAATAATACAAATGATTAATTGATTTAAAAGTAAATAAAAACTTTAGGACTAATCTTGTATTCAAGAGTCACGATTCAATTTCAAGAGCCTTTCTGGAAAAGGAATACAATTGTGGTGTTCCAGTCTGTCACCTTGAAATCAAAATCAGAGACTTTGTTCTCAAATTAAAGCTGAAGATGACATTGAGATGCTATACAGCTAAAGGGTGTATTCAATCGTGACTTTCATAGAATATTAAAGACTTTTATGAACTTTAAAAGTTTGGAGGTATTCAATTCAAAATTTTAGAGAGTATTTAAAAGTCATCATGTGGTATTCGATCAAGATTTTTAAAGAGTTTTTAAAAGTCATGTGGTATTCAATTAAGGGTGTGCTTGGAAACCCGGAAAATGATTTCTGGAAATCATTTTCCGGGTTTTTGGTGTTTGGGAAGAAGGGGGAAAATAGAGTCAATGGAAATGAACTTCTTGGTCAATGGAAAATAAGCTCAATTTTATGGAAAATGACTTCCCCTTTTTTTGGGGAAGTCATTTTCCAAAGTTTGCTTCTTCCTTCTCCTTTACTTCTTCCATCTCCTTGGGCCTCCTAAATGCTTTAACTTCTTCATCTTCATCCCATCTTCTTGACATCTTCAACTTTTTCTTTTTGTTTTTTAAGTAATAATTTATTTTTTTTATTATGAGATAGATATTATGAGTTTTATTTTTTTCATTTGACATCTGAAACCAGTCGGCCACATTTATTTTTAATTTTTTTTTAATTTTTTTATGAGATAGATATTATTTTGTTGTGATTTTTTTTGTGATTATTTTATTTTTGGATTGTATATTTGTTATAAATGTTGTTACATTTAAACAAATTAATTAAAATATTCAATTATATAATTCTGTTAATTTTCCTACCCATTTTCTGGAAAATGAGCCAAACACACCAACACAGTTTTCTATTCTGCAGCCAAACACAAGAAAGGAAAATATTTTCTGGAAAATGAGTCATTTTCCAGAAATCATTTTCCAGAAACCATTTTCCTGCTTTCCAAACACACCCTAAAACTTTTAAATAATCTTTAAAAGTCATGTGGTATTCAAAAAGTTATGAATTTGTAAGGACTTTTTAATTTTAGAACTCCTGTAGACTTTTATATACTTTTCCTTCTCAAATATAAATAGTTGAAATCCAACCCCCAACCCCAAGATTCCAAAATTTTCTTTCTACCAAGGTTTTTTTTTTTCTCTCTCTCTCTATTTAAACTCTATTTTTTTCTCCTTATTTAAAATTTTAAACTTTATAAACCTTATACCTAAATTCAATAAATTATTTTTTCTTCATTATCCTATATTTTCTACATACCTTGATAACGTTAAATAAGGCGATACGAAGCTAAAGCGGGTAAATACGATCTCTTATTATCAAAGGGATCAAAGCCCCGAATTACAATACAAAAGGGCTCGAAGGGCTCAGCGGGTCGGCAATGGGCTTTCCTACTGTCCAAGCACTCTCCAAGGCTTAGTTTAGAATCCAGCCAAAAGATCCTTCTCTCCCCTCATTAATGCGGTATTTATAAGAGGGGAAAGTAGCGACCTCCGGGGCCCCGCCATGGCGAGCACGTGGCGCGCATGCGTTTACCTCGCTCATTGCCCAGGCGGGAAGGAACACGTGGCGGCCCCGACAGGACCACCTTCAATCAATCAAGGTCACGACCGAGCTGAGCCGGTCGGGCCGAAGAACGATCGAGCCTAGCGGCCGACCTACCGACCGTAAGAATACTATCTGGGTAGCCGACCAGCGTAAGTGAGTATTAACACTATCATACCTAAACTCTACCAATTTTTTTCTCTCTCCTAAACTTTACAATCTTCCTCTAAAAATTCGAAATAATATTATTTTTATTTCATTGTTGCTTGTATATTTTGATTTTTTTTTCTATGAACTTTTTATCCCTAACTTCTAAACTTTTTCTCCTAAATACATGAACAGAGTAAATTTTTTTATCTATCACCGTCAACTTTTACTATATGTTTCATAATATTCATATGTTTATTCGTAATATATTTTTTCTTTTTTCTTTTTAACAACATGCTATTACGAATAGTGAACTATTGTTCGCAATAGCAATTTGAGGCTACAAAGAGAAGCACCTTGTTGTGGTTAGCAGTTGGTAAGTGCAAAAGATGTCATCTTTATAAGGTTATTATCGGATCATCTAGTGCACAATTCGTTGCTTTTGTGTTTGATTTGAGCCTTAAATTGCGTTGGAATGCTTGTTAGTGCCATCGGACCCGTTCCACGCTTTGCTAATCGTTTTTGTAGGAAAAAGATGTGCAAAAAGGCAGAAGATGACAATATTTCAGAGAAATGAAGAACGAACCGAAGTGGGAGCAAGAAGAGGCCTTGGACGCACCTTGGACGCGCCTTGGACGCGTCGTGGACGCGCGTCCAGGCCGCGTCCACCCCTGCGTCCAATTTTTCACTCTCTGAAGTTTGAAGTCTGTGCAGCAGAGGGCCGTGGACGCGCGCGTCCACCCGGGCGTCCATCAGAACGCTTGCAGAAGTTGGAGTCTGGACGCACTTATCGCAGTAGACGCGCGTCCACCAGGGCGTCCATCGCGAAAATGGGCAGTTTCTGCAATGTTTAAAAGGGGAATTGAGCTAATTTTTCAGGGGATCCTTCACATTTCAATTTTAGATCAGTTTAGAATATTTCTCTCTCTAGGATTAGCCTAGAGAGATCTCCCCCAATTCACTCCACATTCCCAATTCACTCCACATTGCAATTCTTAGTTTAGATTAGAATTAGGGAAGAATTCCATTGGTGCAAGATTGTGATCTACATTCAAGTTCAAGATTAAAGTTCAATTTCAAGTTCAAGTTCAAATTCAAAGTTCAATTCCTAGCTAAGTCTTCCTTTTAATTTCTTGTCATTACTTTTGTCTTTTGCTTTTTCAATTCCAAGTATGATTAGATAGATCTTTGTGGATTTGGATTGAGTAATTTTGTATGGATATTCTTGAGCTTTGAATTGATCAATTAGGTTTTGCAATTGCTTTGATTATGAGTTTGATTGTGTGAGTGGTGATCTTCTTTGACTCTTGTGTAGGGGTGATCAACCTATATGAGAGGTGTTTGGAGAAGGAGTCTCACCTACGAGAGTAGGGATACTCCTTAGCCTAGCCTAGCACTTTTCCTTTCCACCTTTGAGAAAAGGGGGATTGGAAGGCAAATAGCACACCATGTGTTCGATAATTTGCCTCACCTAGCCTAGTTGCCATGAGAATGGGACTATGGACTAGATGATAGGCCAATGACCACGAGAGTGGCGTTGGCATAGTTGTCTTGCCTCATTTTTGTTATCTAAGTGTTGCTAGCCTAATATCTTAGGAAATCAAGGATACCTATATGAGTTGCAAGGTCCAAATCCTTCTTTCCAATTGCTTATTTCCTTTGTTTGTTCCTTATTTTCATGATGTCTCATGCACCTTTCTTACCTATGTTTGGGTTAGCTTTCAAACACTAAACACTCTTGTGCTTAATCCCCTTACCGCTTGAATTCCCTCCTTGACATCCTTTGAGAACGATACTCGGAAATCTTTCCGTTTTAACACCTACACTCTTTCCACCTCCCGCTAAAATACAACTCTTCAGCAGTCCCATATTGTTATTGCAAATAATAGCTCTTTGCTTGATACCTAGCAGTATATCAAATATAATCTTTATATATATTATTAATTTTTTTTATTTTATGCAACTAGTAAAAATATTAATTTCTCAAGAAAAAGTAATTATATTTTTAAATATTTTATTTGAACAATTCTATAACTATAAATTTTAGTGTTTAATATTGTTATGAATTGCTTATGAAAGTTTGTAATGATGTATTTAATTTAGAATTTTAATGACTTTTGTAGACTTTTTAAAATAAAAAAGTTGATAAAAGTTTATGCAAGGTTTTTATACAGACTTTTATAGTGTCTTACAAAGTTTTTAAAAGTTTTGAACGACTCTATGAAAGTCAATAAAAGTTTATTAAAATCTATCATTTTAAAAGTTTTTAAAAATCTACAAAAGTTATGATTGAATACACCCCCTTAAGAAGCTTTCTTCTCGCCCAAGACGGAGAGTGTCAAGACAAAGCTCGTGGATATCGGAACTCCATCCAAGCTTGCGAATTGAAAAGCAGTAGAAGAGTTCTGCCTTCTCAACTCCGATTGCGCCCACAGTTGCAGGCCTGCCATGACAAATTGATATGTCATTAAATGGCATCATATTTGTGCTTGTTATGCTTGCTTTTTATTCAAATATTATGTAAAGAAATGTGGAATAACTCTTAATTTGTTACATTTTGTATGAAGGAAGAAATGACCGAGCAATGAGCAAACAAGCATGAAAAGGTGTTAATCTTTGGAGAAAACGGGGCTTTAAAGCATAAGAAAAACACCCAAGGGGACACCGGAGAACAAAGGAGCAAAACGAAGGCGTGGAAGTCATTGTGAAGAACTCACGCTGACACTCACACCGTGAGTGTCAGCGTGAGTCCTCAGTGTGGTTTCTGATCAGAAACTCACGCTGAGACTCACGGCGTGAGTCTCAGCGTGAGTGCTGATCAGAAACTGATCATTGAACTCACACTGACACTCACACCGTGAGTGTCAGCGTGAGTCTCAATGATCAGTTTCTGATCATTGAGACTCACGGTGGGACTCACACCGTGAGTCCCACCGTGACTTCCTATCCTGAAGGCTACGAAAATGCGCGAATTTGGACTATAAATACCTCTTGGAAGTTAATTTTTAAAATACTTTTGAATTTTTAAACATCCCTTTTAGTTTTTCTCTCTAGGAAACTTTAAAAAACACTTCCTACACTTGTAATCTACCATATTTTAGAGATCTAGATGAAGAATTCCAACATTCAACTTCAATTTCCAGATTATTTCTTGCATTTAAATCATAAAGTTAAGTTCTTTATTCCATATCTTTGTATTTATATTTCTTAAAGTTTGTTTGAATTACATGTTTATTATTTCAATTGATTATTGCTTTACATTCAAAATATGAATACTTAAACATAATTAGGATTTGAATTGAACTTCCTTGAATCCCCATATGAATTAAATTGCATAAATTAGGTTTGTATTATCTTAATGTTGAACATGGCTATGAATTGGGTAGAATTGATTTGAATCTTCATAGTTATGGCCAAACTATGCAAGAGATATTTGGAATTGGTGTTCCACCTATGAGAATAGGGCTACACCATAGCCATACCTCTCATATTTCTTACTCACCTTTGAGAAAGGGAGTTTGAAGGAAATAGGCACACAAAGTGTTTGTTAAATTGCTTCTTCTAACCAAGTTGCCATGAGAATGGGACTTAGGATTAGTTGATAGTCCAATTGATCACGAGAGTGACATTGGCACTTAAACCATTTCCCCAAGTTCATCATCTAGACTTACATAACTTAATCTTTAAACACAAGGGATTTTATTCAAGGATGTTTGGTTCAAATCTCTATTTCATATATTGTTCTTTTACTTCAATTACTTGTTTACATTACCGATTATTTGAACATGCAATACTCCAATATCTTTAGGTTAGCTTTCAAACACTGCATGAACATATGCTTAACCCCTTATTACTCAAACTCCCATTAAGCCATTCCTTGAGGACGATACACTTAATTTCCATCACCACTAAAATAACAACTTTCACAAATCCTTCACGCAGTAGAAGAGTTAGTTGTTGTCCAAGATTATCAACAACAGAAGCATTAATCCTGAAGCGGCTAGAGGTACTCATCCTTTTTCGAAAGGCTTGCAAGGGCTCCTCATTACTCACTATCAATAAAAAAGAAGAGAACAAGTACTTAAAGATGAAAACAATGATAATGGTGCCTAAAAGAGAATTACAAAGACTTTAAACCAAAAATAGTATTTATTTAGACTATTGATTCCAGACTAGTGTTTTTACAAAGTTGCAAACAATTATTTTAATGACAATTATAATCAATCTCTCTTATATTCATATACTTTGAATTATAAAGTTGCAAACAATTATTTTAATGACAATTATAATCAATATCTCTTTATATTATCTTATATTCATATACTTTGAATTATCAATTTAAATAAAAAAATTCAGCATGCATCAAATATAATCTTGCATTGATATACTTTGAAATAAGTTATTTAAAAACAAACATTTATTATTAACCCATTCGCAATGAAAGACTACTATTCTAATATACCCTTGGAAGAAAATATCATAGGTGATTAATTAAATTACCGCCAAGATCTTGTAGTCTAGTGACACGCGGCACCCACTCTCATATGGAATAAAGTGGATTTGAATCTCAGTAGAGGCGAAATGGTAGTTTGCTCTCGAAAGCCGAGATCCCCATAAAAAGCTGACCATTATAAAATTCGACAAGCTGAGCTCCCCATATAAAGCTGACCATTATAAAATTCGACTTGCTCATGAGTGGTCTGCATTTAAACAACAGAGAACAAAAAGAAGTTACTCTTAATTGAAATTTTCATAATATTAAGTTTAGTATTAATATATAAATCAAAAAATTAAAAGTTTAGCCAAGTGTAGAAGAAAGTGCAGAAGTGTAGAAGAAAGTGCAGACCTGAGGATTGCGGACAAGAACTTTTAGTTCATTATTACCATAATCGAGGTGCTCTTGTTGGATATTCTTGGCACAACTCGAAAGGTCTTGACCACACCATTCTAAATCAATTGATTTGAGAGTGGTTACATTGGAGAAAACAGTTGGGATCCCTTCCAAGTTCTCACAATGCTTCAAGACCATGTGCTCAAGGATAGGAAACTCATCGTCAAAAGCATTCCAAATCTTTAGATCTGTATTTTCAAGCAACAAAAACTTTAATCGACGAAATCCCCCTTCAGTTGGGTCCCACTCAGGCCCATAAAAAGCATCCATTTTTAGTTTGAGCACCTCTAGTTTAGGCAACAAGGCAATTGTTTCTATATCCTTCCATGGCAAATAAGTCTTGCTTAATTTCAGTTTCCTAAGGTTACAGGGGAATGCATTTATACCCGGAAGAGATATAGAATTAGGAATGGCATACTCAGCTTCAATAGTTAAAGCCTCAAGTTGATTCAAATGACATAGATTTTCCAAGCTGGCTTTTTTGGAGCTGCTGCTGCCGCACATATCAGAACGCTCAGCCTTTGATGATCT
The DNA here is from genome assembly GCA_003576665.1 of Ipomoea trifida. Lineage (NCBI taxonomy): Eukaryota > Viridiplantae > Streptophyta > Magnoliopsida > Solanales > Convolvulaceae > Ipomoea > Ipomoea trifida. Next base: position 7,182,586 of record CP025659.1, on the reverse strand, counting down.
AAAGCATAGCCAACTAGAAGCACCATGGGGTTTTTTGAAACTGCTTGCACGACGCTTACGCTTTGATGAAACACTATTGCACGACACAGCATTGTCAGGAATCAATCTACCTTCACAAAAAATCCCCAGTGTTTTTATGTTGGGAATCTTCGAAATAACTTGCTCTGTGCAATGAAATATGCTTAACCAATACAAACTTTGCAAGTTCTCTTTCACTATGCTTGGAGGCTCTACTCTAAATCAATTTCTAAACTCGAGATGCCTTAGTTGTGGTGACCCCCAAATTGTGGAGGGCAAAAGGGAATAATTTGGTCTCCAGCCAGCTGCACTATGCCAAACAACAAGCGTGTGCAGTTTTTGATTCTTAGACAGTAAAATGTCAAGACCCTCGGAGCCCAAAGACCTATTGGACATAAGAGCTAGGTATTCAAGAAGAACTAGATTAGAAAGATTTTCGAAAGACATATACACTCCCTTGTTGTATAAGGGAGAAGTCAATTCCAGAACTCTTAACAAGTTGAATCTTACAAGCTTTGGATCATTCATCATTCGCATGTCATCATTATGCAAACACAAAACAGAACGGGCTTTATTGACACTACTGTTGCACAAATCAAAATTCTTAGGCTTTGTTGATCTAAAACTTAGCCAACGACAAGCACCACTGCACATATCAAAACCATCGTCTTCAACATACAAAAGTTTTTCGTTTCTTGCTTGTCTCACACAAAGTACACGCAGGAGATGATGCATCCTACATGTCTTGATTTGGCCATCACATTTAAGCTTATCAATTTCGACTAGGCTTCTACTAATAAGATCTTGTAAATACCCAACACCCACTTCTTCCAATTCCTTATCCCTCACTGACTTCTCCACAAACCCCTCAGCAATCCATAACCTAACAAGCTTTTTAATAGGGATTTCACTGTGGCCCGAGAAAACTCGTAAATATAAAAAGCAAGCTTTCAAATGCTGAGGTAAATGGTTGTAACTTACAATAAGAATTCTTGAACATTGTTCACCAATATCTGTAGTAGCAAGATAGCTCATTTCTTTCTCAATCTTTTCCAATTCTTCAGCTTTGCTGAGTCGGGATAAAAGTCCAGCAGCTACAGCAATTGCCAGGGGAAGCCCCCCACACTTGCCAACAATATTCCTTCCAATTGTCATGAACTTAGAGTGAAAGGGCTGTTTCAAGAAAATGCGACTGCAAAATAGATCCCAACTTTCATTAGAATCTAGAAAATGCAAGTTGTGAATAAAATTGCTGGCACCTGATGTAGTGTAGTCAGCAATCTCTTTTAACTGAGAGGTTACCAATATTGCACTTCCATCACTTTCAGGAAAACATCTGGTGAGATAATCCCAAACACCCGTTTCCCATACGTCATCCACCACAATCAGATACCTTTGACCCATCAAATGCCGTCGTAGTTTGTGTGCTAGATTATCTGTGCTTCCGTCAGTACTCATTCCTCTCTCAATGGACCAAAGAAGGCTGCAGAGAATTTGTCTCAAGTTAACTTCTTGAGAGACAGTAGTCCATGCACAGTGGTCAAAGTGGGATACCACTAATGGATCTTCGTAAACCCTTTTGGCGTAGTTTTACCGATCCCGCCCATCCCGAGAATGGAAATGACTTTCCTTTCTTCAGATGGTTGACGAATGAGCTGATCCATTATTGTATTTAATTCACTTGTACGCCCAACCATTCTGTCCTCAATCTTTGAGAACCGCTGTGAAGATCCGCTCTTGTGGTCTGAACCAATATCTAACGGAAGGGTATGTACCTGTAGAGGAAGAGTTGTAAATTATGAAATATAATAATGTTACTGCATGCTAATACAGTAAGAAAAGACTGCCGAGATACCTTTGTCAAATCTTGGACAGCAGAATCATTGTATTCTCTTTTAATTCCGTTGACGAAGATTTGAGTTTTTTCAGATACTTGTCGTAGGTTCTGAAAGAGTATCATCTCTGCATCTTCGCCTACTTGTTGTAGGTTCTGAAAGAGTATCATCTCTTTATCTGCCGCCTCCATATATATCTTTGCCAGATTTGATTCAACTTCATCTTCTGCTAAAAAGGCGAAGTCTCTGATTTTGGCTTCCAAATCTTTGATTGCAGCTTCATCATTTCCGGGTTTCTTCTGGAATTCCTCAAGAAAGGCGAGCAAGAAACCAAGATTCTGGCAGAGAGAATTCATCATATATGCTGTATCTTCATCAAGAATCACGGGCGGGCTGGGTTGTAAGAACTCAAACTGGATTGTATTCATCAGAGAAGTTAGAGGAACACAAGCCATTTTTTTTCTCTCTCTGTATTTGCTTCAGACGGAGTACAATGTTATATTTTCCTTATCATGACCGATAAATTCATGGCTAAGCACGAGCTCAATCGTATAGAATATACTATCAAATAATGTATATTTTGTTTGTATGTTTAGTATACAAATAATATATTTTTAGTATATTAAAAATGCACATTATATTCAAGAAAAATATATTATTAAATAATGTACTTTTAATACTCAAATATTTTAATACTCAAATAATGTGCTCTTAATATATTATAAAATTGTAATTTTTGTTATGATTCACATACCACTATATGGACCATAATCCACACAATAATTTTTCAAATGAGATCCTGTGAGCTTAAGATTAGTTCAGCTGGAATCACCTAACTATAAAAATTTATTTGTTTTTTGTTTATCAATAAAAAATTATTTTTTTTACAATTAATCTCTTTTTATCAATATATAAATTGAAGTTTGCGGAGGGGTAACTCAATATCTAGGCTAATTTACTAAAACCTATAATAATTAATTTACTAAAATTATACTAACTATACAAAGTAATAATATATTATGATATTCATAATTTCACTATGCTAATTTAGACACAATATTAACTATCCCACTCATTAAATTGTACCATCCTAATTATCCTACTAATTCTAGAAACATAATTAATTCGTTCTTCCTAATTAAGTTACATAATCCTTCTATATATTAAAGCCATAACTCTTTGGCCAATCACATTTTTTGGTTTCACGCCCAAACATTTTAGATTTTTTTTTATTCTAAAATTACTCACTTAAATGGACAGCGAAAAGTTCCCGGTAAAAAAAAAAACGGTGTCGTATTAATGGGTATATATTCAGAATGGAGAAATCCAACTATAGTCAACTTTAGATGTTTAATATAATATATATATTAATAATTTAATATATTATAGTGGTACACAAAGCACAATGCGTTGAGCTTTGTGCACGTTGCATTAAAAGCACAATGCAGGGAAAAAATTTCCCCCAAGAAGAACAGTGCCGAGTGCAGACAATCTGAAGAAAAAAGGAGTAGTTGATCTGCCCAAGATGATTAGTACATGTTTTGAATTTAAATTTGAGAGGGAAATAGCCTATAAATACTACATATGGAAGCCTCACAGAACCTCACATTTACATTGAAGCACAGGAAGAAAAACATCAAGAAACAAGAGGTAATAACTCATTATTTTCTTTTATATCATTTTAAATCCATATTTCTTGGAGAATTGAATTAAATATAAACATTTTACAGTTTGCAATTCGTTCATTTTTTTTTTTGTATATTTATGCAGTGATTGGATACATATTTATTTTTGTTTCTCATTTGTTTTGGGGGAGGGGGAGAGGATTGAAAGGGGCAGAGAATAGTATGGACACACATGTTCACAAAAGGTTATGGAACCATTTCAAAAGAGATATATTCCATAATCCAATATGCGATTATGAACACTTCAAATCTACATATTATGCTTATTTTTAAATTTTGGGAAAAGGGTCAAATAGGCCCTCAAACTTTACCCGAAAAGTCAATTAGATACCTAAACTTTTTAAAGGTGCAATTAAACCCTTTAACCTCTTATTTTTGTGCAATGAGGTCAAAAAACAAGTTGGTGACCTATGATAGCAGGTTAGAAATTATTTCCGACCAAAAATCACTGCCGGCGACGGCGACGGTCGCCGGAAAACTCAACCGGCGACCAAATCTAGTTTTGACGAAAGGAAGGAAGATTCCGCCGCCATCGCAGCAGCAGCAGTACTTTGTTCAACAAAACCCTTACCAAGCTGGCGTCATCCCTCCGAACGCCATCGTCGGAGACCCCAAGGGAATTCCGATTCAGCAAACTATGTACCGCGACACTCCGGCACCGTTCAACTACATCCACTGTGGCAATTTACCCTTGTCAAGTAATTCCCTTCCCCTCTCCTTCTTTTGATGATGATGATCATGTCTGCTTAATTTCCCTGATTTGTTTTCCCAACTTGAGCTTTAATTTCTTGTTTCTAGATATTTACGCGGTACATTATAGCCTTTTCTTTCTTATGCTTAATCTGATAGATATGTAAAAAGATGTTGGCTTGATGAACTCTTTGCTTTTCTCATCATTTCTTACTTCTAAGACTGAATTATTGGATCCAATAAGCAATGGCAAGATTCCAGAGAGGCAACAAAATTTGGTCGCTGGTTGACTTTTCCGGCGACCGGCTTCGTCGCCGGCAGTGGTTTTTGGTCGGCAATGATTTATAACTTGCTATCACAGGTCACCAACATGTTTTTGGACCCCATTGCACAAAAATAAGATGTTAAAGAGTTTAATTGCACCTTTAAAAAGTTTAGGTGTAACACCCCAATTTTCCCAACTTGGATTTATTACAAAATCCTTAAAATATAATACATTGCGGAAGCGTCTAACCAGCAGAAAACTGGGTGTTACCGCCACGCTTAGGTATCTGTCCTATACCCAAACGCTAAGGCTAAACTTACAACCTCAAATAACCATATCAATATCCAGATATGTACATATGGAAATAATCCTCCAGGGTGTCTATTCTAGGACAGAGTAGTCTTCAACCTCGACTTC
>CP025659.1:7128242-7162464 GCA_003576665.1 Ipomoea trifida | reverse complement strand
TTGGAAATCCTGAAAATTATTGTTATAAGCTAGCCTGATTTCTTGTTGGATTTATCTGATCTTGTCCTGTGTGTATATTGTGACACCCCAACCTCACACAGGCTGAGATAGCTAAAACTTAACATAAAAGCTGCCAATCTCAACCAACAAACCAAACATAGCGGAAGCGAATTTAAAACCTAAGGGCGTCATGCCACATCTAGGTATAATCACAGCCTAGATGCACAGGCTAAACACAAGAATAAACTCAAACTGTATCTCATAAACGATAAAATAATCTCAAAGTATAAAATCCAAATCATCCACGGAACCCAAAGAACTCAAGAGTATGTCAAACATCTCAAGGCACACAGGCCAAACCAACATCTAAAGTAAACTATACTACCTCCTCTAAGCAAGAACCTAGCTTAGACAAACCTGGAAAACACACAAGAACCATTAGCAAAAGAATGCTAAGCAACCACCATTCACACCCGCAAAGAATATAGATATAATAAGGTTGTAAATAGGTTTACACACCCATATAGAATATAAACACCAACGAACTGTCAATAGTTCAAACAGATACTCAACAAGGATAAACTGAATGAATCACAACCAAAACTCATTCAAGTAAAGCCGAAATCCAAAGATAGAAGAATAAGACAACAACGAATCAAATCCAAGGTACTAGCTGAACACAAGCATAAGGAATAATCAATAGAATGAACAAGGACTCACATCTCAAGAATCGAAAGGAAACCCAACAACAACCACTAAGCATCATACTAAACCCAATCCCAAACTCAAACCCGAATGCACAAAGGCAAAGCTCACTCACAGGGTAATGAACCCAATCACAGGGGTAATGAACCCAATCACAAATCAATCAGGGACCGTAGTCCAATCACAGGGAGTCCAATCACAGGGGTGAATCGACCCAATCAGGGGTAGCGAACCCAATCACAGGGGTAGCGAACCAATCACAGGGGCAATGGCCCAATCACAGGGACCTAAGTCCAATCACAGGGGTAATCCAATCACAGGGGTAATGAACCCAATCACAGGGGTAATGAACCCGAATACAACAATAATAGCACAACAAGTGCATCCACATCCCAACGATATCAACAAGCCAACAACTCACAAAACATACTCCGACATCATCCCAAAACAACCAAACAAAGTGTTCATCTCATCTATGAACACCAACAAACTCCCAGATAGAAAGAATATCAAGAATCAATAGACCAAAGGGTACAAAAGGGGAAACTAAAGACATGAATAAATCTCCAAGATAAGGCAATAAATATCCAACAAGAGACATGGATAAATACTCCAAAAGCATGGTAAAATACCCAACAAGACAATCCAACAATACTCAGAAACAAAGGAGAAACAACAGACAACAACATCACAACAGTCTGGGATCGAATTTCCCAGAACCTTGCGGACCACAACAACGGTCCACAGACCTCCGCCGCACTCCTCCGCAAGGAGGAACGGCCTCCTCAACGGAACCATCCGCCCAACCTACCGCCTTGGCCTCACCTCGGCGGGTTACATTATCCGCCTTGGTCCTCCGCAAGGTCAAACACACCCCAGATTCCAGAGAGCTAAGCAGACACGCAAGAAATGTTTCCAGAGAGTATAATCAGACCAAGACATCAACATTTCATACAATTTAGAGGCCAAAAACATGGAAATCCAAACCATCAATGATCATACAAACTAATCAAAGATCAAGATGACATCCAACAAATAGATCAACAAGATAGGCTAATCACAAGGGATTTTCAGGATTTCCAATCCACCAAATAATATCAAATAGAATAGAGTGAATGAAAATAGTTTGATGGACATGGATGGTTACCTTGAATAGCTTTATCCCACTCCAAGAAGCCCTAAGCAAGATCACAAGCCCCACCTTCACCTTGATCATCTTTTCCCAAAGAACCCCAAAAGAACTTTGTAAGAATATGCTTAAAGACTATTATAAACACACAATGCAAGATGGATCCTATGATAGATGAACTTACCCACTCCTAAGCAACCATAAAAGAGCAATCTTGACTTGAAAGCTTGTAGGAAAATGGAGATCAATTTTGGGGGAAGAAGAGGAAATGGCGTGTAAGTGTGTAGGGAGAGAGGAAGAGGAGTGAAAGCTTTAGGTTATTTGATCATCAAAATATATACTAGGGATACATACAATATTTGAGTGTAAGACTTTATTAGGAATTGGGCTTAAGCTTATATTATAATGGTCACAAGAATTAATTATATATATGTATTCAAGACTAGCAACATGGGCTAAATAATCACCCCTTATAATTAATACAAGAATTAATATAAGAAAGCCCATAGAAATGTCTTAGGACTAATATATATATATCATATAATGTAAGATCAATAAATTGGGCTTGTAGGAATATTTAATTACAAATGGTAAGGGCTCAAATTGAATAAAATCCCTTACAAGAATAATTCAATTAATTGGGCTCTTGAATATAATAATTAAATCAAGCTCATGGGCATATATATATATATAAGTATATATATATTAAATTGAAAGGATTAGCCCAATTAGAAATTAATTAAATTGCCCAAGGAATTAATTAACGGTTCGAAAGGCTTGAACGAATTTACGGGGTGTTACACTCTACCCCCCTTAAAAGGAGCTTCGTCCCCGAAGCTCGAAGCTAGCGGGAACTAGAAACGAAACAGAGCGAAACAGAATGATACGAATCAAAGGAACGAAGGTTTTAACGAAAGGTTAAGAAAAGGAACGATTGCTCAACTATTCCTAACTCCCAAAAACATACTAACATGCAACTAAACTCCTAACTTACCCAACCCAAAACTAGCATGCAAAACAGACATAACTAAACTACTCACCTAAAGCAAACAAAGCCGGGTAGCGCCGTCTCATGTCGTCCTCCGTCTCCCAGGTAGCCTCCTCGACTCCGTGGTTGGACCAAAGCACTTTCACCAGCTTGATCGTCTTGCGCCGGGTCTCTCGCGTTTTGGAGTCCAAGATCTTCACGGGCTTCTCCTCATAAGATAGCGCCTCATCCAACTCTAACGTCTCCGGAGCTAACACGTGTGAGGCGTCGTGCACATACTTCTTCAGCTGGGAGACATGAAACACACTGTGCACTCGATCCAACTCCGCTGGTAGGGCCAAGCGGTATGCCACCGGTCCAACTCTCTCTAAGATCTCATAGGGTCCGATGAAGCGGGGGCTCAACTTCCCTTTCTTCCCGAATCTCATCACTCCTCGAGTTGGGGAAATCTTCAACCACACTTTCTCACCGGCTTGATATTCCACGAATCTTCTTCCCAAGTCAGCATAGGATTTCTGGCGGTCTTGAGCAGCTTTCATTCTACTTTGAATCAGCTTGACTTTTTCGGTGGCTTCTTGCAGGTATTGAGGTCCCAAAGTCACTGGGTCCACCAGATCTTCCCAACACAACGGACTCCTGCACTTCTGCCCATAGAGTGCCTCATACGGGGCCATCTGAATACTAGAATGATAGCTGTTGTTGTAGGAGAATTCGATTAAGTCGAGATGTTCTTCCCATGACCCTTGCAAGTCGAGCATGCAAGCCCTCAACATATCTTCTAAGGTCTGAATGGTGCGCTCAGTCTGACCATCGGTGGCAGGATGGAAAGCTGTACTCATCTTCAATCTTGTGCCTAATGCTGCTTGTAAAGATTTCCAAAACTGAGATAGGAATCTCGAATCGCGGTCAGACACGATGTCGCGAGGTACTCCGTGGTATTTCACCACCTTCTGGATGTAAGCCCTTGCCAACTGATCCATGGTCCACGTCTCCTTCATGGCGATGAAGCGGGCTGTCTTGGTGAGGCGATCCACTATTACCCAAATTTTGTCTTTTCCGGATCTGGTTAAAGGTAAGCCTCCCACGAAGTCCATAGATATTGATTCCCACTTCCCTTCGGGCACTTCCAAAGGTAATAGCATTCCTTTAGCTTTGCACCTTTCAGCTTTAACTCTCTGGCAGTTCAGACAACGGCTCACAAAGTCTGCTATTTTCTCTTTTCATGTTCGGCCACCAGAACAGTTTCTTCACATCTTTGTATAACTTGTCGCCGCCAGGATGTACTGAGTACGGAGTGCAGTGGCTTTCTTCTAGTATCTGTTTCTTCAAGTCCTTGCACGATAGGGGCACGCACCACCGCCCTAGATATCGAATACTGCCGTCGGGGTAGAGTTCAAAGGGCCCCTTTTTGCCGTTAACCATCCTGGCCCTTACTTTGTTCAATCGGGCATCGCCCGTCTGTCCCCTTCGAATCTCATCAAGCCACGCCGGTAGGATTTGCATACTCAGAAGTCGGACTTCTTCATCCACTTGCCCTTCTTCTACCACTGTGATATTCATCTTTTGAAATTCCTTGCATAGATCATCCGCGAGCACCCAAGTGGCATTGAGTGAGTGGCTCGCCTTCCTGCTTAGTGCATCGGCCACTACATTCGCCTTGCCCTCGTGGTATTGAATGATCAAATCATAATCCTTAATAAGCTCTAGCCACCGCCTCTGTCTCATGTTCAACTCTTTCTGCGTGAAGATATATTTTAAACTCTTGTGGTCGGTGTAAATCTTGCACTGTACCCCATACAGGTAATGTCTCCAAATCTTAAGCGCAAACACAACGGCAGCTAACTCCAAATCGTGGGTGGGGTAATTCTCCTCATGACTCTTAAGCTGCCGGGATGCGTATGCCACTACTCGACCCTGCTGCATCAGCACACACCCCAAGCCCTTCTTCGATGCGTCGCTGTACACCTCAAATCCTTCAACTCCGGATGGCAAGGTCAAAACAGGGGCGGATGTCAATCTCTCCTTTAACTCTTGAAATGCTGTTGCGCACTCGCTGTTCCATCGGAAAGGTGTAGTTTTCTTCATAAGCTGCGTGATCGGTTGGGCTATCTTGGCGAAGTCTGGAACGAACCTCCTGTAGTAACCTGCCAGGCCCAGAAAGCTTCGGACCTCAGATGGGGTTGTGGGTACTGGCCATTCTATTACCGCCCTGATCTTGGCAGGGTCCACGGAGACTCCATCCTTAGCTATCACGTGACCCAGGAAAGCCACGCTAGTCTTCCAGAACTCGCACTTGGACAACTTGGCATATAGTTGTTTCTCTCTTAGGATCTGCAGCACGGTCCGGAGGTGTCTCTCATGCTCGGCTGGATCAGAAGAGTAGACCAGGATGTCGTCAATGAACACCACCACGAACTCATCCAGGTATGGTTGAAACACCCTGTTCATCAGGTCCATAAAGGCTGCTGGAGCATTTGTCAACCCAAACGGCATAACTGTGAATTCATAGTGGCCATAGCGGGTCCTGAACGCCGTCTTTGGAATGTCAGCTTCTGCCACTCTGAGCTGATGGTACCCAGATCGTAGATCTATCTTTGAGAAGATGCCGGCTCCCTTCAACTGATCGAACAAGTCATCAATTCTCGGCAAAGGGTACTTGTTCTTAACTGTCACCCGGTTCAACTCTCGGTAGTCTATACAGAGGCGCATACTACCATCCTTCTTTCTCACGAAGAGCACCGGAGCTCCCCACGGCGAAACACTCGGCCGGATATACCCTTTGTTCAGCAAGTCTTGCAACTGTTCCTTCAACTCTTGCATTTCCTTCGGAGCCATACGGTACGGGGCCTTCGATATCGGGGCTGTCCCTGGCATCAAGTCGATGGTGAACTCCACCTCTCGGGGAGGCGGTAACCCCGGGATCTCCTCGGGAAAGACATCGGGGAACTCGCGCACTATGGGAATCTGTTGCACTTCACCCGTCGGGGCACTGAGATCCTCCACCGCGCACAAGAAAGCTTCATGCCCCTTGGCGACATACTTCTTGATCTTGACCATCGAAACTAGCCTAACCTCGGGTTCCTTAGCCACCCCACGATATGAAACCCGCTTGCCCCCAGGGCCTTTCAGAACAACCTTCTGCTCGCTGCACATGATCTGAGCCTTGTACTGCCCCAACCAGTCCATACCCAACACTACACCGAAGTCATCCAAATCGAATTGAATGAGATCACTTGGGAAGGTCACCTCCTTAATCTGGATGGGCACGCCCTCGAAGAGATGCTCGCACGCCTTAACCTCTCCCGACGCCACTTTGACAGCAATCCTCGTCGCTGCGCTAGGCACAATGCCCAGCTCACGGACCAACTTCGAGGATATGAAAGAGTTAGAGGCTCCCGAGTCGAACAACACTAACGTAGGAACGGAGAGCACCGGGAAGACACCGGTGACCACATCGCAGCTCTCGGCCTGGGACTTGTTCATAATGAGAAGCTCCCCCGTCGTAGATGGGACTCCTTCCTTTCCACTTGCTCTCTCGAAGCCAGGAAGAGTCACTCCCCTGCCACCCGAGCTGCTGCCTCCTGAAGTCCTTGCTGCTTCAGCATCGGCTGCCTTCAGCTTCTTAAGGCGCTCCAACATTCCTCCTCCCGAGCCTGGGGCTTCTTCCCGCTTTCTTGACGGTAGCATGGTGCAGAAGAGGGAGAGACTTAACAGAAAACGGACAGAACTGCGGTCGGTCGTAACCAAACACGCAAGGAAACAAGTGAGAACGAGCTCACAACAAACAAACAACAACAACCTGCAAAAGCACAAACAAAAGCAAGTAAACGAGTCCTCACCGCGCGGCCTAGAAATCACACATCTTAGGACTCTTAAACATCTTAACTTCTACTGATCAAGTCCTAGAGTCTCAGATTACAACCCTAGGATTCCTACTTAGACCTCAACACAGGCTCTGATACCAACTGTGACACCCCAACCTCATACAGGCTGAGATAGCTAAAACTTAACATAAAAGCTGCCAATCTCAACCAACAAACCAAACATAGCGGAAGCGAATTTAAAACCTAAGGGCGTCATGCCACATCTAGGTATAATCACAGCCTAGATGCACAGGCTAAACACAAGAATAAACTAAACTGTCATCTCATAAAACTGGAATAATAATAATCCTCAAAGTATAAAATCCATAATCATCCAACGGAACCCAAAGAACTAATCAAGAGTATGTCATAACATCTCAAGGCACACAGGCCCAAAAACCAACATCTAAACAAGGTAAACTATGACTACGCATCCTCATAAAAGAGAGAACTCTAGCGCGCTCGCGTAGACTACTCCATACCTGGAAAACACACAAAGAACCATTAGCAAAAGAATGCTAAGCAACCACCATTCACACCCGCAAAGAAGTATAGATATATAGTAAGGTTGTAAATAGGTTTACACACCCATATAGAATATAAACACCAACGAACTGTGCAATAGTTCAAATCAGATACTCAACAAGGATAAACTGAATGAATCACAAACCAAAACTCATTCAAGTAAAGCCGAAATCCAAAGATAGAAGAATAAGAAAACGAATCAAATCCAAGGTACTAACTGAACACAAGCATAAGGAATAATCAACAGAATGAACAAGGACTCACATCTCAAGAATCGAAAGGAAACCCAACAACAACACTAAGCATCATACTAAACCCAATCCCAAACTCAAACCGAATGCACAAAGGCAAAGCTCACTCACAGGGGTAATGGGGTAATGAACCCAATCACAGGGTAATGAACCCAATCACAGGGACCGTAGTCCAATCACAGGGACCGAAGTCCAATCACAGGGGTGAATCGACCCAATCACAGGGGGCGGGGGTAGCGAACCCAATCACAGGGGCAATGGCCCAATCACAGGGACCTAAGTCCAATCACAGGGGTAATAACCAATCACAGGGGTAATGAACCCAATCACAGGGGTAATGAACCCGAATACAAACAATAATAGCACAACAAGTGCATCCACACTCCCAACGATATCAACAAGCCAACAACTCACAAACATACTCCGACATCATCCCAAACAACCAAACAAAGTGTTCATCTCATCTATGAACACCAACAAACTCCCAGATAGAAAGAATATCAAGAATCAATAGACCAAAGGGTACAAAAGGGGAAACTAAAGACATGAATAAATCTCCAAGATAAGGCAATAAATATCCAACAAGAGACATGGATAAATACTCCAAAAGCATGGTAAAATACCCAACAAGACAATCCAACAATACTCAGAAACAAAGGAGAAACAACAGACAACAACATCACAAACAGTCTCTGGGATCGAATTTCCCAGGAACCTTGCGGACCACAACAACGGTCCACAGACCTCCGCGCCTCCTCCGCAAGGAGGAACTCCTCAACGGAACCACAACCTACCGCCTTGGCCTTGCGGATCACCTCGCGGGTTACATTATCCGCCTTGGTCCTCCGCAAGGTCAAACACACCCCAGATTCCAGAGAGCTAAGCAGACACGCAAGAAATGTTTCCAGAGAGTATAATCAGACCAAGACATCAACATTTCATACAACTTAGAGGCCAAAAACATGGAAATCCAAACCATCAATGATCATACAAAACTAATCAAAGGATCAAGATGACATCCAACAAATAGATTCAACAAGATAGGCTAATCACAAGGGATTTTCAGGATTTCCAATCCACCAAATAATATCAAATAGAATAGGAGTGAATGAAAATAGTTTGATGGACATGGATGGTTACCTTGAATAGCTTTATCCCACTCCAAGAAGCCCTAAGCAAGATCACAAGCCCCACCTTCACCTTGATCATCTTTTCCCAAAGAACCCCAAAAGAACTTTGTAAGAATATGCTAAAAGACTATTATAAACACACAATGCAAGATGGATCCTATGATAGATGAACTTACCCACTCCTAAGCAACCATAAAAGAGCAATCTTGACTTGAAAGCTTGTAGGAAAATGGAGATCAATTTTGGGAAGAAGGAGGAAAATGGCGTGTAAGTGTGTAGGAGAGAGGAAGAGGAGTGAAAGCTTTAGGTTATTTGATCATCAAAATATATACTAGGGATACATACAATATTTGAGTGTAAGACTTTATTAGGAATTGGGCTTAAGCTTATATTATAATGGTCACAAGAATTAATTATATATATGTATTCAAGACTAGCAAATGGGCTAAATAATCACCCCTTATAATTAATACAAGAATTAATATAAGAAAGCCCATAGAAATGTCTTAGGACTAATATATATATATCATATAATGTAAGATCAATAAATTGGGCTTGTAGGAATATTTAATTACAAATGGTAAGGGCTCAAATTGAATAAAATCCCTTACAAGAATAATTCAATTAATTGGGCTCTTGAATATAATAATTAAATCAAGCTCATGGGCATATATATATATATAAGTATATATATATTAAATGAAAGGATTAGCCCAATTAGAAATTAATTAAATTGCCCAAGGAATTAATTAACGGTTCGAAAGGCTTGAACGAATTTACGGGGTGTTACAGTATATGTCTGATTTTGTATTCTGGAATTGATCTTGTGAAGTCTGGCAGTATCTGTTTTCTGGGTTCGGGTTGGTCTTGCGCGGAGAACTTGCGCGGCACAATGTAACCCGTCAATGTGATCCGCAAGGCGGCAGCGGTAGGCTTAGGCGGAGGAGGTTGATCCGCCGAGGGAGGCCGTCTCCTTCTTGCGGAGGAGACTGGCGGAGAGTGAGCTCCGTGAGTGTGTTCCGCATGGCTCTGGAATTCGATTCCAGTGAGTTCTTTGTTGTTGTTGTTGATCCTTTGTTTGATTATTGTTGGATTGGTTGTTTGGTATTTGATACCATAGTTTGGAGTATTGTCATGTCTTGGTTTCCATTTTGGTATCTTGTGTTCTATTGTACCTTGATTGATCATAATCTGGGAGTTGGTTGGTGTTCATATTTGAGATGAACCCATATCTTGGTTGGTTGTGTTGGTGTTGGAGTATGGTTGTGATGGTGGATTATTGGTTACTATTGACTATTGACTATTGACTATTGACTTCGGACTTCGGTCCATGTGGTTGACTTCTGACTTCGGGCTTCGGTCCATGTGCGGACTTTGGTCCATGTGCGGGCTTCGGTCCATGTGCGGACTTTGGTCCATGTGCGGACTCCGGGTCCATGTGCGGACTTCCGGTCCATGTGCGGACTCGGTCCATGTGCGGACTTCGGTCCATGTGCGGACTTCGGTCCATGTGCGGACTTCGGTCCATGTCGTTGACTTCTGACTGTGGGTTTGACTTGGTATGATGGTTGGTATGAGGGTTCGGAGGTTGGAGTTGGGATTCTTTCTTGATTGGTATACTCGTGGGTTCCTTTGTTCATTCGGTTGACAACTCGTTATTCTTGGTTATGATTGGTTGGACTCCTTATGATTGTTGTTCTGTTGATATCTTGTTATGGATTCGTCATATTGTACTCTCGTTATTGGACATTGGCTTTGATTGACTGAGTCTTGGTTTATGATTCGTTCAGCTTCTTGTTGTTGAGTATCTGTTTTGAACTATTGAACAGTTCGTTGGTGTTTATATTCTATATGGGTGTGTAAACCTATTTACAAGCTTATGTATATCTATATTTCCTTGCGGGTGTGAATGGTGGTTGCTTAGCATTCTTTTGCTAATGGTTCTTCGTGTGTTTTCCAGGTTTGCCTTAAAGTCTATGCGTACGAGGAGGCTTAGATAGTGGTTATGTTTTAGTCTTACGCTTTGGCCTGTGTGCCATTTGAGATGTTGTACACTTTGGTTTAGTTGTGGGATGTTCTGAGATACATTTGAGAATTCTTATCTATGCAGTTCGTTTTATGTTTAGCCTGTGCATCTAGGCTGTGATATACCTAGATGTGGCATGACGCCCTTAGGTTTTAATTCGCTTCCGCTATGTTTGGTTTGTTGGTTGAGATTGGCAGCTTGTATGTTAAGTTTTAGCTATCTCAGCCTGTGTGAGGTTGGGGTGTCACACAGCCCTTCTCGACCCGGCTGTGACACCCGAGATTTTCTGCTCCCAATTTCGTTTATTTGAATTTCTAAAATTATCCCTAATTCTCTTCCAATGTTCATTTGGTCCCTAACCCATGTTCATTGAAATCTATTCTAATGTTCATATCCATTGGAATTATAAACCTTATTCATTTGGACCAACTAGTTGATATATTATTTATTATATTATATTCATAGTTATAATCTACTCCTATATTTTAATCTATATGATATATACCTACATAAATATACAAAGTCATATTTATAAATAAATAAATATATATGTATGTGTGTGTGTGTGTGTGTGTGTGTGTGTGTGTGTGTGTGTGTGTGTGTGTGTGTGTGTTAGGTACGCATATATCTATAGTGTATATATGGAATATATATATATATATATATATATATATATATATATATATATATATATATATATATGTATGTATGTATGTATGTATGTATGTATGTATGTATGTATGTATGTATGTATGTATGTATGTATCTTATTATGAATATAATTATTATACATATATTATAGTATTAATGTGATATGATTTCAAATCAAATAAATCCCTAACTTTCCTCAATCCTTCATTATTCCTTTTATGACCATTAACCCTAATTGGTATTATAACTCCCACCCTTTACCACTCATTCACCTACCATCATTACCCAAAGATAATATAAGGAGAAGTTCATCTTCTTTTTCCCCTCTTCCCTTCTTGGCCTAGAAACACCAACAAAGAAAAAAAAAATTTCTTCTCTTCTTCATTGGAGCTATTCAATTAGGGGCAAATCTTAGTGAAGGAGTAGGACCTTTCAATCAAGGTTAGAGGATTTTCTAGGAGGGTATCCTACGATTTCATGTAAGTGGATTTTCTCCTAATTGCTTGCCCTTTTATTTTAAGAAAAATTTATTTTGATGATTGACCATATGTGGTTATGATGAGAATGTTGATTGAATATATGAGTGGTGATGTATTATACTTGGTCTTGGAAAATTGATTGTTTTGGACGAGTCTACGCATATAAAGCCTAATCTACAATGTTAGTTGTATGTATGTATATATATATGTGTGTGTGTGTGTGTGTGTGTGTGTGTGTGTTACGTATGTATAGTTATATATGAGAAAATAAAATATTGATATTTGTGATATATATGAATTGTGTGCGTGTGGTGTTTATATATATACTAGTTTTATACGCGCATTGCGCGAATGGGTTAATGCCCAATGTTTATATTTAAATAAATATTTGAAAGTATATGAATGCAAGATTATATAGGAGAAGTTTATACATGGATAATTGAATGTCAAATTTTTTTATTTAAATATCTAACTCAAAGTATATGAATCCAAGAAAATATAGAAAATTCATTATAATTATTACTACTAAAATAAATGTTTGCAACCTTGTAAAATCGATAGTCTAAATATTTCATCTAAAAATGATAGTCTAAATAAGTACTACTTTTAATTTGAATTTTTCTAAGTGTTCTTAATTCTCTTTTGAGTAACATTGTCATTGTCTTCATCTTTACTATTTGTTCTCTTCCTTTTTGTTGGTAGTGTGCTATTTGCAATTCGGTTATTGTTGGTAGCATAGATAACAACGTCATGCAATGAGATTATGATATAGGAGCTATGGACTTTCCTTTAGGTGTTTTGCTTGGTGTGCATTTGGTTCAACCATTATTGTTGAATGGGTTATTGTGGATAAAGAAATCCCTAGTTTAAGAAAAAAGATTAAATAAATTAATAAAAATTTGAAAATTTAAATTATTAGGTATTCCAAAGATATTAAAAGGTAGTTTCTAGCTTCAATTTGCTGGGTAATGAGTTATTTGAGTACTTTCATTGTCACCAAATCCCCCAAGTAGTTAATATGATTGGTTTCAAACTATTCTTTTTTATTTATTTCATGGTATTAAAGAAATATATATGTATCATTTTTTGGTGTAAGTACTAATTTATTTAATTCAATAAGAGTAAAAATAGAGTGATTCCGCTTCAATTTGTTGGGTTATTATTTCAGTACTCTCTTTGTCAACCAATCCCCAAGTAGTTAATATAATTAGCTTCAAATTATTTTAAATTTTTTTTTCATAGTATTAATAAAATATTTGGTAAATAAATATATAACATTATTTTGTACTATAACTTTGATATTTAATTACAAGATATTGTAAAAATAAGATAATGGACAATGTGATGAATATCAATTGATAAATTTGAATGTAAAGAATCTTTGCATGAGAGAAAATAAAGACAATATAACTAATGAAATTATTTTCTCTTATTTAATTTAATTTTTTGATAATGAATAATTTTTTCAAATAAAGGTATTGTAGGCATATAATTCTAAATTAAAGAAATACATAAGTATCATTTTTTGTTGTAGCTACTAATTTATTTAATTTAATAAGAGTAAAATAGACTTAGAAACTTAATTATGTCAAATTTGATTGAGATGAGGTTCGAACCTAAGACCTTTCTTATAGAAATTAATGGGTAAGTTAAAAGTTAAACGAATATTAACGGATAAGATAATATTTAACGGAACACTTAATGGATAATCATAAAACTAAGGTTAAATTAGGTAATCTCTATTAATAATATTAATCTGAATTATCTTAACCATCCATTTGATTAAATAATTCATCTGAACCATCCATTTGATTAAATAATTTGACCGCCATTTTTTCTACCCATTTTAGGCCTTTCAAATTATTTTAATTTTTTTTTTCATCGTATTAATAAAATACTTTGTAAATCAATATATAACATTATTTTGTACTATAACTTTGATATTTAATTACAAGATATTGTAAAAATAAGATAATTGACAATGTAATGAATATCAATTAATAAATTTGAATGTAAAGAATCTTTGCATGAGAGAAAATAAAGACAATATAACTAATGAAATTATTTTCTTTATTTTTTCTACCCATTTTAGGCCTTTCAAATTATTTTAAAAAAAAAATTCATAGTATTAATAAAATACTTTGTAAATAAATACATAACATTATTTTGTACTATAACTTTGATATTTAATTACAAGATATTATAAAAATAAGATAATGGACAATGTAATGAATATCAATTAATAAATTCGAATGTAAAGAATCTTTGCATGAGAGAAAAGACGATATAACTAATGAAATTATTTTCTCTTATTTTTTCTACCCATTTTAGGCCTTTCAAATTGTTTTAAAATTTTTTTCATAGTATTAATAAAATACTTTGTAAATAAATATATAACATTATTTTGTACTATAACTTTGATATTTAATTACAAGATATTGTAAAAATAAGATAATGGACAATTTAATGAATATCAATTAATAAATTCGAATGTAAAGAATCTTTGCATGAGAGAAAATAAAGACAATATAACTAATGAAATTATTTTCTCTTATTTAATTTAATTTGTTGATAATGAATAATTTTTTCAAATAAAGGTATTGTAGACACATAATTCTAAATTAAAGAAATACATAAGTATCATTTTTTGTTGTAGCTACTAATTTATTTAATTTAATAAGAGTAAAATAGACTTAGAAACTTAATTATGTCAAATTTGATTGAGATGGATTAGCGAATGGTTTCTGATTGATTAACCAACGATACATGAGAGAGAGATCCTTTTAACTAAACTAATTAGGACTCTCCTATTCTACAGGTTACAGGTGATGACTAAGTTATAGCCACTAAAACAAATACTATAGGATATAAAAATAATAACATAATAACATAACTCACACACCGCTCAAGCACAAGGTTGTAGCTCTTCAACATTGGGCTTGCTATGGAGAGCTTGGAAGCGCGGGCCTGGAAGCGGTTTAGTGAAAATATCTGCAAGCTGATCTTGTGTAGAAACAAAGTTCACCAACCTTGTCTCGAACAAAGTGATAGTCGATTTCCACATGTTTAGTCTGGGCATGAAAGACCGGGTTTGCGGCTAGATATGTGGCACCAAGATTATCGCACCATAGGTGAGCAGGGCGCCCAGAATCGAGGCCTAACTCCCAGAGTAATGAAATGACCCAGGTGACCTCAGCCGAAACATCTGCCAGACCTTTGTACTCTACTTCAGTAGAGGAACGGGCCACAGTTCGCTGCTTGTGAGAGAGCCAAGAAATAAGGTTGTCCCCATAAAAAACTACGTAACCACTTGTAGACTTGCGGTCTACAGGACATCCAGCCCAGTTAGAGTCAGAGTAAGCATGTATCTCTGTGGAGGAGGACCGTGATAACCGAAGGCCATAACCCTGAGTCCCCTTGACATACCGAAACACTCGTTTCAGTAATCCACAATGATCTGCAGTCGGCGAGTGCATAAACTGACATAGCCTGTTGACCGAGTATGAAAGATCTTGTGAGATATTGTAGTGCTCCAACAATGCGGCGATACTGTGTCGGATTGTCAAACGGCTCCAGTGATGGTGCAACTGGTTGCGTTAAGGCAGCAGGCGTTACTAGAGGTTTGCAATCTGTCATACCAGCACGAGAGAGGATATCCTTCATATATCTGCGCTGAGAGAGAAGATAACCGGACTTGTCTGAAATGGTTTCAATGCCGAGGAAAAAACCAGGTGTTCCTAGGTCTCGGATTTTGAAAGTGCGAGAAAGCCGCTGTAATAACGAGTCTATTAGTGACACATCGTTCCCGAGAATGATGATGTCATCGACGTATACCAGTAGATAAACCCGAGATGTTCCTGCTGTATGATAAAAGAGGGAGACATCAGTTTTGGAGGCAGCGAACCCTGAAGTAGTTAAGAACTCATGTAGGCGGTTGAACCAGGCTCTCGGCGCTTGTTTAAGGCCATATAAAGAGCGTTGAAGATGAAAGACATGACTCGGGTGCACGGGATCCTCGTATCCGGGTGGTTGCTTCATGTAAACTATCTCGGATAGATGACCATTGAGAAACACATTGTGAACATCAAGTTGACGCATAGTCCAGTTGTTTGACACAACAAGAGAGAATAGTAACCGGACTGTCGTAGGTTTCACCACTGGACTGAAGGTGTCAAAGAAATCATCTCCAGCTACTTGATTGAAACCTTTGGCAACAAGACGGGCCTTGTGACGTTCAACTGTGCCGTCAGCTTTTCGCTTAGTGCGGAATACCCATTTGCAGCCGATTATGTTCATCTGTGGAGACGGGGGAACAAGCTTCCAAGTGTTATTATGGAGCAACGCATTGAATTCTTGATCCATAGCGTCCCGCCACTTGGGGTGACCAACAGCCTGGGAGTAACAGGTTGGCTCAGTAGTGGTGTTGAGAGCATAAAACTGTTCTCATGTACCTTTAGTCTTGCGACGCGTGCGCATGGCATGGCCGTTAGTCTGAGATTGACTTGCTACAGCCCGTGACTGACTGGTAGTAGTATGGGACTCAGTGTGAGCAGGTGGGGCCTGAATAGCCAACGAAGGAGGTTCCTGTGCCAAGGGTAAAGCAGGAGTACTCCGGTTTGGTGGAGTTGTGCACAATACTGGGCTAGCTCCCCACGGTACATTGCTGGGCCCTTCAGAAGGATCCACCTGAAAAGTAGAGTATTCAGCAAAGGGAAAAACAACTTCGTTAAATCGGACATGACGACAGATATAGGTAGCCCCAGTGTTAAGATCCATGCAGCGATAGCCCTTATAGGAAACAGGGTAACCTAAGAAGACACAGGACGCGGACCGATATTCAATTTTATGTCGGTTGTAGGGCCGTAGATGTGGGAAACATTGGCAACCAAAGACTCGAAAGAAGTTATAGTTGGGCTGAGTTTGGAATAACCGAAAGTGAGGACTTTGAAATTTTATGGCCGATGACGGAAGACAATTGATTAGATGTGTAGCTGTTTCGAAGGCATAATCCCAATATATTTGTGGTGTTGAACTGTTTGCTAATAAGGCAAGGCCGGTTTCAACAATATGTCGATTCGTGGGTATACGCGCACGACTAACGATGAATAATACCGAGTGTCAAAAAGTTTTTGTAATCGGAGGTATTCAGACTGGATGGCTTTGATAGAACGCGAAAATCGTCGTTCTACCATAGCCCGGAAAGAATCAAATATTTTATAAATGTTCGATTTTAGCTTTAACGGATAAAACCAGCAAAATCGGGAAAAATCATCTACAAACAGTACAAAGTAACGTGACCCGGAAGCAGAAATAGCTGGTGACGGACCCCAAATGTCCGTGTACACTAAATCAAGTACATTTTTGCTACTGTTTGCGACCCTATCTAAAGGAAAGCGTGACGATTTTCCAAGTTGACACGTTGTACAAAGATTTGAATTTATTAAATTATTGACTGAAACCGGACAATGTTGTAGGACTTGATGCAGGACTTGACCATGAGGGTGCCCTAGCCGCTGGTGCCACACGGCTGACGAGGCTTTGGCAGACACAAACGCAGAATGAAACTTGGGGAGCGGCAACTTGTATAGACCGCCCACCGTGGAACCTTTAAGCAGCACCTCCCGAGTGTTGCAATCCTTCACAAGAAAACAATTGTTATGGAATTCAGAAAATACATTGTTTTCATTAGTGAATTTAAAGACTGAAAGAAGGGACAACGACAATTTCTGGACGTGAAGAATATTGGACATTGCTAAAAGTTTGGAATTTGACGGAATAACCGCATGAACCACACGTGAGACTCCCAAACCTGCGCCATTGCCGACTTTGAGAACGTCCCCACCGATGTAGGCCTTGGAGTGATTGATCATGTGCTCGTCGGGCCTGGCGTGTGATGAGGCTCCTGTGTCGGGAAACTAAGCATCAGAAGTAGCAAGGGATTCGCCGCCGACCGCAACATTCGCACGGGCTGCTAGTCGATCCGCATACCGCTTGTTACAATAGACCGTAGTATGGCCATGAGAACGGCAGATTTGGCAACGAGGAGATCCACCGTCGCCTCGGCTCCTGCCGCCGTTTTCTCTGCCATGCCAGTTTCTGCCCTGACCATTAGAGGGCTGCCGACCACCGGAGTCGTTTCCTCTACCGCGACCAGCGTAAAAAGTCGTGGGCGTCTGCGGCTGTTGCACTGATTCTGCAAGGGAAAAATCATCAGAATTTATAAATTCTTGATTTTGCAGATGATCAACCAGTTGTTGCAGGGTGACTGTCGCGGTGGAAACGGTAAGGGCACTCGCCATGGACCGGTATTCTGGACGTAACCCCCGGAGAGCGTAGAGAACCTGCTCGTCGGGAGAGAGTGGCCGGCGAGCAAGCGACAACGCCTCCACAATCATCTGTGCCTTCCCGAGATACTCAACTGGAGTGTTGTTGCCCTGCCGTAACGTTTGGAACTGCCCGAGGAGACTCAAGCACCGCGAACGTGACGAGGAGGCAAGTGCGGCGGTGATGGCATTCCATACCTCCTGCGCGGTATTCCGGCCGACAGCGAGGTACATAACCTCATCGGTGAGCGACGATATTAGAAAGGACAAGATCGATTGATCATGTTGGATCCAGGCGTGATAGGCTGGATTCGGTGGTGGTGGTGAGGCCGACACTGTAGCGCCGGTTGGTTGCGCGGAGGGATCGACGACCGCCGGAGGGCACGGGTACGAGCCGTCAAGGAAGCCTAGAAGGCTTTGGCCGCGAAGAAAAGGAACCAACTGGGTTCGCCAGTGGAGGTAGTTGCGCGCCGTTAGTTTCACTGAGACGAAGTGATGAGCCGCGGTTAACGCGGTGGGTGTGACCGGCGGTGGAACAGAGGTGTTGGTGGTGACTAAAGTACCGTCGGGCGGTGGAGTAGCCATGCTGGCCGATTAGAAAGTCACACAACGGCTGGTTTACGGAAGTTTTGGGAGAAAGGCGTACCTATCGCAATTGATACCAGATTAGCGAATGGTTTTCCGATTGATTAACCAACGATACATGAGAGAGAGAGATCCTTTTAACTAAACTAATTAGGACTCTCCTATTCTACAGGTTACAGGTGATGACTAAGTTATAGCCACTAAAACAAATACTATAGGATATAAAAATAATAACATAATAACATAACTCACAAGATGAGGTTCGAACCTAAGACCTTTCTTATAGAAATTAATGGGTAAGTTAAAAGTCAACGGAATATTAACGGAGAAGAGAATATTTAACGGAAAACTTAACGGATAATCATAAAAGTAAGGTTAAATTAGGTAATCTCTATTAATAATATTAATATGAATTATCTTAACCATCTATTTGATTAAATAATTCATCTGAACCATCCATTTGATTAACTAATTTGACCACCAATTTTTCTACCCATTTTAGGCCTAACTCTCTTTGGCTCTTATTAGTATAGTAGATAAAAAAAACTTTTCAATCATGTGATGTATGTACGTACACTCGTACAATATTTTATATATAAAAAGAAATTAATTATTATTTTGTTAGTTACTGTATACGGATAGTATATATATTTATATATATAAACAAAAATATATATATTTTTTAGTATGTTTATATGTTGGTACGGTGAGTTACAGATATAAAAAAAAATATAGAATACAATAAATATAGATATATATTATATGATACGTACGTAGCTTTATCTATAAAAAAAATTATTATATTATTTATACACAATTTATGTGGTGATGCGTATGTATCTATAAAGAGAATAATATTTTTATTATAATTTTTGTACATTCAATATGACTAGTTCTAAGCATGAATTTAATTATGTATTGGGTGTAGATTATAGTGTATATGAATTGTGTTAAATTCTATTTTATTGTATCCCATGCTTATGTAAAGCAATTGCGTGGTAACAAGTATTTTTGTACTATGCATATATATAGGTTTATATAAATTTTATTTAATTATTGTGTACAAGAAAATTTGGTTATATACATTTGATTATGTATGTATGTATCTATAAGTATATAAATTAGTAATTTTTATATGTATAAATGTATGGCCGTGTATGTACATGTATATATATAAAATAAAATTTGTGTGATTAATTGTTTGGACCATATGTCAATATGAATGTATGTGTAAGTGTATAGTATACCGTATGAATATGTATATTATATACTTCGTATGTATGTTGATAGTGACAAAGTGTGTAGTTTTGGTCACAATATGAATTTTGAATTATTTGAATAAGAAATGAAAGTTTGGTGAAGTTTTCAAAAGGGAAAATTATCATGAATATGCGTTCAAAATCTTTTTGTGAAATTGGTTAAAGTTGATCCAAATCAAATTTGAGCTTTTTAAAGAACATGAGTATGTCAAAAATATGGTTTCAAAATTTAAGGAAATATTTTGAGGTATAACCTATGTTAAGAACCCAAGTTTGGGATTTTTGATTAATTGGTTTTGGACAAATGATTTTGAGACCCTAAGAGCTATATTTTATTACATATAAAAGATTTTCAAACTTATGGAAGCTATGTGAAATTGTGAAATTATGAAAATTGTGAGTATGATATTTGGATTATATTTATGTTGAGGAGTGCCCATATGGAACAATCCTCGGTGTAACACCCCGTAAATTCGTTCAAGCCTTTCGATCGATAATTAATTCCTTGGGCAATTTAATTATTTTAATTGGGCTAGTTCTTTCAATTTAATACATACATATATATATATATATATATATATATAGAATTATTAATTCAATAATGTGGCCGGCTCTTAGGTTGGGCCGTGCTCACACACCACTCAATGTTACGAAATACACCACTCAATGTTAAGAAAACACCACAATGGAAAATATACAAAACACCATAAAACACACCACACACCCAAAATAATGCACCATAACTCCCATGTCCCTAATGTGCATTTGCTAATACTGTGTGGTGTATATTTGCATACCTAGTGGTGTGTTTTTGGGTGATGCGTCCCTAACGATGTATTCTAGTATATATATTGAAGATTAAAAATCCCTAAAGGTTTTCACTCCCTCTTCTCCCTACACTCATTGTTCACGCCATTTCCTCTTCATTTCCTCCCAAAATTGATCTTCATTTCTCCTTCAAGTTTTCAAGTCAAGATTGCTCCTTTAAGCTTGTTTAGGATTGGGTAAGTGCATCTAGCTAAGAATCTACCTTGCATTTTATGGTTTTGCTAGTCTTTATGCATATTCTTATGTATGTTCTTTTGGGGTTCTTTGGGTAAAAGATGATCAAGAAGGTGGTGGGGCTTTGTGAGCTTGCTTGAGGCTTGATTAGGGGGAAGAAAGCTCTTGGAGGTAACCACTATGTCCATCAAAATCTATTTTCTACACTCCTATTCTATATGATGTTCTTGGTGTTGGAAATCCTGAAAATTCTTTGTGTTTAGCCCCTATTTTGTTGGATCTATTTGTTGGATTTCATCTTGATCTTTTGCCTAGTGTTGTATGATCATTGATGGTTTGGATTTCCATGTTTTTGGGCCTCTAATTTGATGCAATATTGGTGTATTTTGGTCTGATTTTGCTCTCTGGAAATGGATCATTTCGTGTCTGGGAGTGTTCTGGAATCTGGGATCGAAAAGTTGACCTTGCGGAGTCCTCGGGCGGCACAATGTAATCCGCCGGGAGTTCCGCAAGGCCAAGGCGGTAGAGTTGGCGGCTGAGGGTGTTCCGTTGAGGAGAACCGCCTCCTTCTTGCGGAGGAGTGCGGCGGAGGACGGTGTTCCGTTGAAGTGTTCCGCAAGGTCTCTGGAATCTGCTTCCAGAGACTGTTTTGGTTGTTGTTGTCTGATTGTTTCCCCTTTTGTTCTGAATATTGTTGGAATGTTTTGTTGGGTATTTTACCATGTCTTGGGAGTATTTATTCATGCCTTTTGTTGGGTATTTATTACCATATCTTGGAGATTGATTCATGTCTTTGGTTTCCCTTTTTGTACTCTTGGTCTATTAATTCTTTGAATTCATTACCTGGGAGTTGGCTTGTGTTCATAGTTGAGATGAACACTTTGTTTGGTTGTTTTGGGGTTGATTGGAGTATGAGTATGTGATGGTGGTTTGTTGGTATCGTTGGGACTTGTTGGATGAACTAAACTGTGCTACTATTGACTATATTGACTATATTTGGATTACCCTGTGATTGGACTCCGGTCCTGTGATTGTGATACCTGTGATTGGACAGTCCCTGTGATTGGACTTCGTCCTGTGATTGGGTTCATACCTGTGATTGGACTTGGTCCCTGTGATTGGACTATCGGTCCCTGTGATTGGGTTTTTACCCCTGCGTACCAGATTTCTGGATTCTGACTTCTGACTTCTGACTGTGGTTGGGTTTGGTATGGTGATTGGTATGAGGGTTTGGAGGTTGGAATTGGAGTCCCTTATTGGTTCTGTATTCGTGAGTTCCTCGTGGTTATTCGACTGATATCTTATGGTTCTTGGTTATGGTTGGTTGTTTCTTTATGGTTGTTGTTCAGTTGGTATATTGGTTATGGATTCGTTGTCTTATACTTTCGTTGTTGATTATTGGCTTCGTTTGGATGAGTCTTGGTTTATGATTCGTTCAGTTTGTTGTTGTTGAGTATCCGATTTGAACTAATGAACAGTTTGTTGGCGTTTATATTCTATATGGGTGTGTAAATCTATTTACAAGCTTATGTATATCTATACTTCCTTGCGGGTGTGAATGGTGGTTGCTTAGCAGTCTTTTGCTAATGGTTCTTTGCGTGTTTTCCAGGTATGGAGTAAGTCTGAGCGCGAGCGCGTTAGAGCCTACCTTGTGACGATGCTTAGACTTAGTTTATGTTGTTTAGACCTTGTGTTTTGGGCCTGTGAGCCATTTGAGATTTTCATATACTCTTGACTAGTTGTTGGATGCTGTTTGAACCATGACTTGAGGATTTATCGTTTATGCAGTTACAGTTGAACTCTTTTGGTTAGCCTGTGCATCTAGGTTGTGTTATCTTTCCTAGATGTGGCATGATGCCCCTTAAGTTCTAAATTCGCTTCCGCTTTGTTATGTTTTTAGTTGAGATAGGCAGCTGTTGTGTTGAGTTTTTATCTATCTCAGCTTGTGTAAGGTTGGGGTGTCACACTCGGGTACTAGGCACTATGGTGTGTCTTGTTGAGGAAGGTCTGTGTACTCTAATTTTAGGAGTAGTCAGTAGAAACCTTATCCTGACTACTAGGGCTTGTAACTTCCCGTTGAGGCTTGGAATCCTCATTCGGGGTTGTGCACACTTAAGGTTAGAGTCCGGTTTCCATTAGAAATGGGAAAGTATGGAGTGTTCGGTTGTGTGGGAAGCACCGTTCACTAGGGCCTAAGAATAAAGGACCCTGTCCCATTTATGTGTGATTGATGTGCTTCCATATGTATTTTGTGGTGTGCAAGTGTGGCACAAAAATAAAGTTTATAAGAAAATTTTGTAAGTGATGATATTGTGAAAAGTTCCATATGAATACTTTACCTTATATTTACAAAATTGATATTTTTAAAAAGTATTGCAGCTAAGCTTAGGAATTGGTAAAGTATTTTTCCATTATCAAATAATTATTATTTAAAATATTTTTATAGGGGCAGACAGTCCTTTACTTAGCATGTTATGCTAACCCCTTTCTCCTTGTTGTTGTAATTGTTGTTTGTTTGAGTACCAGGAGAAATATGATGAAGTATACTGCTATGAGAGCTGACGGTAATAATGTGTTACCGGATACTATTTGAGTATTATTGAGTATTTGAATACAATATTGAGTACAGTGTTTGAGTGCAATGCTCAGTATACAATTGAGTTCAGTGTGTGTTTTGTCTAGTAAGAAGTGTCATGTCTCTACTTTGCGTTGTGAGTCTTTTTATTTCCTTTAGCTCAGTAATGGAGCATTAATGCTGAGGAGTTGAACGTTGGGCATCAATGCTGAGGAGATGAACGTTGGGCATCAATGCTGAGGAGCTGAACGTTGGGCATCAATGCTGAGGAGTTGAACCGTTGAGCATTGATGCTGAGGAGTGAGGTGTCTTGGGTAGTTTGAACGACAACTGTGACAACTGTCTTGACAATGTTTTGGGTCCTGCTAATGGTTCTGGGTCGGGTACCCAATTACCCTGTCACCAGCCCCCCACTCCCTAACTAGCGAGAATGGCTGAGGTAGCTAGGGAGTAATAGCTTGGCACTTGTGCTGAAAACTTGGCATGTTAGATTCTAGAAGGAAATATTACTGGATGGAATTTTATGGATTTGTGAAATATTTCCTAATTTCTCTGTGATTTTCTTTCCTTGTATGGGTCACCTTCTTGTGTATATAAGAACTCTCCCAGACTTTGTGTCTTCCATCCTTCCTCACCACGTCATTCTTACCATGAGTCCAAAGAGAGCAAGCGCAGGGATGAAGAGGTGCCGATCGTCACGCCTGATGGAGCTGGCCAGACGCGAGATGCTGAAGTAGAGGAAGGCAGGCGGGCACGAAGTCGGGGATACTGTTGAGGACCCATTGACCATTCCGTCAGATGGGGAAGAGGAGAAGAATGTGGCGAAGCAGCCAAAACAAGCTCTTGTGGAGGAGGGTATGGCCATCGTTCTTGTGCCCGAGGATGAGCTCCCTTTGGCAGTGGAGTATCCCAAACCCCCGAAGACCTAGATTTTGAGTAGTGATTGAAGAGCTAGATATTGAGTGGTAGTTTGAAGTGTAATGGCTTTGAATTGAATGAAATAAAACGTTTACTTCGAATATTTTTTGCGAATATGATTTTTTTTTTTTTGAGTTCAGCTCCCATAATTATCCGGAATAATTTAGGATGTGAACTAGCAGAATTTACTTAGGGAATCATGAAAATATATGACAGGATTTGTTTAGGAAATCCCATTGATTTTAGGAATAATCAATTTCCTTATACAAACCCTTTCTCCTTCTTTTGTAATTGTCCATCTTGCAGTCCTACTTCCAACTTCTCTGGTAAGTTCAAGTTTTTTTTTTTTCGTTGCATTCTCGGCACGAGGCTTGGCCTCCGTGCCGAGGCATGACCTCGGCCAGGCCGAAGTCACGCGACCTCAACCAGGCCAAGATTACGACGCGTGACCTCGGCCAGGCCGAAGTCACGCGACCTCGGCCCGGCCGAAGTCATGCGACCTCGGTCAGGCCGAGGTCACGCGTTTTTTTTTTTGTACTGTTGCTCAGGGCTCTTGTTTTTGTTTGTTTTTCTTTTTTGTTGTATTGACAGGTTGGTGATCGTGCTTACTAACCAGGTTAGTTACTCTATTATGGACTTAAATTCATACACTGGTCTTCCGATGAATCCTCATCTTACGATAGTGAGGATACATCGACCCATGATGATGACATCGAGGATACTTCCTCTCTGTCTTCCTCTCCTTCCGAGCATGTCACCGTAGATCTCGATCCTCCCTCTCCCGTTTCGACTGTTGGTCTTAAAAGGAAGAGGCGCAGGGCCTTGTATTCTCCCTTAGATAGCTCACTCGTTGATACTATCCGACCTCAGCTAAACTCTGATGAAATAGAGGATATCCAAGATCTAGTGTGGGAGAATGTTAGAGTTGTTGTACCTGGGCATGATGTTAGCATCATGGAACCCCCCGAATCATCATTTTTTGGTGTTCACCTCTTGTCCATGCAGTTAGGGCTTAGGTTTCCCCTCCACCGTTTCCTAGTTGAAATTTTGAATTTCTACGAAATAGCCCCAGGTCAGCTTGCTCCAAATGCTCATCAGGTTATTGCAGGATTTCTTTCCATGTGTCACCA
This sequence comes from Ipomoea trifida, assembly GCA_003576665.1. Classification (NCBI taxonomy): domain Eukaryota; kingdom Viridiplantae; phylum Streptophyta; class Magnoliopsida; order Solanales; family Convolvulaceae; genus Ipomoea; species Ipomoea trifida. The sequence continues at coordinate 7,136,925 of CP025659.1, read as the reverse complement.
TAAACGAGAGGAACCCACCTTAGGTCTCTTCCAGTCGTTGTTTAGAATTTGTAGGTCATCTAGAGAGGGTAAGGGTTTCGTGTGTATCTCTGCTAGGCCCCATAAGCAGCTTTTTGATGATCGCCCCTCCTTCAACAAGGACTGGAAATCTAAGTTTTTCTTTGTCTCCCTAGGTATTCCTTCTCCTTTTGTTGTCACATGGGGAACCCGGGTTAGACTATGACACCCCCCAACCTCACACAGGCTGAGATAGATAAAATCTCAACACAACAGCTGCCTTACTCAACCCAACAGAACATAGCGGAAGCGAATTTAAAACCTAAGGGCGTCATGCCACATCTAGGTATAAAACACGGCCCAGATGCACAGGCTAACCATAAAGAACTGAACTGTATAAACGATAATCCTTAAGTATATCTCAAGACAACCAATAACTAAACCAAAGTATACAACATCTCAAATGGCACACAGGCCAAAGCATAAGACTAAAACATAACCACTATCTAAGCCTCCTCGTACGGGTGTATCTCTATCGCGCTCACGCTAGACTTTAAGGCAAACCTGGAAAAACACACGAAGAACCATTAGCAAAAGACTGCTAAGTAACCACCATTCACACCCGCAAGGAAGTATAGATATACATAAGTTTGTAAATAGGTTTACACACCCATATAGAATATAAACACCAACAAACTGTTCAACAGTTCAAAACCGATACTCAACAACAATAAGCTGAATGAATCAATAACCAAGACTCAATCAAACAAAGCCAATATCCAATAACAAAAGCATAGCATAAGAACGAACCAATAACCGAGATACCAACTGAATACTCATCCAACGGAACCAACCAAACTCAACGAGAACAACAGGGTAACAACCGAATAACATAAAGGACTCACAAACCAACCAAGGAAGAATCCCAACTCCAAACCTCCAAATTCCCAAAACTAGCCACCAAACCAAACCAATCTCATAATCACAAATCAAGAGTCAAACCCGGAAAACCGGTACGCAGGGGTAAAAACCCAATCACAGGGACCGTAGTCCAATCACAGGGACCGAAGTCCAATCACAGGGACCGAAGTCCAATCACAGGGGTAATGAACCCAATCACAGGGGCAAAAGCCCAATCACAGGGACCGGAGTCCAATCACAGGGGTAATCAACCCAATCACAGGGACCGGAGTCCAATCACAGGGGTAATGAACCCAAATATAACCAATAGTAGCCAAACCCAGATAACTGGTACACAGGGACCGAAGCCCAAAGTCAGTAATAGCACAATCAATCCACCCATCAATCTCCACAAGATACTCAAAGAATCCACAACCACATACTCATACTCAACTCAGCCCAAGAACCATCACTCAGAGTGTTCATCTCAGATATGAACACCAACCAACTTCCAAATAATATAATCAAGGATTCAACCAATCAAGTAATAGACTCATATAACGAACTGAGAGGTATGAATTAAATACTCCAGAATCAAGATAACGCAACCAATAGAATACTCCAATAAACTCAAGAACAAATGAGGAAACAAACAACGGATTGCTCACCAATCACTACCACCTTACTCTCACGGAAAACCCTAGCGCTTACATTGTCACGCTAGAGAACCCCGCAAGAGCAATTCCCACATACCGAATCAGACTCAGCTCAGAATACAAAGAGATACTCCAGAATACAAGATCATATCACAATGCACCAATATTCATCCAACAGAGGCCAAATAATATGGAAATCCAAACCAACAATGATCATATACATCAAATAGACAAAGGATTAGGACACGAGTCCATGAATCCACAACACGATCAATAATAGGCTAATAACCAAGGATATTCAGGATTTCCAATCACCAAATAATTTCATATAGAGCGAGAGTAAAAATAGGTTTTGATGGACATAGTGGTTACCTTTGAAGCGTAATTAACCCAAAGCATTTTAATCCAAAGCAACGTCAAACTCAAAGCTTGGTTCATAATCACGAACCTGAAGAATTAATATAATTCTAACATCGTCACCAACTATCAATAACAATACTAATATTCCTAATCGGGCCATTATAACCTATAATCCTATAATCCATGCTCAAGGCTAATATAACATAACCATATTAATTAATACTTAATCTAACTACTAACTTATGCTAAAACAAGAACATGACCAATATTAATACTAATCTAAGCTCAACTATAATATTAGAACTAATACTAAAACTATGAGCTTAATTATAATAACAACATACTATTACCTTAAAACATAGTAATGCCCAGACCCGGGATCGAACTCAAGCCATCCAGCCCAACACTCAAGGCCTAAACCACTACGCCACTGCATCTCTTGGTGTTTTAATCTGCGATTGCCGAAGTTAACTCTCCATACGGACCTTCCGGAACGTTGCTGCTGCTGGCTGAACGGAACACGACACACCGCCAAGATGCTCCGCCGAGATACTCCGCTGCCCCTTGCTTCTTTGAACGGGGAAAGATGACGGACATAACCGTGCCGCCAAGACGCTCCGCCATGGTTGCCCTGAAGCGCGACCAAACCAACCAAATCCTTCACCCGCTTCTCGGATACCATCGCCGAAGACAGAGAGAGGGAGAACTAGTCCCCGTTGGACAGCTGTTGCCGACTGCTCCGTTCTGCCGTCGATGAGCTACGCCAGCCCCCACCGTCGCGAAGCCCCAGCCATGCCCCTTGCCAACACATGCCATTGCCACCTTGTGCTCCGCCGTAAGAGTCCGCCGAGAGCTACAACTGCTGCGGCACTAGCCCCCCACCGCCGGAACCCGTCATTGACGTCTTTGCCGCCGAACGGAGAGGAGGGAGAGGACAGATGGTAGATCGTCGTTGCTCTGCCATCAACGGGAAAAGAGGAGGTGTCGCCGTCGACGAGTCCGAGAAGGTAGTCCGGGTCCGTCATCGCCGAGGGAGGGTGACGGTCTGAGCTTGTTGCCGCCGGAGTCGCCATGTTTGCCGTCGATGCTCCCCTTCGCTGCCAGCGTCTAAGAGAGGCGAGAGGAAAAAGGGAAAGTCGACGTCTTCATGCTGTGGTTAGCTGGTCTGAGAGCGGAAACGAGAAGGGAGAAACGAGAGAGATCAGAGAGAGGCAGAGGAGTTGGCTGCTGCACATTTTGTTTACCTTATTTGGCAGTTACTATTTAGGGTAGATGTTACCATTTTGGACTAGGCCTATAGTAGAAAGGTTATGGATCATGTTAGTTGGATCAAGAATATTTGCAGTAGTTTTTGGGCTCAAGAACAATCTTAGTCTATAGGATGTGTGTGTATATACAAACTCATGGGCTTAATATAATTCTTATGAAAGTACAAATTATGTGGCTCAATACTAATATTATGTAGGATGTATGTATATATATATATATATGACTATAGAAATATTGGGCCATGGACTATTTATTATTATTCTTAACAATAAATCATATATATATATAAGAGTATATAATCTTAGACCCATAGGAAAATAATTATACTTATAATTATTCTAATAATTATTTAATAAGAAAATAACCCCTTATAATATTCAAAAGAGTAGTAGGAATTTTCGGGGTGTTACAAGACGCCATCCAGCTTTAGACGAGAGTCCAGATATGTTTGGGAGGGTAGAGAAACTCCAGGTGGGTGGTCCGTTTAAGGTTGTCGCATGTACTTCTGAGTGGTGGCTTCGAGATTTGGGGTTTAAGAGGATTCGGCCAGCTGCCCTTGACGTACCCGGTACCCCTCTCGGTGTTTAGTTGTTTCTTGTAATTGTGTTTGGTTTTTCTTGTAATTGTTCGTCATAACCTGATATTTTTTGTAGGTGCTATGTCGTCGAAAGGTGCTATATCATCGAAAGTTGCTCGGTACTTGTCGCAAACTGGACGGAATCCATCCAAGAGAAGCAAACTGACAAGAAAGGGAAAAAGAGTCAAACATTAACAGCTGATGGAGGAGCCTGTGACTTGATGCCTCAGTCAACAAGATCTTCAACCCAGCCTTCGGCTCATACTTTGGATGTGGATCCCTTGCCCGAGGGATCTTCTACCCAGCCCCCCGAGCGAGGGGAAGCCTCGTTAGTGCCACCTCCACGCATTCGAACTAACTTGATCCGGCTTGGTATAGATGTGCTTCCTGGGGAGTCTATCATAGAAGGTAGTATTAGCGCCCCCGAGTTTGTTCGCCGCCTCGTCCCTCCAGCGGATGCGGAAATTCTTGAAGGGCAGAGTTTGACTGTGTTACGGGAGCGATATTGCAAACAAGTGATGGAGTCTGTGTTGGCGGGGCAAATTCTTCATTCTCAGTACGAAGCTATGTTCCGCAAGGCTATTGAGGAGAGGAAAAAACTCAAAGGGGAAATACTGTTGCAGGATACCGAGCTTAAGAAACTAAGGGCTGATAATGTGAAGCTAAAAACTGACCATGCAAAGTAAGCACAGGAGTTGAAGGAGGAACGAAAGGAGCACAGGGCTGCTGTTACCAAGTTGGAGGAATATCTTAAAGAAGCACGAGAGACTTACAAGCAATCAGTTGAGTTCAAGAATGACGTCCGAGATTTTATGAGCACCCCTGAAGCTGCAGAGGAGTTCTTTGAGTCCGAGACTGGCCGGGTTGCACTCGAAGTAGAGTCTCAATTAGCATTTGATCTTGGAATGTTCACCATGCAGCAACATATTTACCCGGTGCTTAAGGAAAAAAATCCTAATTTTGATCCGCCGGCTATGGGCATGCCCGGGATTTTAAAGGACCCTGATCCTGAGTCTGAGCACCACATAGTTATTAATGAAGATGAGGTTAATGCTGATGCTGTTGATGTTGCTGATTCGGGAATGTCTGATCGTCCTGCAAACACCAACACTGGTGCCAGGATGCTGCTGAGGATCCCACCACTACTAAGAAACTAAGGGCTGACAATGTGAAGCTAAAAACTGACCATGCAACGTTAGCACAGGAGCTAAAAGAGGAACGAAAGGAGCACAGGGCTGCTGTTACCAAGCTGGCGGAGTCTCTTAAAGAAGCACGAGAGACTTACAAGCAATCAGTTGAGTTCAAGAATGACGTCCGAGAGTTTATGAGCACCCCTGAAGCTGCAAAGGAGTTCTTTGAGTCCGAGACTGGCCGGGTTGCACACGAAGCAGAGTCTCAATTAGCATTTGATCTTGGAATGTTCACCATGCAGCAACAGATTTACCAGGTGCTTAAGGAAAAAAATCCTGATTTTGATCCGCCGGCTATGGGCTTGCCCGGGATTTTAAAGGACCCTGATCCTGAGTCTGAGCACCACATAGTTATTAATGAAGATGAGGTTACTGTTGATGCTGCTGATGTTGCTGATTCGGGAATGTCTGATCGTCCTGCAAACACCAACACTGGTGCCCAGGATACTGCTGAGGATCCCACCACTGCTACGGAGGATGCCTAGCCTGTCTTGTAGTCTTCATTGTTATTCGTACTCGTATTGTTTTTTTTTTTTTGAATACTAGTTTAGTATTATTCGTGTTTTGAACGCTTGCATTGTTCTTTGAATATTAGATTCGAATTGTTTTGGAATACTAGTTTCGAATTATTTTCATGCCCAACTTTTTTCTTTTTTTCTTTTTTTCTTTTTTTCTTTTTTTTTGACCTCGGCGCTGGGCTAAGAGGTTTCACCTCGGTATTGTGCCGAGGTGGGACCTCGGCATCGTGCCAAGGTGGGACCTCGGCATCGTGCCGAGGTGGGACCTCGATTTTTTTTTTCAACTCTTATATGACAAGAAACATAGAATTTTTATTCAAATGGGTTAGACGGACCAACACTGTGGACGGACCAAGACTACGTAGCCTGGACAGACCAGGACTGGATTTTCTACTAATAAAATTTTGTTAAATGTTCTGAATTCCATATTCTATCAATCAACCTGCCCCCTACTGTCATCAACTTGTAAGTTCCTGGGCGAATCATCTCATCTATGATATACGGACCCTCCCATTTTTTCGCGAACTTGCCTCCTTCCAAGGGTTGACTGGCTTCTCTCCTTCTCAAAACATAATCACCTACTTGGAAGTACCTGGGTTTAGCTTTGGCGTCATGATAGGACTTCAATTGCCTGTTGTAGTTTTCCATCCTACAGAACGCAGCTTCTCTCCTTTCATCTATGAAATTGAGATCGGATCCCTATTGGACCTCATTTTGTCCCGCCTCCTATTCTTCCATCCTCCTACTTGGTATCATTACCTCTGCTGGAGCTCGAGCTTCGAACCCGTAACTCAATGCGAAGGGAGTTTCACTAGTAGCCCTCCTTGGCGTTTAGCGATAGGTCCAAATAATGTTGTCCAGTTCTTCAACCCACGCCCCGCCAGCTGCCTCCAATTTCCTCTTCAAACCATCAAGGATGGTTCTATTGGCATTTTCTACTTGACCATTCGCCTGGGGGTATGACACCGCCACCCGGTTGTGCTTGATGCCCCACTCAGTCAAAAAATCTGAAAACTCCCTTCCTTCGAATTGACGTCCGTTGTCAGTGATTACTTGGATGGGGATGCCGAAGTGGCATAGTATATTTTTCTCTACGAACTTCTTACATCTAGCTGTTGTGATACTAGCTAGAGGTTCAGCTTCCACCCACTTGGTGAAGTAGTCAATGGCCACAATAATATACTTCCGGCTTCCCGAGCTCGTGGGAAGGGCTCCCACCAAATCTATTCCCCACCTTGAGAAAGGAATTGATGTACTCACCGGAGTATAGATGGTTGCAGGTCGTCCTGGCAGTGTCTGAAACTCTTGACACTTGGGGCATCGCCTGGCGTATTATGCGCAATCCTTCAACATCTTTGGCCAGAAGAAACCTTGCAACATGATGCGTCGAGCTATGGTGTACGCCCCCTGATGCGCGGAACACACTCCTTCATGGACTTCTTTCATTATCAACTCTGCTTCGTTCGGGTATACACACTTCAAGAGTGTGCCATTATAGGATCGTTTATATAACTTGTCTTCCAATATCACGTAGTTGGGTGCTCGTAACCTTGTCAGCTTTGCGTCTTGCTCGTCCAATGGTAAAGTGCTCTCCTTCTTGTACTTTGTGATGTGGTCGATCCAACATGGCTCTCTGGTTTGCACGGGGCAGAGCCACGAGATGTCGATGTTGGATGTCTCCAAATCCTCAACCCGAGCAATCTTGCAAATGTGGTCGGGGATCCCCGTGCTCAGCTTGGAGAGCATGTCAGCGTCAGTGTTCTGCTCTCGAGGTTGTAACACCCCAATTTTCAACTCTTACATCTATTACAAAATCCGTAATAAAATGTTGCGGAAGCTTACATCTTATTAGCAGAAAACTGGGTGTCACCGCCACACCTAGAGTGAATTCTATCACCTCTTTGACAAACTCCACTCTAAGTGCACAGGCTAAAATTACAACCTCAAAACACTACATTAACATCAAACTTAATACATATGGAAGTAACCCCTTTCAGGGTGTCTATTATAGGATAGAGAAGACCTCAACCTGTATTTCCATTCTATTCAGCTCATCAGGCTACAGGAGTCCACACTAATCTGCAACTTATAAGAAACACATTGAAGTGCAGTTAGCGCGACGGCTAAGTAAGGGAATCCGTTGTCACTTAAAAGCAGACAAAGGTTTGAAAATATAATAGTTTGAAAGCTTGTAAAGGTTTTACCCATTTCACCTGAAAATCAGTTACAACGAAGAATTTCATAAAAAGGGTTTAGTGAATCAAAGTCCACTTGTCTCATCAGACAAAATCATTTCTCTCTCAAAGACGTTACAGAGTAACTCTTTTCTCATCTTTAAACATTCCTTAGTTTCATAAGGAAATTCTCATCACTTTTCAAAGAGAGACCACCCACAACCTTTGGGTATTTTCAATACTTGTCACATATCTCTTTTCCGTAGCTACAGCGTAACTACATTTATATATCAAAATCCACTTGGTCCTAGATAGAAAGTGAGTGTGAGGCCTCTGGAGTTCTTTCTCCACTTTTGACGGACCACTTGGATCGTTCAACTCGGGTTCAGTGGTCATCGCCCGGTCTAATACTGATCCCCTGGACTTATAGGGGCGTTAGAATGATTCCTAGCTAGCCTCACTAGGTTCATAAGAACGACCCCTACCCGAAAATAGAGTGACTATACTTAAGTGTGCACACCCCCGCAGGAGACCCTTTTCCTTCCGGGTGATATAGTACTCGGCGAATAGACTTCGCCCACAGTATGAACTGGTCATACAATAACATAACCACCATACGGGAAGGCACTTTAAGCTCTTTATCCCGTAGGCTACAAGATAAGGTCCTTCACCACTTTTACTAGAACTAAGGTTTGAAAACATGATCCTTCCTTCATTTTTCTTTCTTAAATCATTTCTTTTGGACATATATCACAGCCCCGGAAGGATTTTCAAAATACTTTCAGTGCCCGCAGACTTTTCAAACATCATTTCCTCATCATTCTCACGTAAAGTACTCTTCCACTAAAAGTGGTATTTTTCTCAAAAATAAGGTTTTGACAATCTTTATACCGAAATCGCATACGTTTTTCAACGTAAGTTTCATAAACATTTTTGGATATTCATCATACTCACGTCTCATACTTAAAATCCATCCCCTTTCTAGGAGGCAAAGTCTTGGCCTATCCATAATCCAAAATCATTCAACAATTATTTCCTCAGA
>CP025659.1:7036415-7107762 GCA_003576665.1 Ipomoea trifida | reverse complement strand
TAAGAGAGATACTCGAACGTGGCATAACACCCCTTTTTCCTTTTAGTTGTTGTTTAAGCTTCCGCTGTTGTAAAAAAAAAATTTAATTATACTCGTATTTTCGGTAGTGGAAAAAGTGGGGTGTTACAGAGGTACCTGGTGGATTTCATATCCCTCGAATTCACGCAAGGTTCGCAGCACTGCGTCCCTGTATCTTTGCATGTTTTCTTCATCGGCCTCGTACTCCCCGGTGACATGGCCAACCACTAGCTTAGAATCACATCGGATGCGAACTTTTTCTGCTCGTAGTCCTGCTGCTAACCGTAGCCCGTTTAGGAGGGCCTCATATTCTGCTTCATTGTTAGATAATTTGAAGTGGAACCTGATTGCATAGTAAGCGCGGAATCCTTCTGGGGTGGATGAGCACTATCCCACCACCGCAACCTTTACTGTTGGACGAGCCATCCGTAGATAATGTCCACCATCCACCATCTTCATTTTCCACCTGCTCCGTTACCTCACGAGCTGTGCATTCCACTATAAAGTTTGCGAGGGCTTGACCTTTGATGGCGGGCCTCGGTTTGAATTCGATGTCGAATTGGCTGAGGTGCATGGCCCATCTCGCCATCTTAGCAGAGTTAGTGTTTCGTAAGAAACTCCCCAATGGTTGATGTGAGAGTACATGGATGGGATGAGCTTGGAAATAATGGGCCAACCTTTTTGAAGCGGTGACCGCTGCAAATATTGTTTTCTCTACGGCGGTGTACCGTAGCTCTGCCTCGTGTAGAGCTTTGCTCACATAGTAAATGAGACGTTGAGTCCCTCCTTCCTCTTTGACCAGCACGGAGCTGATCGCACCCTGTGACACACCCAGGTATAAGAGTGAGGTTTCACCCGCCTCTGGTTTTGCAAGCAGTGGCGGGGATAACAAATATTTTTTCAAGTCGTCAAAAGCCGATTGACACTCTGGAGTCCATTCAAACCCCTTACTCTTCTTCAGTATCTGAAAGAAGGGGAGGGATCGTTCTGCCGATCTGGACAAAAACCGACCCAAAGCCGCTAGGCGACCATTGAGTCTTTGGACTTCTTTTATAGACCGCGGGGGTTCCATGTCAAGAATGGTTTTCACTTTTTCTAGGTTTGGTTCTATTCCATTTCTAGTAACCATAAACCCCAAGAACTTGTCCCCATTAACTGCGAAGGTGCATTTTTTAGGGTTCAAGCGTAAATTGAAATTCTTCATAATAGAAAATACCTCGTTAAGGTCTTTGACATGAGAGGCACCTCTGCGGCTTTTGACAATCATGTCGTCCACATATGCCTCCATGTTTCGACCCAGCACTTTTCCAAACAACTTGGCTACCATCCGGGTGTAAGTTGCGCCTGCGTTTTTTAGGCCGAACGACATAACCAAGTAACAAAAAATGCCTTCTGAGGTGGTGAATGCGGTCTTCTCAGCATCTTCCTCGTGCATGAATATTTGATGGTACGCACCGAAGGCATCCATGAAGCTCATCAATTCGCATCCTGTCGTCTCATCTACCAGCTGATCTATGTTTGGTAAGGGGAATCGATCCATAGGGCAGGCTCTGTTGAGATCTGTATAATCCACGCACATTCTCCACGTGGAGCCTTTTGGGGCCAGGACTATGTTGCTCAACCATTGGGGATAATAGATCTCCTTGACATGTCTTGCCTTTGCCAACGCGACCACCTCGTTCTTCACGAAGTCCCTTCGTTCGGCAGACATATATCGCTTTCTTTGCTGTACTGGTTTCTTGGTAGGGTCCACGGCCAACTTATGGGTTATGATGTTTTTGTCGATACCTGGCATGTCTTTTGGACCCCACGCAAAAACTTCTTTAAATTGTTGGATGACCTCGACTATTTGAGCTCTCAACTCTGGTGCCAACCCAGTGCCAATCTTTACCACCCTATCCGCTCGTGCGGGATCGACCACCACATCTTCTGTTTCAGATGCAGGCTCGGCGCGGGGCCAGCCCTCCTCTTCTTTCAGCACTTTTTCTACAATGGTGTGGACCTGCAGATCTTTCTGTCCAATTTTCTTGCATGCTTTGACGTAACAGCTACGAGCTGCTCTTTGATCTCCTCTCGCAACTCCTATCCCGTATTGTAACACCCCGTATTTTTCCCTACCGTTATGTTTTAAGAAAAAAAATAAATATTTAAAATAAAGGGGTCTATTCTTTCTCATTAATAATTAATATAGTAAGGTGATTTTGTTATAACTATCTTTGGGCTTGGGATTAATATATTTCTATAGCATATTAATATTTTCCTACTAAATTACCTTAGCCCACTATATCTAGATATATATACATATTTTATAACCCATGATTTTCTACTATGGACCAATAAAACATCCTAAGTTCAATGTTAATTATCTATAGCTAGTTGTGACCCAATCTCCATTATGGATTTAGCCCAAACTAGTTAGCCCTTCCTAAAATGATCTAGCCCAAAACCCAAAAGGGAAACCTACCCTAAATAGTAACTCTATGATCATCACTCAGCAGCCAAGCAGTTTCATTTTTCACCCTTTGCCTCTTGTCTTTCTTCTCTGCTTCTCTCGAGCAAGGAACCAACAACAAACAATGGGAACTCCGGCGGTAGTAACGACAGTAGCGCGGTTGGGCTCCCCTCACCGGCCTCCGACTTCAACAGCGCGAAGCAACATCGAGCGGGTGTAACAACGGACCTCCGTCCCCTTTCCGCTGGGCAGTAGCGGCGTGGCGTCTCTCCCCTGTTTTCCCGGCGAAGAGACGATGAACCAGCAACAGTAGCCATCTCGACGGCGATCGGGGCAGTGCGTCACGGCAGCAACAACAGAGTAAGATGACGGCAATGCGACATCGGCTCTCGCTCCTCTACGGCGGCTTTTCCTTCGACGAAGTGAAGCAGCGATCGACGGTGGCGGAGCTCGGCAACGGAGGTTCCTTCTCCGTTACAGCGTGAAGATGGCAGCGACGGCGTGGGTTGAACTCCCCTTCTTCCGGTGGCTCAACGGCGAGGCTCGGATGGCGTGAGTATCTTTCCTCCCCTGTTCTCGGCGACCTCACAGCGGTGGTCTAGTAAGCAGCTCCGGCCACGACGTGCGGACGAAGCAGCGGTGCTCGTCGGTAGCGGAGCACTTCGGCGGCACGGGCCTCCCCGCTATTCTTCCCCATTCGGCAGTTTCCTCTCCCTCATTGCAATTTGGCGACCGGGAGTTCGCTTGAAGGATGGTAAACCGGTGGCCTTGGTCTCGCCCTCTCCGTGCGACGTTTCTGGGCAGCAGAGCCGAATGGAGGGTCGCCGTTCAGCAGCAGCCGCGGCGTGACTCTTCTTCCTCAGCGTCTGGGTGGTGGCCGGGAGTTCGCCTGAGGAGTATTAGCTCAGTGGATGCACAACATAACACAAAGAACAAAGTGGCGAAGTGGTAGGGTGTTGGTGCTTTAAGCGGGAAGGCTCGGGTTCGAATCCTGCCTAGGATTAGCATGTTTACTTTTAAGGTAATTTCCTCTCTTTTAGCCTTTATGATTAATGAGTCCATAGCTTAGGATTATTCATAATATTAGTTAGTAATTAGATTAGTATAGTTCATATGGTTGTATTATGTTAGCATTTAGGCATGGACTATAGACGATAGTTATAATGTACCAACTAGGATTATTAATATCCTTGTTATAGAAGTCATAGTAACGGTGTTAGATTATATTCAGGTTCACGATTATGAACCGAGCTTAGGGTTGGTGTTGCTTCGGATTAATACGCTTTTGGGATTAATACGCTTCAAAGGTAACCACTATGTCCATCAAAATCTATTTTTACACTCTCAATCTATATAATATTATTTGGTGATTGGAAATCCTGGAATTTCTTGATTATTTGCCTATTATTGATTGTGTTTGATGGATTCTTGGACTCGTGTCTTGATCCTTTGTCTATTGATGTATATGATCATTTGTTGGTTTGGATTTCCATGTTATTTGGCCTCTGTTAGATGAAATCTTGGTGTAGTATGATCTAATCTTTGTATTCTGGAACATTTCTTTGTATTCTAAGCTGAGTCTGATTCGGTGTGTGGGAATTGCTCTTGCGGGGCACTCTAGCGGGATAATGTAACCGCTGGGGTCTTCTGTAAGAGTAAGGCGGTAGTAGTTGGTGGAGGTGAGTGATCCGTTGTTTGTTTCCTCCTTTGTTCTGGAGTTTGTTGGAGTATTCTATTGGATATTTTACCTTGATTATGAGTATTTATTCATACCTCTTAGTCCATTGTATGAGTCTATTATTTGATTGGTCGAATCCTTGATTTTTGTTATCTGGGAGTTGGTTTGTGTTCATATCTGAGATGATCACTCTGAGTGATGGTTCTTGGGCTGAGTTGAGTATGAGTATGTAACGCCCCGTAAAATCCTTTCAAGCCTTTCGTTCGTTAATTAATTCCTTGGGCAATCTAATTAATTCTTCGGGCAAATTAATTAATTCCAATTGGGCTGATTCTTCCTATTAAATATATATAAGTATATATTGCACTCCTTGAGTTTAATTTGATTATTCCAATCAAGAGCCCAATTAATTGTATTTATTCTTGTAAGGGATTTTATTTAATTTGGACCCTTGCAATATTTGGTATTAAATATTCCTACAAGCCCACACTCTTGATTATATATTTATATAGACATATATTGATCCTAAGACATTGCTATGGGCTAATTCTTGTAATTAAATTGTAAGGGTGAATTTAATAAGCCCAACTTACTAGTCTTGATTATATTAATTTTCCTACACCCATTATTCTATAAGATTACTTAAGCCCACATCATTTAAATGTCTTACACCCTAAATATTGTATGTATTCATGGTATAATAATTTGAAGATCAAATGCCCTAAAGACTTTCACTCATTTCTTCTCTACAACATTTCCACACGCCATTTCTCATCAAGAAATTCCCTAAAATTCATCTTCATCTTCCCTACAAGATTTCAAGCCAAGATTGTTCTTTTAAGCTTTGTTGGGAGTGGGTAAGTGCATCTATCCTAGGATTCATCTTGCATTTTGTGTTTTAGATAGCTTTTTACATAATCTTATAAGTGTTTTTTGGGATTCTTTGGGAAAAGATGATCAAGGTGAAGGTGGGGCTTCTTGAGCTAGCAAAAGGCTTATTGGAGTAGGAAAAGCTCTTTGAGGTAACCACTATGTCCATCAAAATCTATTTTTACACTCTCATCTATATAATATTATTTGGTGATTGAAATCCTGAATTTCTTGATTATTTGCCTATTATTGATTGTGTTTGATGGATTCTTGGATCTTGATCCTTTGTCTATTGATGTATATGATCATTGTTGGTTTGGATTTCCATGTTATTTGGCCTCTGTTAGATGAAATTTGGTGTAGTATGATCTAATCTTGTATTCTGGAACATTTCTTTGTATTCTAAGCTGAGTCTGATTCGGGTGTGGGAATTGCTCTTGCGGGGCACTCTAGCGGGATAATGTAATCCGTGAAGGCGATCCGCAAGGTGGCAGCGAGGATCCGGACGGAGGGGAGAGGTCGTTGAGGTGACCGGCTGCTTCTTGCGGAGCAGTTCGGCGGAGGACAGTGGTCCGTGAGTGAGCTCGTTAGTTCTCTGGGAAACTGTTTCCAGAGAGCATTTTCTGCTGTTGTTGTCTGTGTGTTGGTCCCTTGTTTCAGATCATTGTTGGATTGTTTTGTTGAGTATTTACCATGTATTTGGAGTATTTATTCATGTCTTTCATTGAGCATTTGATGCCTTAGTTTGGAGTATTGATTCATGCTTTTGGTTTCCATTCTTGGTGTCCTTGGTCTATTGATCTTTGAGTTATGATCTGGGAGTTGGTTGGTGTTCATATTTGAGATGAACCCACGTCTTGGTTGGTGAGTTGGTGTTGGAGTATGGTTGTGGTGATGGACCATTGTGTTACTATTGTTTACTTTGTGCTCTTACTATTGGTTACTATTGTTGGGGTTACTATTGGTTACTATTGGTTGTGGACTATGGTGTTACTATTGTGCTACTATTGTTTACTATTGGGTTCGCTACCCTGTGATTTGGGTTGATTACCCCTGTGGTTACTATGGGTTACTATTGGACTTCGGTCCCTGTGTGGGACTCATCACCCCGTCTGACTCGTGACTATTGACTTCTAACCTATGGTGTGACTTGGTTGGGAGGTTGGAATTGGGAGTCCCTTCTTGGTTCTGTATTCGTGAGTTCCTTGTGGTTATTCGATTGATATCTTAAGGTTCTTGGTTATCGTTGGTTGTTTCCTTATGGTTGTTGTTCAGTTGGTATCTTGTTTATGGATTCGTTGTCTTATACTTTCGTTATTGGATATTGGCTTTGTTTGGATGAGTCTTGGTTTATGATTCGTTCAGTTTATTATTGTTGAGTATCCGTTTTGAACTATTGAACAGTTTGTTGGTGTTTATATTCTATATGGGTGAGTAAACCTATTTACAAGCTTATGTATATCTATATCTCCTTGCGGGTGTGAATGGTGGTTGCTTAGCAGTCTTTTGCTAATGGTTCTTTGCGTGTTTTCCAGGTATGGAGTAAGTCTAAGCGCGAGCGCGTTAGAGCCTACCGTATGATGATACTTAGACTTAGTTTATGTTGTTTAGACTTTGGTTTTCGGGCCTGTGTGCCATTTGAGATTTTTATATACTGTTGACTAGTGGTTGGATATTGTTGAAACATGATTTGAGGATTATCGTTTATGCAGTTATCTTTCGTTGGTTAGCCTGTGCATCTAGGCTGTGTTTTCTTACCTAGATGTGGCATGATGCCCCTTAGGTTTTAATTCGCTTCCGCTATGTTATGCTGTTGATTGAGATAGGTAGCTGTTGTGTTGAGTTTTATCTATCTCAGCTTGTGTAAGGTTGGGGTGTCACACGTATGGCGTGGGAAATTTCATGCATAGGTGCTCCGTCGAAATTATCGCCTTCAGATCCTCCAAAGCTGGCCTCCCAAGTATGATGTTATGGGCACATGTGAGTTTCACCACAATGAACTCCATGTTTATCTTGGAGGTGTTGGGGCTCGCGCCTATCTCCACTGGTAGTACTACGGATCCCTCTGTCTCTATTGAATCCCCAGTAAAGCCAGAAAGTGGAGTCCGTACCTCTTTGAGTTGATTTTTGGGCAGTCCCAGTTTGGTGAAAGCGTCGTAGTACATCACGTTGACTGAGCTTCCGGTGTCTACGAGTATGCGATGCACAATGCTGTCGTTGATCTCCATCTTGATTACCAACGCATCTCGGTGAGGCAGTGGACCTTTTGGGAGGTCATCGTCAGAGAAGGTAATGGCTTCCCTCCTCTACTTGTTTCCCCTTGGAAGGCTGACTACCTCACCTACATATAACTGGCGACTCCACTTCTTCCTCTCTGCTTGTGTGTCTCCGCCTGCAGGACCTCTGTAGATAACGTGTATGGTCTGCTTCTTGTGTTTCCTGGGCTCTTCTGTGTCTTTGTCAGAGAGATCACGATCTGTTATTGTAACTTGGTCGTGTTCCCTTTTCTTACCACTCGAGGATGACGGTTCGGAGCTGTCATCCTTCTTCCAAACGTTTTTTGGTAGATTACGCGGAGGTTGTTGCTGGCCTGACTTTTGCTGGCCAGACCGTTTGACGAACTGTCTGAAATATCCCCTCTGGATGAGTTCCTCAATCTGGCATTTTAACACGTTGCATTCATCGGTATCGTGGCCTACCTGCCTATGGAATCTGCAATACTTGGATTGATCCGCATTTGGGGAGACTTTCATGCACTCCTACGGAAATTGTACGACCCCCATATCTTCAGCTTGATTTAGGATTACGCTAACCGAGTGAGTTAGCGGTGTCAGATGTCGCAATGGGATGAGGCGAGGTCGGTCGTCTCTTCCCTTCTTTGAGGGTGGTTGGTTTGGTCGTGGTGCCTGGCTGGGCGGACCAGCTTTATCAGGTCGCCCACTCTTTCGTCCTTCCTCCTCATCCTTCTTTCTCCTGTCAGCCTCTTTTGCGTCTGCGTACCGGTTGGCCGTTCTCATGAGTTCTTCATAAGAACGTGGGTGGTGGGCGTTCAGTTGTTTGTGGAAGTCGCCCGACCTCAGTGCTTGGATGAAGATGAGAATTGCTGCCTTTGAATCGAAGTCATATACGCTGTTGACTTCTTTTTTCCATTTGCTTAAAAAGTTTCGCAGGCTTTCTCCCTTATCCTGTTTTATCCCACAGAGATGCGAGAAGGGTTTCTTATGTTGTATACTTCCCGAGAAATAAGACAAGAAACTTTTGGATAGTTCTGCAAAAAGTCTGAATTGATCCGTCTGGGATTGTGTTAAACCAATCTTGAGCCGTTCCATCCAAAGTGGACAAGAACGCTCTGCACATGATGGCATCGGTTGCCCCAATCATCACCATGGTTGCCTTGTATCTTGTCATGTGGGCACGCGAGTCAGAAGTGACAGTGTAGGCCTTGATGGCGGGTAGTCAAAATTCTTTTGGAAGAGGAACTTCCATTATGTCGGGGGAGAACGGAGCAGCCATTCTTATCTCCGGTTCTGGTGAGTGTTCTCTTGCTTCTACTTTCTTCTCCAAATCATCTATCTGCCTTTGGAGTCTTTCAACCAGGTCTTCTTGTGGTGTTCTGTGTCTAGTGGAGTGACGCGGAGCCAATCCACCAAATTCGCCCATCCTTTCTCCAAATGGTCGTTTGGTTACTACCTTGCCTGCTTGGGGGCGGGGACCTCTATTGGAGGATCCTTGCACCCCTAGCCGATCTCGGATAGATCTAGACACCGTCGGTCGTTCTCGAACAGATTTGGAAACTGTTGGGCGTTGCGCTAGACTCCTCGGCTGTGGTTCGTCGTTCTGTCCTTGAGTTCTGTCTTGTCTTGGAGATTGCACTTCCTCCTCTAGAGGAGGTGGTGGCGGTAGAGTCTGGCCTTGCATTCCTACGACAAGTTGGGCCATTGTCGTTGCCGCTTGTTGGATGACCTGCGCTGCTGCCAAAAAGTCCACAGCCTGGGCGAGAGCAGCAGTTGCTGGGAGGGGAGTGTGACCACCACCATGGTTGTTGTTGAGTTGGCTACGGAGGTCACCTTCTCTGCGGTGATTGTTGTTGAGCTGGCTGCGAAGGTCACCACCGCGGTTACTGTTGAGCTGCTCACGAAGATCGCCCGAGGGGTGACCCTTGTTCACCTGACGAGGAGTATGCGAGCTGCTGGATCCAAATTGTGCCATCGATCAGGATGAGATGAGCTGAGTGGTTTGTGAGTTTGTGAATTTTCCTTGAGATCTGATCTCAACTCTCAATGAAAGCACCAATGACTGTAATAATGTGTTACCGGATATTATTTGAGTATTATTGAGTATTTGAATACAATATTGAGTACAGTGTTTGAGTGCAATGCTCAGTATACAATTGAGTTCAGTGTGTGTTTTGTCTAGTAAGAAGTGTCGTGTCTCTACTTTGCGTTGTGAGTCTTTTTATTTCCTTCAGCTCAGTAATGGAGCATTAATGCTGAGGAGTTGAACGTTGGGCATCAATGCTGAGGAGCTGAATGTTGGGCATCAATGCTGAGGAGCTGAACATTGGGCATCAATGCTGAGGAGCTGAACGTTGGGCATCAATGCTGAGGAGTTGAACCGTTGAGCATTGATGCTGAGGAGTGAGGTGTCTTGGGTAGTTTGAACGACAACTGTGACAATTGTCTTGACAATGTTTTGGGCCCTGTCAAGAGCGATAGAACGTGATGCTTTAGAGGATATAGAAATAAATGTTATGAATATTCAGGACTTTAATATGTTTTATATTGTTAAAGACTACGTTGAGGATTGTAATTCTCTTTTGTTTTGGTTTTATTTAAGTTAGCCTTAGCACTTAGGTATTGTGGTTGCCTAAGTGTGGCGGTAATGCCCTCAATAAGATTTTGAAAAGCTTCCGCATTCTAAGTTTTGTTTTAAGAATTACTTAATTAATTGGTGAAAATAAGAAAAAAAAAAAGGTCGTTTTTGGGGTGTTACACGGGCAGAGCAGCAGCTGAATAGGGACGCTCTCTTGGCAGTGAGCGGCAGCGGCGGATCGGCAAGTTCTAGCTTCTCCCGGCAGTGCAACAAGCGGAATCGGTGACCATGGTTTCCTTGTTTTCCGGCGAAGCTATCCCTGGCTATTGGGGTGGCCGGCAGTGACGTCTCAGATCCGACAAGGCATGGGAGGATTAGGTAAGATTATATTGTTATTGTTGATGATGATTAAGTTGGTACTAATTTGATGGTGCTTATGGGTGGTGGTTGGATGTGATTAATGATGTCTTTGAGCCAATAAGATATTGATGATGTTATAAAGATGGTTTTGAATGACTACGCGTTGATAATGGTTTAATAATGGAATAGTATGGTCTATGGATAATAAGGATGTGATGTTTAGCTATGAATGATATTATGACTTAATGAGAAATATGATTAATGCTAATGGTGGGGAGAGGATGATGATTTTTTAAAATACTGAATTTACCCTTCTAGTTTGATTGGACAAATAGACTGAGGACATTTCGTGTAAAAAAACATAGTTGCGGACTAAATTGAGAATTTTGGTAGTCAATGACTAAATTGGTGAAATCCGGCCTTATAGTTGAGGGACCAAATCTGTAATAAAATCAAAAAAAAAAAAATGATTAGACTACTCAATTTTGAAAATATGTAATTATGTCATATTACACCTTAAAGTTGTGTAATTTGACTACTTTCTAGGTTGTGCTCCGTAATTTCAGAAAGTAATCTAGTTAGTCAAATTGTATAAATTTGAAATGTAAAATGACATAATTGTATGCTTTGAAAATTTGAATTGTTTAATTGCATTTGTAATTTCAGGAAATAATCTAGTTAGTCTAATTGTATAAATTTGAAATGTAATATGACATAATTGTACACTTTGAAAATTGAAATATTTAATTGCATTTTTGGTAGAATAGAGTGAATAATTTGACCATTATCATTTTTTACGTTATACTTTTTTTTTTTTTAATTTGTAAATAGAAAAAGATTATAACAATCACAATGAGAGAGTTTCATCATCTCGTGTGGTATCCAGAAAGAAAAAAAGAAAAAAGAAAAAAGAAAAAAAACCTAGAAAAGGAAGGTAGGAGACAGTCGGGATAGACCTATAACGTATTTGCGTACAAGGATACTTGTAGAAAAAGTTCTTCGTCTTTTTGGCATTTGCGTATTTGGCTTGACCTTTTTTGAGATTTGTATTTGCTTGCAGCTATAAAAGTCGTCTCTTCCAATCCAATCTAATAAGATAATAGCCAATTAGCCATCATTAATAAACTAATTTTTATAATCGATTCTCTGCACTCTGCACTTTTTTTCCCTTCTTATAATTATATATAATTCTTGAAATTTTCTACCCAACTACAAAGTTTGGGACTTTGGTAGATAGATTTTCTGCTACAAAAGTCCTACTTTTACTTCTGGGTTCTGGGCCGGTTTTATTGGAGAAAGAGAGAAAGAGAGAGAAGGAGAGATGGGTTCATTTGGGATGCTAGCAAGAAGAGCTGTGCTAACAGAGACGCCTGTTATGGTGCAGGTAAAAAGCTTAGATTTTCTCAATGCCCTCGACTGAAATTGATTTACTTTTGTGTTTCGGTTTAATTTCTCTGTGTAAATGTTGAAATGTGTGATTTATTTTATATGGGTGTTTTGTGGTTGTGATTTGCAGATACAGGAGCTGATCCGAGGAGTTAAAGATTGTATTTCTCTGGCTCAGGTTTGTTTACCTTCTCCAACGTTTCTGCTTGCTTGTTTTGTGCTTTGTGTTGTTGGTCCACTTTGGAAATTGAAAACTCTTAGTGGTTTGCCCTTCATTTGGTTTAAAGCTTTTACTTTATCATGGAGTGTTTGAAATTCATGCTCTTTCTTCATCTCAAAATCTCTATTCAACCAGTTTTCTTTGGTAAATATGATTTTTGACCATATTTAGTGTTTCAGTTGCTTATTGCCTGAGATTAACACAATTCTACTTACAAAGTTATAAGGGTATGTTTGGTTGGGTGGAAATTTTTTTCCATGGAAGTTGTTTTCCGTGGAGGAAAATATTGTTTTGTGATGTTTGGATTGGAAAATGAATTCCTCAAATTTGAGGAAAACCAAATCCTTGGTTGGACCAAGGATTTTGTTTTCCATGGAGGATGGGAAGAAAAATTGGTATGATTGGACAAATTTACCCTTTGTGTTATTTTCTAATTATTATTACTTTTATTAATTTGTAGGGGCATATAGGTCTTTATACACATTATTCCTTACCATTTTAAATCCAACCAAACAACAGAATTTATCTTCCCGGCAATTTCTTTTCCACCAACCAAACAACATAATTTATTTTCCTGGTAACTACTTTTCCACGGAATTTCACTTCCACTTCCCTTCAAATATTTTCCGCGAACCAAACGAGCCTAAGTTCTAAACTCAGTGGTTGTAAAGTGGGGCTTTTCACAGCAAGAAAAGCTGTGATTATATTTGCTGTAATCATCAACTGAATATTATTAACTTGTTCAATGTACATTGGTCATGGTTTAAGAAATGACAAAATACCATCTGGGTGTGAACCTTTGCGTAGTGAGATAGTGTAGAAAGGGCAAGCCACTGGTTAGTTTTGCATCCTGAATATTAAATTATTTGTGTAGGGAGTTGTGTACTGGCAACCACCCAAGCAAGCACTGGATAAGGTGAAAGGTCTTGTCGAGGAACCTTCAATCAGTCGTTATGGTGCTGATGAAGGGCTTCCTGAGCTCAGGGAGGCATTAATGAAAAAGGTAAAATTAATCAATTGCAATTCCTCTACTTGAATGTTTCGTATGCGCTATGCAACATTTTTAAACAAGGAGTTGTAGGCTGGGAAGAGTTATTCACCGTATTATTGTCTTGTAGGATGACACTATCTATGGTTTGTGGAATTGTACTTAATTTATGTTTCTGGTAAATATAACTTATGAAGGCTTGTTTTATTTATTTATTTATTTTTTTTGTAAAGATCCATCAATGAAGACTTTGTCATGATTGTGAGCTCATTTTGTCTTTTAAGCTGTTTAATGTAGTCTGGAACACGTATCTAACAGCATCATTAATTTTACTTGAATAATCTTTCCTCACTTCTTTGGTACTGTTTTTCAGTTGCAGGGAGAAAATAACTTACATAAATCGTCTGTGATGGTTACTGCTGGTGCAAACCAGGTATCTGACTGATAATCTGTTACTGAGTTTATTGCTTGCTGCTTAACCAAGTTAATTCAGGTAAAAAAAATTGGTTTTATTTGTCTTGTTTCTTGATTGCTCCAGTCTGCATATACATGCACTGGGATGTCTTGCTTTCTTCTTGTATTATGATCACAATCTGCTTTGTTTAGCTAAGGTGTTTCTCTTGCTTTTTTTACTTTGAATTATGCTAATGATTCATAAAATTTTCTATAGGTCATTTTTGAATGTTTTTTCTTTATCAAATTTCTTGAGAAAACTACGCTTTCTATGAAAAACTGTTGATTTCTGCAAAGCACAAGTGTCTTGTGTGTTGAATTTTATGATCTCAGTTATCCTCATTGTCTTTTTGGTGTGTACATAAGCTCTTCTTTTAATTGGCTCAATAATGAGCTCCATTATATATGTTTACGATGTGATAAAAATCTGGGCTTGCTTACTTTCTGAAGAGCGAATCTGGTCTTTTTGGGTTACTCATACCAATCCTAGCCATGCTCGTGAATATGATTGCAGGCCTTTGTGAATCTCGTCCTCACACTGTGTGATGCTGGGGACTCTGTTGTCATGTTTGCACCGTACTACTTCAATGCATACATGTCGTTCCAGATGACAGGTGTTACCGACATTCTGGTGGGCCCTGGCCATCCAAACACACTTCATCCTGATGCAGGTTTGTAACACCATAGGATGGATCATTTGAGCTATAATGATTAAATTTTGAATTCCTTAAAAGCCTCAGATATTTTCATATTTACGTTTACTAGTCAGAAGTAAGTATGATTGTAGTTTTGAGACAGTACATCTTCAGTACATCGTAATGTTGGGTTTCAAATTCCTTTCATGTCTCTACTAATTGGTTTGGCCTCCTTGCTATTTACTGCACTTCTAAAAGATTGCATGATATTTGGAGTCTGCTACTTGAACTTGGTAATTATTTTCTTCACTGTCCCTAATGTGCTGCAATCGATGGTCGTTTGGAGTGAGTACAGTTCAGTCAAATCTGAATTTCTGCACCAAAAGCGTTGACTTTTTTCCCCGTCAAAACCAACACTTTCTATGTAGACCTTGGCATAAAAAGTTTTGTTTGAGCTTACAGAGGCGGGAAAAAAGATATGATATTTTGGGCACAACATAACAGAACTTCAACTTATCAGATTAAATGTTTTGCACCGAAATTATTGCTGCTTTTTATATTTGGAAACCATCAAATGAAGTTTCTTATCTGTCAGATTGGTTGGAGAAGACTCTCAAGAATACCGTACCAACACCTAAGCTTGTTACTGTGGTAAATCCCGGCAATCCATCTGGGACCTACATCCCAGAGCCTCTTCTCAAGGTCAGTCAATCAGAGTCTTCCTGGGTGCTCCCGTGTAACATGGTCAAATGCACTTGATTTGCGTTATACATCATTGGAATGAAGTTGGTGCTCCAACTCATTCTTGGAGTTCGTAAGATAATTCTTTTTTTTTCACATTTTTAACGGCGTATATAACTTAGGTTCTATTTTGATATTTTGTAGAGGATATCAGATCTATGCAAACAAGCGGGGTGTTGGCTCTTGGTTGACAATACTTATGAGTAAGTCGTTGCTTTCTGTGTCTGCAATGCTCAATGCTGACGTTTATTTGTTACTTTATCTCAAGATGTTGACGACTTTCTACATAGATTCTAATTCTGCTATATAGCTATTCTCGATGAATGCATTAGAAGCAACACGGCTTTGTGCTGCTGTTTCTAATTTGTCTAATAGAAAGTGTGTCGATTATGAAGCAGTCTGCAATGTGGCAAATTTACTATTGTAGTTCTCCCATATTGTTGTTTATCAATACTCGCTATTACTGTTTTGTGGTTCAGAAGCATTTCCAATGATACTATTCCGTCTGTTCTTGCTCAGTGCAAATTGTTCATATGATAAAAACAACTGCACGCTGCTATTAATATGTCCTGTTTCCAGGTATTTTATGTACGATGGTAGGAAACATGTTTGCCTTGAGGACAATCACATCGTCAATATATTTTCCTTCTCTAAAGCTTATGGGATGATGGGATGGCGCGTTGGATATGTAAGTGTTGCCCTTTATAACTCGAAAACTTATGGATTTGATTGTAGATTGTTATCATTTTATCAATGCCACTCTTTGCTCACTGCATTAATGAGTTTACTCGTTAGCCTTACTCGATTCATGGATATGCAGATAGCGTACCCTTCAAAAGTCGATGGGCTTACAGCTCAACTCCTCAAAGTCCAAGACAACATACCCATCTGTGCTTCCATAATTTCACAGCGATTGGCCCTTCACTCTTTGGAAGTGGGGCCAGAGTGGGTAACCAATCAGGTGAAAAACCTCGTGAAGAATAGAGAGCTTCTGATAGAAGCACTGTCGCCTTTGGGCGAGGAAGCTGTGAAAGGGGGAGAAGGGGCGATATACCTGTGGGCAAAGCTTCCAGACAAATACCTGGACGACTTTGAAGTCGTGCGCTGGCTAGCCAGAAAGCACGGTGTAGTCCTAATCCCAGGAAGCTCTAGCGGGTGTCCAGGCTACGTAAGGATCTCGTTCGGAGGGTTGAAGGAGGACGACTGTCGAGCTGCGTCGGAGAGGCTGAGAAAAGGGTTGGAAGAACTTGTAAGTAGTGGAATGGGTTGTTGATTTTGTAGAGGCAATGGGCAGGGCAATATAACCAAACATTCTTACTATGAATGAATAAATTGGTCATTCACTGATCTCACAACTTGAAATAGGAACAAATTTGTATACTGTGACATGTTTGTTGTTTAAGATTACAAGTCACAATTAATTGTGAACTTGAAGAAGGGCTTGCTTCTTTCATATTGTGTTGTTAATAACATCTCTTTCTTTTGCCTTCATTCCATGATTTCATTTCCCTTTCTATC
Organism: Ipomoea trifida; assembly: GCA_003576665.1. Taxonomy (NCBI): domain Eukaryota; kingdom Viridiplantae; phylum Streptophyta; class Magnoliopsida; order Solanales; family Convolvulaceae; genus Ipomoea; species Ipomoea trifida. The sequence continues at coordinate 7,091,631 of CP025659.1, read as the reverse complement.
TGACTGAAGAGTTACATGAGTTATCTAACATGGGTTGAGTTTGTGGTAAACTATGAAATAATCGAGAGTTTCGCTCGATCATACCACTTCCCATTTTAAATTGATCGATCAGGGTCTTTCGAGTTTATAAATAAATCATTATGCCACTTAAAGTCTTATCTAGACATCTCCATTTAAAATGATAGGGATGGTTAAATCAATAAATTGTATAACTCTTGTCATGTATACATATCAAATTATTGAGTCAGTCAGCTATGAGCAATCAAGATATATTTAAATGTTTTATATAATATATTCAAATATTTTTTAATCCAATATTCAAAATTCTTTGAACTCAAATTTTAAATGTAAGGTTTGATAATGCTTTCTTTTTTAATACTATTGACTCTATTACAATGTATGATAATGCTTTCTCTACTATAAATAAAAGCCTCCCTCTTAGAGGAAAGTGAAGAGTAGAAAATAAGATATTCAAGTATTCAAGTTTTTAGTACTCAAAAAAGTATTCAAGTTTGAAAATTTTCAAGTATTCAAGTTTTAAGTTTGATCCTTCAAATACTCAAATCTCAACATTTCAAGTATCAAAATTTGACTATTCAAAATTCAAGTATTTTAAGAATTAAATTTGTTGTGTTCAAGTCAAATTTGTTTGTAGCAACTAGCAAGGTATTTCAAAATTTTCAAGTATCTAAACACTTCAAATTTAAGTATTTCAAAACATCAAGTATTTCAAGTTAAGTATACAGATCTAAGCATTGCAAGTATCAAATCTTGAGTACTTTTAGTTTGAGTGTTAATTTAAAAATTTCAAATACTAAGTTTGTTGTGCTCAAGCCAAATTTGTTCGTAGCGAAGTATTTTGTTCTTCAAGTAAATTCTAAACCGACAATCAAGTGCTTGTTAAAATTCAAATTAAACAAAGAATCAAAAGATTTCTTTATAGATTATTACACTCGCATTATACAATAACCATACATTTTTACCTTATACCAGATTTTTCAATTAATAAAATACATTTGAATTTTTCTATGTTCAACATTACTACATTATTTTTTGAAATAAGGTCCAAATTAGCTACTGAACATGACCTGAAAGTGCAATTAGGCTACTGAATCAAAAAGTACAATTAAACCACTGAACACTCCAAATTTATACAATTTCACATGATAGCAGGTTACCATCCATTTATCAAATTATTTGCTTACGTGGATGATGAGTTGACATTTTAAAATAATTTTTAATAATAAAATTTTAAAAAAAAACAGCGGGGCCGCGATTACCCCTGCCCCCTCCCCAGATCTCTTCGTCTCTGGTTGGAGACGAAGGTCGGGTTTTTTTTAAGGGGTTTATTTTAAACAAACAATTTTAAAATTTAAAATTTTACATTTTTATTTTAAAAGTTTATTATTAAAAATCATTTTAAATTGTTAACTCACTATCCACATAAGCAACCAACCTGATGAAATAAATTGTAACTTGCTATTAGGTGAAATTGCATATATTTAGAGTGTTCAGTGACGCAATTACATTTTTTTGTTCAGTGACTTAATTGCATTTCAAGTTACGTTCAGTCAATTTATACCTTATTCTTTATTTTTTAATGGGAAAAGGGTCAAATAAGCCCCTGAACACTTCACGAAAAGTCAATTAGGCCCTTAAACTTTCAAAAAGTGCAATTAGATACATAAACTCACGATTTTAGTTCAATCTACCCCATTAGCAGGTTAATCATCAGGTTACCGTCAGCAAATGCCCCTGTGGAAGCTTACATGGCATAAATGTTAATATTTAATTCGCCATGTATGCATAGTTAAAAAAAATGAAAATCAAATTATAAAATAATTCTTCTTCTTTAAAATAATTCTTCATTTCATCTTCTTTATTCGTTTCACTGCTTCGTCTACTTATTCTTATTATTATTATTATTATTATTATTATTATTATTATTATTATTTTTCTACCGTGCGTCTTCTTCTTATCTGAGAGTTCGGAGCATCATGAGCGATGGTGGTGGAGCGATTCTTCTTCAGATCTGAGTTTGGAACGACAGTAGCGGAGAGATTCTTCTTCAGATCTAAGTCCGGAGCGACGTTTCACCCTTATCCCACCTAAAGAAAGCCGTTAGAGATGCCCTGGACCAGATCCAGTAGCTACCATACCACTTCATGTACTACTGGAGATGTGCTTATTAAGACTTTCCAGCTCTGAAGTTTCCTTTATCCTTTGAGCTTAGGGACGCCTCTCGTTCCTCTTCCCCCATTTTAAAACATTTCTCACCTCCCCCCACCCACCTTCCACTTGCAGTGAGAATTGCCCGCCTTATAGTTTTGGTAGCGATTGTTTTCGGGGTGTTTTCTTCTTATCTGAGTTCGGAGCGTCACGAGCAATGGTGGTGGAGCGATTCTTCTTCCTCATATCTGAGTTCGGAGCGATTGTTTTCGGGGTGCAATAAAATCGGTGAGTATGGAGTGACGAAGGTGGTGAAGCGACGACGGTCAACGACACCGATGAACTAAAATGGTGTGGAGTGATGACAGTAGTGATGTTGTGAGGATGGTGTGATTTTTGTTTGTTTTATTGGTAGATTTAGAGCTCGATGATTTGGAAATTTAGGAAGAAGAAGGACGCAAGATTTTTGTTTGTTTTATTTCAATTGTTTTTTTTTTACTTATGCTTATGTGGCAAGTCAAATTGTAACATTTTTGCCAAGTAAGCTGCCACATGGGCATTTACCGGAAGTAACCTGATGGTTAACCTGCTAATGGGGTAGATTGAGCTAAAACCGTGAGTTTATGTATCTAATTGTACTTTTTGAAAGTTTAAGGGCCTAATTGACTTTTCGTGAAGTGTTCAGGGTCTTATTTGACCCTTTTCCCTTTTTTAATCAATCAAAATAAAACACATCAATAAAAACAAAAACAAAATAAAAAAAGTGAGAGTCGATCTTGATGGTTTCCCGATCTTCAGGCGATCGGCCGGCGGGCCAACACTACCGGAAAATTACAAGAACAATAAATATATTTTAACAGGTGATGATGGTTTTGTGACCCCGGGGTGGTCACTCGGCAGGTCAACACAACCGCGCGATTGAATCATAAGTAAAATATAAAAAAAGCGGAAAGAATATACAAGACACAAGAATTTTGACGTGGAAACCGAAAGGTAAAAACCACGGGCCTTTTTGGGCGGTGCCAAGCCGGAATTTCACTATTTTTGTAGGGTATTTTGTACATGGTATTGTGTTTTCTCGTCTAGACTTAATAGATGTGGATCTTCTCCCTTTGTCAGACTTCTCTCCTCAAAGAAAATGGAAAGCCCCCCCTTCACTCTTGTCCTTCACGTTAGTTTTATAGCAGTAAGGTGAGTAGTGTAGGCTTTCAACCATAATGGAGTATTTATTGGTTTTAATGAGAGTTAAATGGGTAGTTAACTTGGGGGTTATGGATAATTTGGGGAATTTATGAGTGATGAATGGGAAATAATATGAAATAAATGGAATAACTAATGGGTAATGATGGGGTAATTATTCTGGGGTTATGGAAGAGTGTTAAGAAAACCGAATAGTCACATACTGACTGCCGACTGCCGAGTCCAAGAGTTATGCCCGACTGCTTGCTAAGTAACATCGACCGAGTGCCTATGCTGGGTATCTATCATTAGTCCCTCACTTTTCTGTGTCTCGCGAAGTATGGCACGGAAAAGTATATTGTCTCTCCTCAAAATCAACTCAATAGCTAACTTCCGAATCAAAATTTGCCGACTCTTTAAACAAGCTTTTAGCCAACCAATACCGACTACCGTTGTATGGCTTCGTATTTTCACACTCCTTTTTGCAAGAAGGCACGTTTGACCGAGTGCCGACTCATTTTTCAGGACTCCAATCCAACAAAACAACAACTGCCTTATAGCCCCTTTTTCACACTCCTTTTTCAAGGAGGCACGGTTGACCGAGTGCCGACTCCTTTTTTAGGACTCCGGTCCAACCAAAACAACAACTGCCTTATAGCCCCTTTTTCACACTCCTTTTTCAAGGAGGCACGGTTGACCGAGTGCCGACTCCTTTTTCAGGACTCCGGCCCAACCAAAACACACCGACCTTATAACATCTTTTTCCACTCCCTTTTCAGGGAGGCACGGTTGACCGAGTGCCGACTCCTTTTTCAGGACTCCGGCCTAACCAAAACAACAACTGCCTTATAGCCCCTTTTTCACACTCCTTTTTCAAGGAGGCACGGTTGACCGAGTGCCGACTCCTTTTTCAGGACTCCGGTCCAACCAAAACAACAACTGCCTTATAGCCCCTTTTAATTTTCACACTCCTTTTTCAAGGAGGCACGGTTGACCGAGTGCCGACTCCTTTTTCAGGACTCCGGTCGAACCAAAGCACCAGCCTTATAGCACCTTTTTCCACTCCTTTTTTCAAGGAGGCACGGTTGACCGAGTGCCGACTCCTTTTTCAGGACTCCGGTCGAACCAAAGCACCAACCTTATAGCACCTTTTTCCACTCCTTTTTTCAAGGAGGCACGGTTAACCGAGTGCCGACTCCATTTTCAGGACTCCGGTTGAACCAAAGCACCAGCCTTATAGCACCTTTTTCCACTCCTTTTTTCAAGGAGGCGCGGTTGACCGAGTGCCTACTCCTTTTTCAGGACTCCGGCCAACCGTCCGAGTCCCTCAGTTTTCAAAGCAATCGACCTCACATTCATACAGGTAAACTGCCTCAGTTACTCATTCACAAGTGATCATTCTCATGCTCATGCAGTTAGACTGCTTCATTCGCAAGCAAAGGCAGGCAGACTGCCAAACTTGAAGACGATCCGAAGATCATTAGAACTTAGGTTATCTCAACCCAACTCAAAGGCGATCCGAAGATCATTAGAACTTAGGTTATCTCAACCCAACTCAAAGGCAGGCAGACTGCCAAACTCAAAAGGCGATCCGAAGATCATTAGAACTTAGGTTATCTCAACCCAACTCAAAGGCAGGCAGACTGCCAAACTCAAAAGGCGATCCGAAGATCATTAGAACTTAGGTTATCTAAACCCAACTCAAAGGCGACCCGAAGATCATTAATTTTAGGTTATCTCAACCCAACTCAAAGGCGATCCGGAGATCATTAATTTTAGGTTATCTCAACCCAATTAAAAGGCAGGCAAACTGCCAAACTCATTTGTCCAACGGTGATCATAGATCACTTAGGACTCAACTAAGTTATTTCAACTTAGCATCTCAATAAAGGAGATTGACTGCCTCACTCATTCATCCGTAAGCAATCACAGATCGCTTTTAGGATCCGACTAAGTATCACAGATCCTTAGCCGATCCCCGAATTTTACTCGAACCATTTAAAGGGCGGGTTAAACCGAAACTCAATCGTACCAATTAGAGGGCTGGTAGACCACCCGAGTCAATCTTGGCTCGACCGGCTACTTGATTGACCCTTTTACAATTTATTTCGCTACAGGTACATCGTACATCAAATCAAACATTAGTTATGTTACAATAATTTTGGTAATTCAAAAATTAAAACTGCTCCCAGTCCCTCAGTCTGATTGCATGCCGACGAACTACTCATTCACTTGGTCATCAGCAAATATATTTCCTGAGCTTTGAATATAAAAAATTTTTCTTGGATGACTGCTACGTTTTTCTCACCACACGAATCAACTTCAGACTTTCCTTGTTGAAGAATTGTCATTTTGAATGCCATGTACATCCGCATGAGCTACCACGTAATAATACTAAAATACATGCCAGCTTTAAATTAAATACCCTTCATTTTTTTTTTATTTTTTTTTTAGACCATGTTTGAAATATGAGATTCCAGTACTCGTCCATAACCGTAGGTGAAGTTTGTTTGTTCCGCTCTTAGATGAACACTTGCACGACTGTTGACTGCTCTCTGGAGTCTGGCAGAAATATGGCCGACTGGGCATTGTTTGGTCAAGTATCTCGGTCGTCGGAGTCGGCATCACGTCTCCATTTCGCTTGGTGATTCCACAGGTTCGATGGCTATCTTTTATTTTTACAAACATTAGGGGTCTGATCGTGACTAGAGTTCGCGGTCGGCGATCGTCCAAATAGCTGGTGGAGAAAGCGCACAGTCGCCCCACCACTCATATGCATCCGTAATGAACATGGATTGGAGAATAAAAACTTGCCTTCTTCTAAGTGTATTCTTCTAAGTGTACTGTTGCTATGTGCCTAACTGATGCACATATGAGAACCTCCCAAGAACGAACAAATTCTAGCGTGCTAAGGTAAATTCACCCAGTGAACGTGGATACTAAGATTGCTCATGCATTCCACCCTTCCTCCCAAATTTGACACATACTAAATGCAGCCAGAAAGAATAACTCTATGTAAGTACAGTGTTCTCTGGAAGTGTAATTAAAATGGCTTACTTGCAAAACCTCCATGCGAAGACGCTCCCATGTTTGGAAATTACCAAAATTAAGCAGTGTGAATTTTGTGTGTGTGCCGCAATCCACAGACGTCTCCCTTTCCCATATTTGCTCTTCACCGTTCTTTAGATACCAAAATCTCCGTTTTGATGAAGAATTTTGTAAAACAACAGCCCTTTGAATTGTTAGAATTACATTCCCAGCATACGTACGTGGAGATAATTTCTCTTGTTGGTAGACTATTTTCTCACGTTCGGCAATATCAACTCCCTTTCCTTTTAAAAATGCCAGGCAATTGAAAACCAATACTTTCTGTGGTAAAATCTCCATGTAGAATTAAAATATTTCCATGTGAAAATTACATTCCCTGACCATATTTTTATGGCTGGCTGACCTTCAATCAACTGCTATTGACTTACCATATTTCCCATGGCCGACTACTCTCTCGCTTATGGCAGATAGACTCCGGCTCTCATTCGCTTTCCAAGGCAATATATTCTCACCCAAGCATGGTAATGTATATAAACGTATGAAAAGCTTTCCATGTATAAATGTTCCTTGATATTGTAAAAATGCATGTTTTATATGAAGATCAAATCTTCCAAACAAGGACGTACCAGCATACACCGGGGATGTTCTCGATCGCTTCTTCTATATCTGTTTGTCTGGCATCCGACAATATCGACCCCCTTCTTACACGTCTTTCGAAACGACTCTCACCAATTTTTCAGTGTCTCACCCATCTTTCAGGGTGATTTTTCACCCGTCTTTCGGGGCTATTCTAGCCGATCATATTTCTATGATTGACTATTTAAGATGCTTGGTCGAGTCCCTCAGTTTGCTAGTGATCTGGTACTCTTTTCTAATTTGCCAACTATCTGCGGCGGTCACGACTTTGTGCTTGAACAAAATCATTAATTATGTCTGGTCGCCTGGTTCATTCTACTCACTGCTTGTCTGCTTCAAATTTTCCATAATCTTCCAAATACAATATGTTTTGATGAGGTATGTAATAACTTTATGTATTGTGTAGAAACTCCATTTTCCTTCAATTGCCACGTGCAGCAGGTTGCAGGCCATATTTTTCATGTAAATATGTATACTTTGAGATGAGATTACCTCAATTGCATATAATGAGAAATTTTCATTTTCATATCTCAGCCACACATAGAACAAAAATGCCTTGAGATGTCAATAAAGGTTACCTCTTTGTGAATAACATCATTGTAGAAGCAATTCGAATACATAGCAGATAGTTCTCCTTCTTTAATTTCCTCGGCACATATATAGTCCTCCTTCCTTGATTTCCTTGCGACAGTGGTAGGAGTACACGACTTTTTGTATCGATCCCCACAGACGGTGCCAGTGATGGTTTCCCGATCTTCAGGCGATCGGCCGGCGGGCCAACACTACCGGAAAATTACAAGAACAATAAATATATTTTAACAGGTGATGATGGTTTTGTGACCCCGGGGTGGTCACTCGGCAGGTCAACACAACCGCGCGATTGAATCATAAGTAAAATATAAAAAAAAGCGGAAAGAATATACAAGACACAAGAATTTTGACGTGGAAACCGAAAGGTAAAAACCACGGGCCTTTTTGGGCGGTGCCAAGCCGGAATTTCACTATTTTTGTAGGGTATTTTGTACATGGTATTGTGTTTTCTCGTCTAGACTTAATAGATGTGGATCTTCTCCCTTTGTCAGACTTCTCTCCTCAAAGAAAATGGAAAGCCCCCCCTTCACTCTTGTCCTTCACGTTAGTTTTATAGCAGTAAGGTGAGTAGTGTAGGCTTTCAACCATAATGGAGTATTTATTGGTTTTAATGAGAGTTAAATGGGTAGTTAACTTGGGGGTTATGGATAATTTGGGGAATTTATGAGTGATGAATGGGAAATAATATGAAATAAATGGAATAACTAATGGGTAATGATGGGGTAATTATTCTGGGGTTATGGAAGAGTGTTAAGAAAACCGAATAGTCACATACTGACTGCCGACTGCCGAGTCCGAGAGTTATGCCCGACTGCTTGCTAAGTAACATCGACCGAGTGCCTATGCTGGGTATCTATCAGATCTAATATTATTAATCTTTAAAAAAAATCATTGAGGCGTGATCCTTAATTTTGTCGAGTGGTACAGTGGTACTAAGAATGAGTGTACCACAAAACAAGCCGTTGCGACATACGAAGATGGGGTCACATGTTTACGGTTTACGCTATAACGGGTCCATTAATGTAATCCTTTTTGTATAAAACCGAAAACGGGTAGATCTGAAAACTCATAAGGGCAATCCCGTAATCTCACATCACTCATCATCTCCGTCCAGTAGCCACCTTTCTAATTTTCCGGTCCCGACGCTTAAAACGTCACCGTATTTTAACCTCCACATACATTCTTAAAGAGGGAGAAGCTCTTCTGGTTTCATCACCGGAGGGCGGAGGCGGAGGAATATTCATTTCTTCTCTACTTGTCTGAGCTACTGAGCTTCGTAAGCTTGCTTTTCTTTCCATTCGAAGAATCCCTCGTAATTTGTTGAGATCTATGGAGTTGTAGCTTCAAATTCAAATGGGGGGCACTTCATTAGCTGGATTACAGGATCATTTGAAGTTGGCTAGAGAATACGCAATTGAAGGCCTTTATGATACTGCCATTATCTTCTTCGATGGTGCTGTTGCTCAGATCAATAAGTATGTTCTCATTTCTTCGCTAATTTCAACTTCAGTGTTAATTCTTTGTTTTCAAATTGAGTATTCGCGGTGTGGTTGGTTACATATGCAATTTATCTACAAATTGAGGGTTTTTTTTTTGGGTTCTGTATGCAACTGGAAACTTGATCTGCTTGAATGGTGTTTTAAGCAGAATATAGAGGAATCCCAAATTTGAACTCCACAGTTTATTACTGAAAGAGAATCATACTGGTTAGATGTGTTAAGTGCAGTGAGGTGCATATGGTTACCTCCTTAGACCTCTTGGCACTTCTGGGGATACATGCTAATTAAGAAAAGAGCATATTGTTTTAATTGAGAACACAAGTGTAAATGCTTTATCTGCCTTTATCTTTTATATGATATAGGCATTATATAAGCTAAGAGCTATGAGTTGTGTGATGTGTAGTAGAGGCTTTTTGATTAATGTGATAGAAACAAGCTTTGATTTTATTACTGCCCAATGCTGTTTTCTTCCCATTTAGCAAAATTTGAGAGCAAAGTTATATATGATTTGATGTTTTTGATGTTTGATTTATTTGATTGGAGGTCTCGGTCTAAAATGAATGCCTTGTTATGCTTGATCTCTAGGCATGTAAGCACAGTTGATGACCCTTTGCTTCGTTCAAAGTGGATGAATGTAAAGAAAGCAATATCCGAAGAGACAGAAGTAGTAAAACAGCTTGATGGAGAGAAGAGGTCTTTCAAAGAGGTTCATGTTGGTAGGCGCCCATTTTCACCTCCGATTTCAACCAAGTCATCATCCTTTGTCTTCCAACCACTGGATGAATATCCAACTTCATCTGGTCCAATGGATGATCCTGATGTTTGGAGACCACCACCAAGTCGAGACACCACAACTAGGAGATCTGCAAGAGCAGGTCAAGTTGGCATGAGAAAGTCCCCTCAAGATGGAGCTTGGGCACGCAGTTCTACCAAAACAGGAACCTCTGGCCGGGGGGGAAAAACTGGTGGTTCTATTAAGGCTAACTCTGGGGTTCGAGCATCAACTACAGGAAAGAAAGGGAATGGAAAGTCTGCAAAAGCGGACTCAGTGGTAAGTTAATTTGAAATTTCACTTCAATAAATTTTAAGTTTTAACCATTACTTGCCAACAGTTTGCATGGGCGTCAATCTCTCTCTCTCTCTCTCTCTCTCTCTCTCTCTCTCTATTGTTATCATTATTATTTTTTAAAATGAAAGATCTTAGGTAACTGTCTGAAAGGCCTCAAGAAATAAACTAATTTCGCAATTGTGACTTTCTTTGTTTCTGTTGATTTATTTGCATTATCAGTTATATTCTGGCCGGCTAGTCATGGGTTCTCCTAAAAATGTGACAGTTAAAATGACATAGTATATGCTCTTCTATGAGGTGCTCTTAGACTTTTTTGCAATTACAGAATGGTGACAGTGAAGATGGGAAGGCTAAAAAAGTGGAATATGAAGGTCCTGATGCAGACTTGGCAGCTATGCTTGAGAGAGATGTCTTGGATTCGAGCCCTGGTGTGAGATGGGATGATGTTGCAGGGTTAAGTGAGGCAAAAAGACTTTTGGAGGAGGCAGTGGTTCTCCCGTTATGGATGCCTGAATATTTCCAGGTATTTCCAGGTATTAAAGGAAGATAAGAGTATAAAAACTTATGAATTTGCTTGCTTAATCTAAGTGACATTAATGGATGAAAATGTAGAAATGAAATGCTCAAAATAGAGACTTTAAATACTCGAGTCCTTAATTGAAACCTATAGCAATTCTCACTTGAATTGAGGATGTGCATATATACATTTCCCCAAACTTAATGCCTCATTAAAGTGCATTCACATGTGTATGGAGTCCTAAGGAAAACTAACGTGACACATTCCTTAACAGGGAATCCGGAGACCATGGAAAGGTGTTCTTATGTTTGGTCCTCCTGGTACTGGGAAGACTCTTTTGGCCAAAGCTGTTGCTACTGAGTGTGGGACAACATTTTTCAATGTTTCTTCTGCTACGTTGGCTTCAAAATGGCGTGGCGAAAGTGAACGTATGGTTCGGTGCTTGTTTGACCTAGCTCGTGCTTATGCACCCAGTACAATATTCATTGATGAAATTGATTCACTTTGCAATGCTAGAGGGTATGTATCTTTTTATTCTTGGGACATAATATAAGCTTATGTAATGATTTAGAAAATCAGGAGATTGATTAATTGATTTTAAAATATCGTTGTTATTTGAATTGATTTATTTCCTTTATAGATATCGAATAATTGTGGTAAGGAGCCTTAATGATTCTCCTTTCCTTTTTAGGTTTTATTTAGTCTTTGTAACCCTCCTATATAAAGGGGATTCTCATTCTAATAAAAGGGACAAGTAAGAAGTTAAGATAAAATTAGAGGTGGGAAAACTCTCAAAACATTCCCATATCCACTATCTTGTTCCCTAATTAAAGTCAGGTTGTGCCTTTCCGCCCTTGTTCCTTTAATTCCATCTCCCAACGTAGGCAACCCGCAAACGACCTCCCATAACCCTAATTGCCCTGTGGCACGTGCATTTGCCTGAGTACATAACATTTTGGTTCCGTTCTGTTGTCCAAAAATGTAAGTGAACGCACACATCACAGAGCAATTAGGGTTATTGGAGGTTGTTTGCGGGTTGCCTAGATTGAAAGATGAATTAAAGGAACAAAGGTGGAAAGACAAAACCTGACTTTAATTTTGGGAACTAGGTACTGGGAGTGTTTTGAGACTTTGCCTACCTCTTATTTTATCTTACCTTCTTGGTTGTCCCTTTTATTAGAATGAGAATCCCCTTTATATAGAAGGGTTACAAAGACTAAATAAAACCTAAAAAGGAAAGGAGAATCATCAAGGCTCCTTACCACAATTATTTGATATCTATAAAGGAAATAAATCAATTGAAATAGCAAAGATATTTTAGAATCAGTTTATCAATCTCCTGATTTTCTGAGTCACATATATAACAGCTTACTAGTAGACCATGCAATTTTCTGGTAGCCTCATGATAACATTAGTATATTGTCAGCTTGTTTGTTGGCTGCAGACTGCTTGGATATCATTTATTGCTGTTATCCCCGGCCTTTATGTGTTGAATTGACGTGTACTTCGTGCTATGACTTGAATATGTGCATGGTCATATAGAATTGGAATCCTCATTTACTTTTGCTTGGAAATTTTTTGTTTTATGCAATGTTTTGAGATTGAAAATACAATTAAGTGTTATTACTTTTTCAGGGCTTCAGGAGAGCATGAATCATCCCGAAGGGTGAAGTCTGAACTACTTGTTCAAGTAGATGGTGTAAACAATACTTCCACTAATGAGGACGGAACTCGAAAAATAGTGATGGTTTTGGCAGCTACAAATTTCCCTTGGGATATAGATGAAGCATTGAGGTCAAGCTCTAGCTACTTTATTATAAATTTTGTTGTAGGTTTTAGAGATGATGTATGGTACAGTCTCAGACTCCTTAACGTGATTGTGTTCATGAGAAATCCAGGAGACGACTAGAAAAGCGTATATACATCCCCCTTCCAAATTTTGAAAGCCGCAAGGAGCTGATACGGATCAATTTGAAAACTGTGGAGGTAGAATAAAGTGCTTGGTTATTTGATGAGATGATAATGTAGTTTGCGTGCTGTAACAAAAGTGGCAATGATATATGTATGTATGTATCAGGTAGCGGCCGATGTGGATATTGATGAAGTGGCTCGAAGAACTGAGGGATACAGCGGGGACGACTTGACAAACGTGTGCAGAGATGCGTCTCTGAATGGGATGAGGCGGAAGATAGCCGGGAAGACAAGAGACGAGATAAAGAACATGGCGAAGGACGAGATTTCAAAGGATCCGGTGGAAATGTGTGACTTCGTGGAAGCACTGAAGAAAGTCCAACCAAGTGTTTCTGCAGCTGACATTGAGAAGCATGAAAAGTGGTCTTCAGAATTTGGTTCTTCTTAAGGTTGAAGTGTGTTGAATGATAACTTGGGTTTCTTGTTTTTTCTTGCTTGGTGTTTAGTAGATGGGAAGACTCTTTAATTTGCCTCTCATAAACATAGCCTCCACTCTACAATCATGACGTCATGAATTTTTAACATGATGTGTTTTTGGGAGCTGAGGAAGAAAGTCCAGTGTAGTGGCAGGGCGAGTATCTCAAATCCTGAATGGGAAATCCAACTTATTTTTCTGTGGAAATATAGAGACAGAAAGAATATTAATATTCCACTTCCCCAATGCTTATTATAAATGCGTATATTGTATTCATTTTAATTTGTTGTTCCATAGATGAGAGCCTACGCCATGGAATTCCTTCTCCCAATTCTCTTCGCCCTTTCCCTCTCCATCTTCCCAACCACAGCTCAGTTCATTCCATTACTAGGTACATTCAAAATTTTTATCTCATATCCATTTACTTTCGTGCATCTTAATTAAATTTACCATTATATTCATCATCAAAATAAATGTCTATTTATATTTTTAAAAATAGGGATAAGGGTTAAATAGGCCCTTAAACTATAAGCCAAAGTGCAATTAGCCCCATAAACTAACAAAAGCTCCAATTAGGCCCTTCATCTCTCAACTTTTATGCAATTAACTCAATTTGCAGGTAAACATAAGGTAATAGCAGGTAATTGTGATTTTTTAAAAACTAATTTAAAACCTGAAAAAAAAATCAATTTAAAAACTAAAAAAAAAAAAAGAAATAAAATACTGGACTGGTCTTCTTCTCCGTCCAGTTGGACGGCGAAGCCATGGCCGGCTTCTCCGTCCAACTGATGGCGAAGCCAGGCCAGACTTCAGGTCATCGGAAAGCTCGGCACTTCGACAGGGAGACAATTTAGGCGATCACTTCGCCGTGGTGCGGCATCCCGACGTTGCTTTGTCGAACGCCCAGCTGCATGTGAAGAGAAACTACGCTTTTTTCTCCGACTGTCCAAGTGGAACCGCGTCGTTTCAATGGGATGCTGCACTTTTGGCGGCTGGCACAACATTATCATCAGCAACGAATTGAAACACATTCTTGATGGAAATGGGAGCATTGCCTAGGGGTTGGAACTGTAGATGGGCTTGGCGAAGGTAAAGGATTCGGGTATAATTTGAATGGTCCCTTTGCCCAATGGAACAGGAGATAGGGGCTATGGTTATGCCATGGAACGTTTAATCGTCCCTGCACTTCAGAAGTTTGAGCCCGATATGATCGTTTTTGTTGTTGGCCTGGATTCAAGTGCAGTAAGTCCCCTCGGCATTCCACTTTTTGTGATGAGTTTTATGTTTCTATCTGTCTTAATATGTGCAGATTAACTGTTCTTTGGAAAACCTTAAGTTAGACAATTTTTAGTAGGTATAAATTGATATCATCAAACACAAAAGCTAGCTTATAATTGTTGGTTTGATCCATTTTGGTCTATACTAGATTCTCATCAGTAGTAGGTAATATAGGATGGATCAATAACAGATTTGATTGTTGATTTTGTTGGACTGACTTGGTTGTCCAGAAAAATATGTAGGATACAATGAATGCATCTTGTTTATTTGAGAATCACTATTCAGTACAATAATCGTTATCATCTACATATTAATATCCTATCTCTATAAAACGGAAAGGCCATCAGCCTAAAATTAATTAAAGCTATGGTTTGTTTCAGTTTGATCCCAATGGAAGCTAGGCAGTGCTTGACCATGGAGGTTACAGGGAGATAAGGCGGGCTGTTCGACCAAAGCGTCATTGGAACAACGCGGTTCCACTTGGACATTCAGAGAAAAAAGCTTAGTTTCTCTTCACATGCAGCCAGGAGTTTGACAAAACGACATCGGGATGCCACATTGCTGCGAAGTGATCGCCTAAATTCTCTCCCTGTCGAAGCGTTGAGCTTTCCGGTGACCTGAAGTCTGGCTTGGCTTCGCCTTCGAGTTGGACGGAGAAGCCGGCCATGGCTTCGCCGTCCAACTGGACGAAGAAGCTGGCCATGGCTTCTCCGTCCAACTGGACGGAGAAGAAGGCCCGTCCAGTATTTTTTTTTTTTTTTAAAGTTTTTAAATTAGTTTTTTTTTTTTTAGTTTTTAAATTAATTTTTTAAAAAATCACAATTACCTGCTATTACCTTATGTTTACCTGCAAATTGAGTTAATTGCATAAAAGTTGAGAGATGAAGGGTCTAATTGGAGCTTTTGTTAGTTTATGGGGCTAATTGCACTTTGGCTTATAGTTTAAAGGTCTATTTGACCCTTATCCCTTAAAAATATTATCAACGCTATTGACTTTTGCACCAGATCAGATATAACTATTTATATTTTTTAAGTTGTATGAAATATCATATGAATAAAAAATGAAATGGCACCTAATACGTATAAATAATTATACTTATAGAAATTGTACTCTCTATATTTTTGTATGACTCTGGTTACCATTAATTATATAGATTCATGTCAGCTTTATAAGCTAGAGCTTGTACCATATAATCTTTTTACATACAATGAATATATATATATATATATATATATATGTGTGTGTGAGAGAGAGAGAGAGAGAGAACAAGTCTTGTAAAAAAATATGGACTGATTTGATTTGTTTATTTGGGATGATTTGATGGATAAAGTTGAAAATCTGAAGAAAAAAAAAACATATCATAATATTTTTACGAATGCTTTTTTGCGCATTGGAACAAGTTTAAGAGTGCACTCAAGTTGTTTTCAAAAAAAAAAGAAAAAAAAAGAGTGCACTCAAGTTTCTTTACATGGTAAGGTGCACTTATATGTTACAATGCAACAAACTTTTTTTTTTTTTTAAAGGTGGGCTGTGCCAGGCCAAGGCAATAGTGCAAAACCAAGGCGACACTCATATATAGGCGACCAATAAGCCTTCATAGTCCTTTCAATATCCCTATTCCCTACTGGTTTCAAGAGGTAAGAGGAAAACACTCATGGCATAAGTTGGATTGCTTGGATAACATTTTTCAGTAGGATCTCTCTCCCTACCCTTGATAAAAATCTTGTGTTCTAACTTTTAATTCTACTCGCCACCTTATCCTTGTGGAGAAAGGCAATGTAAAGAAGAAGAAGGAGAAAATGATTTTTTTTCTTTGGTGTGGAATTTGGCCATGAGAGGAGAAAAAGAAGGAGAAGAAGGCATCCACTCATCCTCATCCAATCATAAATAAATATAATAATAACTAGGATAATTTAAAATTATGTAACACATGTAACCTCCCATCTTTATCTTATAAAAATAAATTTGATTAAAAATATAAACTTCTAACTTCCAATCACCAATCCATCAAATTGATTGGATAATAATCTATACTTCTATACTATATATAAAAGTAAAATCCTCCTCCCAAATTTTGATAATAATCTATATTATATATAAAAGTAAAATTCTCCTCCCAAATTTTCCCGCTCAAACTTTTGTTAATATTAATTAATAACTACGGTTTTACCTGTGTGGTTCACGAAAATTTTTTTCTTATTATGAATTTAAATAAAAAAAAATTAAAATATAAATATATTAAAATGTACAATATAATAATATAGTTGAATTTTCATATATTTGGTCAAGTATCAATTATCATAGCATACAAAATTAAAATTTTGTATGATTAATATAATCACTAATCATGTACATATTTATATAAATTTATAGAAAAAATATACATAATTAAATTGAATTATTCCTAATCGTATTTCATATATATTATAATTCTAACAATGTGAATAATAACTAAGAAAATTATACTTAGAAATTAGAAAATGTAAATTTTAAATTTTTTATATGTGATTTTAAACTCTAATCAGACGCATTTTCTTATATAATTGTGTAATACAGCGTATTTACAAATAATATTTATTAATATGCATATATGCAAATTCTATAATATAATTTCTGTAATTATAATTTATATTGATATATTATAATTAAAATAATTAAATTTAGAAATTAAAAAATAGCATTTTAATTTTGTACTATTAATATATTGCATAAGTAAATGTATGTATGCATTTTAAAAAAAATATATAAATATTTATGAATACGCATTTTGTTAATTTTATAATTTTATTTTTAATTATATTTTATATTTTGTTAATTATAATTAAGAAAATTACATTTACAAATAAAAAGAATTTATTTTTTAAATTTATATGGATTAATGTAGTCCCTAACTATATTACATATTTAGACAAATTTTAAAATATTTTTAAAATTTTTAATTAAGAGTATGAGTTTAGATATATTTTAGAATAATTTTTTAATAAGTAATCATTGTAGTAATTAACGTGTATAATTACGCCAGTAAGCACAATTCTATAAAAAATGTGTATATATTTTCATATTGTACAAAATACTATAAATATAATATATGTTTATGTTAGGAATAAAATTGTAATAGTTTTGATGAGCCAATTTGTAATTTTTAGAAATCTCCTATTTTCTTTTTAGAGTGTAGAGTTTGGACCCGAAAGGCAAGTCTTGACAATAGTTTGGTTCGAATTATTGCCTTATAGAGTTCATTTGGTTATGACTCTTGTAAGTCATTTGCTTCCACTATACACATGAGTGTACATGATCCAATGGACAAGGCCAAATTGCTCTTGCTAGAAGATTCAAGTTCAAATCCTATTGAAGGCATTTTAAGCTTTGGAGAGCAAGGAATGGAGGTAGTAGTATCACGGCTCAAAGTCAAGTTTTGGGTCAATGGAGTAACTCATGGAGGAAGTTTGGGTCAAATGGTCTAAACCGAGAAGAACTTTAAGATCCACTATCTCTACAACATACTCTATACAATGCTAAGAAGGATCAAATATATTTATTTGATTGATATGACTGAATGAGTTGAAATGGAGAAATGGTTAAAGACTTGAGCGTATACCTAAAGGTCTAGCGTTCAAATCCTACTTGCTACATTTTAATATAAAGGAAGAAGCTTTGGAGCTACTTACACGGCCAAGTCAATAGAGCCAATTTTTGGTCAATAGAGTAACCTTTGGAGCTAGTTTGGTCAATGGAGGAAGTCAAAGTCAACATGGAGTAACTTTGCATGGATTACACACGCGTGAACACTACACCATTTCTATACGCGTGAAGGTTAATTTAAAGGACTTTGGAGCAACTTATGGAGCAACCTAAAGTGGAATTTATACTTAACCATTTTTGCATAGTTCAAGTTTATTCCAGTACGTGACGCTATGAACCAGAAGAAATCTGAAGATGGTGATTTTCTGAAGATCATTGTTCATACTCAAGCAAGAATCACCCGGAAAATATTTTGAAAGATCAACTTGCCCAAGATCAAAATCAAGAGCACAACAAAGTCAAGAATGTCAAGCTCTGAAGGATACACAGTCTGCAATATCAAGCTGAGAAGGCAACAAAGTCAAAAATTGGAGGCTACAAGTTTCAAGGATCAATCAAGCCGTAAAAGAAGACTTTGTGAGCAAATTACAGAGGTGATTTGTCAAAAGTTACCAGCGACATTAAATGTGCAGATCAAACTGGAGATTTTATCAGATCAAATTGGCAAGTTATCAGATCAACGGTATGGTCATTAAATGAGAAGGTATGGCCATCAAGATCAGATTGGAATGACCAATCAGATCAAGTGAACGTTCAAAATTTGAATGTTCATAACGGGCAAATAATTCCTTGAATTATAAGAAGCCCAATAAGACTTGAAGACAAGGGCAGAACGGAACGGTGAAGAGCAGAGAACAGCATGAGATACACAATAGAAAACAACAAGTGATATTGAGCGGTGAATGCGATAAAAATACAAAGTGCTGAGATATTGAGCTATACACGAGAGATTTCAAGTCTTAGAAAAGAAATCTTTATTTCTTTGAACAACAGTTGTATCTCTACCGAGGGTAGAAAGGAGTGTAGCTAGGTGCGTAACACTCGGGTGAACTAAGTGCAGCTTTGTGCGTACCACTTAGTTGGGAACGTAGCTTTGTGCGTAGCGTTCGGGAACGTAGCTTTGTGCGTAGCGTTCGAGGATCGTAGCTTTGTGCGTAGCGCTCGGGAGCTTAGCTTTGTGCGAAGAGCTCGTGGTTGAGTGTAGCTTTGTGCGTAGCACTCGGGAGTTTCACTATTGTATCTGGGTGATTGAAGATAGTGGAAACCTTCCTTGGAGCAAGGAAGAAGTGGAGTAGGAGAATTACACCATCTCCGAACCACTATAAATCTCTGTCTCTCATTTACTTTACTGCACTTTACATTTTTGCATGTTTTAACATACTAACCCTTTACGTACTGTGTTGAGCATATCATCTGGGTTTGTGTGTTCCCACGTTCGCATGTGGCTCAAACTTTGCATACATGTTCTTTGAGCTGTTTTAAGTATTTCCAATGTATTGCATGTCAAGTATCTCTTCAGTTTTACGCATTTTCGTTTTATAGCACTTTACCGTACAATATTCCGCTGCAGATTTCAAGTTGACTTTATTCACTTGAAATCACTCTTGTTGAAGTGTTATAAAGTTTTTAATTGTTTGAGAAGTCTATTCACCCCCCCCCCCCTAGACTTCTCCCACCCTATCGGGACCAACAAGTGGTATCAGAGCGGTTGTCTATTGAGTCAATATTTGACTGCTAGGCAGATCTCATAACCTTCAAGATGAAGAGAGACTTAGCTCCTAACCTATTATTTTCATTAGACAAATTTGATGATTGGAAAATACGTATGCAGGTTCATTTATCTACGTTACACGATGAGATGTGGGAAGTTATTACCAGCGGTCCGATCAAAATTCTTAAAGCCAATACCGCAACCGCACAGACGAGTACTACACCGCAAAACATTCCTAAACCCAAAGAGGAATGGACTCCTGAAGATAGACAACGAAACAACTTGGACAACATTGCCAAGGATATTCTATTCAAAGTTATCGACGATGCAACGTTTCCAAAGGTCCGAAAATGCAAAACCGCAAAAGATGTTTGGCAAACACTAGTCAAAATGGGCGAAGGAGACGAGCAAGAAAAGGAGGACAAACTCACAATAGCACTAAAGAAATTTGAGGATTTCAAGATGCTAAATGGTGAAAGCATAGCCGAAATGGAAGCAAGATTTATTAAAATCTTGGGAGAAATTACTGATCTTGAAAAGGAGATTGATCAGAAGGAAATATCACTCAAAATCCTACGTGGGCTACCGTCAAATTGGGACATGAAAGTCACAGCCATGCGAGACCATAGGGATCTCAAAACTCTTACCACCGACAAGCTCTTTAGTGATCTAAAAGCTTATGAGTTTGAGATGAAGACAAGAAAAGATGAAGAACGTGAAGAAAGAAATACCGCGCTAGTCACCGAACAACCGTCTACATCGAGGTCAGTAGAAAATAGTGAATTTTTATCTGACGAAAATTTTGCTTTGTTTGTTAGGAAATTTAAGTTCATGAGGAAAAAGAACAACAAAAATTATCCTCAAGCCAGCACACCCAGATGGACGTAAAAGGAAGTTCCAGATGCAAACTTGTGTTACAATTGTAGAAAGCCAGGACACTTTATGGCAGAATGTCCTTATCCAAGAGTGAGCAAAAACCAAGGTGATAATGCTCAGGAGGACACCAAGGCAAAAGAAATAAGATTCAAGAAAGACAAAAGAAAAGCATTAATTAGTGACCCACTTGAGACAAGTGATAGTGATGAGTCATCTAGTGGAGAAAGTGACACCTCAAAGGATGACAATGCTTTATTCTGCATGGATACTTTAAGTAGTTCATCAACTCAAGATTTATGCTTGATGGCGCATGAAGTTGAAGAAGATGAGGTAACATCTAAATCTTTTGATTCTGCGAGTACTTCTTTTTCTAGAGAGTCCTTCTCTCAATTTATGAGAGATTGTCAGACCGTTATGGACACTCATTCTCAACTCGAAGAGCACAATAAATTTTTTATTCTTGAAAAAGATGAAATAAATGAAAAATTGCAAAATGCTCTGTCTGAGGTAAAAGAATTGAAGGCTAAAATTATTTACCTTCAAGAAGAGTGTAAATCAAGAGAAGTGAGAGAACACAACCTCAGGGGAGTAATAGCCACATTTACTCATTCATCCAAAATAATGGATAAAATGGTAAATATGCAAAAACCCTCAGGAGATAAAACCGGTTTGGGTTATGATCCATCGTGTTCTCAAGCCTCTTAGAAGTTGACCAATTCTACTACGACTTTAGATAATAAAGTACAAGTGGTGAAATTTGTCAAAGGTCAAGATTGCACAGTGAGACAAGGAATTGGTTATCAAAAAATTGCCAAAAATAGCACTATTGGGCCGAAGCCTTATTTGCGAAATATTTCGCCCAGTCAGTTCAAAAGGCAAAGTTCTGTTCCCTTAAGGACATATTCCAATGAGTTTAGTGCAAAACAACATTTGAAAAATGGAAGATTTTCGAATGGTGGGCCAGGGAGATTTTATCCCTCTGAGCAATATTACAAAGAAATTAAACCATGGGTAAAATCAAGGTTTAATTCCCTTAAGGTCTCTTCCCGAGTGCCTAAAAATCGAGTCAGGTTTCAAAACCAGGCACCAAAAGTCTTTTCCAAAATTAGTTATGATTACAAAGTCAACAATGGTTACAAATCACCTTTACTTGGTTCAATAAGAACAAGGTGGATTTGGGTACCAAAAATTACTAACCCCCAAGGACCCAAGCAAAACTGGGTACCTAAAAATGTTTAATTTGTTTACAGGAAGTTTGGTACTTCGATAGTGGATGTTCGCATCACATGACTGGAAATAAATCTAGTCTAGTGAATTTTAAGAATATCGAAGGACCAAAAGTAGTTTTTGGAGGAAAAGATCGATACGGCCAAACCAAAGGAATCGGAACAGTTGAACGCAACGGATTAAAAATCGAAGACGTATCTTACGTGGAAGGTCTCAAATTCAACCTCTTCAGTACAAGTCAATTTTGTGACAAAGGTTATTTAGTGGAATTTTTCAAAGACAAATGTCAAGTGAAAAATGAAACTACTGGAGAAATTGTACTGCAAGGAACGAGAAAGAGGAACATGTACGTTGTTGATTGGTCTACAACAAAGGAATCAATATGCTTAGTTGCCAACAACACAAATGCTACAAGCTGGGAATGACACAAGAAGCTGAATCATCTGAATTTCAAAATAATCAACAAGCTAGCAGCAAATGATCTAGTCAGAGGACTACTCAAAATAGTTTACAAGAAAGATCAGATTTGCGATGCATGTCAAAGAGGAAAACAAATCAAATCTTCATTCAAGTCAAAGACACAGGAATCATCATCAAGACCCCTTAGTCTACTACACATGGATTTATTTGGTCCAGTAGACCCAGTAAGTATGAGTACATTCCTTGGATATTCATCTACCAGCAAAGCATTCAGAGTATGGAATAAATCTACGATGGTGGTAGAAGAATCAATTCATGTCGTGTTCGACGAATCGTCAAAAGTCAAGGAAATTGATGATCCAAAAATTAGTAATAATGTTCCAAATAATTTTATTATTACTAATGAAGCTTCAAGAGACAATGTTTTACAGGGATTAAAAGATTTGGAAATTAATGACTCCAATATTGAGCAAAATGGCGCACCAGGCGCAGGAAATTCAAGAAATGAAGTAGAGGAAGTTGTATAACAAGTTGGAGTGGAAGTTAATGCAAGGGATGGAGTGGAACCTATAGAGGAAGTTGTGGAGGAAGTTGGAATTAGTGGTGGGACCCAAAGTGAACCCACTAATTTTCCCTCTCTCTCCACACGTGAAGATGAACCCATTCTGCCACCCACTTCACAAAACAATTTTCAACCAGATTTAAGATGGCTCAAAAATCATCCACATGATTTAATTATTGGAGATGTGCGTGAAGGCGTGAAAACTAGATCAGCTACAAGAGACGCAATGTTTTCGTGTTTCCTATCTCAAATTGAACCAAAGGAGATAGATGAAGGTTTAAGTGATCCGAGTTGGATTGAAGCCATGCAAGAAGAGCTGAATCAATTCCAAAGAAACGATGTATGGGAGTTTGTTCCAAGACCGGGCAATCACAATGTAATCGGTACAAAATGGGTCTTCCGAAATAAAGCAAACGAAGATGGCACTATTGTTAGGAATAAAGCAAGACTGGTCGCAAAAGGCTATTCACAAGAAGAAGGAATAGATTTTGATGAGACTTTTGCTCCAGTGGCAAGACTAGAAGCAATCTGCATTTTCCTAGCATATGCAGCGTACAAGAATTTTACAGTCTATCAAATGGACGTAAAAAGCGCATTTCTGAACGGTTTACTTGAAGAGGAAGTTTACGTTGAGCAACCACCCGGATTTGAGGTAAAAGGTGATGTTGACAAAGTCTATAAACTAAAGAAGGCATTGTATGGGTTAAAACAAGCACCTCGAGCTTGGTACGATACTCTGTCAATGTTCTTAATTAGTTGTGGTTTTACCAAAGGACTAGTTGACAAAACTTTATTTAGAATTCAAGAAAATAATCATATTTTATTTGTACAGATTTATGTTGATGACATTATTTTTGGAAGTACTGATAAATCTTTATGTGAGAAATTTTCTAAGCTCATGCAGAACAGGTTTGAGATGAGCATGATGGGTGAATTGAACTACTTCCTTGGACTACAAGTTAAACAAATGAAGGAAGTAATTTTCATAAATCAAGCCAAGTACACCAGAGACTTGATCAGAAAATTTGGTTTAGAAGGAAAAAGTTCAGTCAAAATTCCCATGAGTACAGCACAGCGATTAGATAAAGATGACGAAGGAACGGACGTTGACCCTACGATCTACCGAGGAATGATTGGATCTTTGCTATATCTCACTGCGAGTAGACCAGACATATCTTACTCAGTGGGTGTATGCGCGAGATTTCAGTCAAAACCGAAAAACAGTCATCTTGATGCTACGAAGAAAATCATTCGATATCTCAAAGGAACAATCAATGTTGGATTATGGTATCCAAAGGAAGGTAATTTTGAACTAACCGGATATTCAGATGCAGATTTTGCAGGTTGCAAAATTGATCGTAAAAGTACCTCCGAAACGTGCCAGTTCTTAGGGGGAAGGTTAGTTTCATGGTTCAGTAAGAAGCAAAACTCCATTGCAACAAGCACAACCGAAGCCGAATATATCGCAGCAGGGAGTTGCTGTTCGCAAATTTTATGGATGAAGCAACAGTTGAAGGATTACGGAATAAATTGCGAGGACGTTAGTATTTTCTGTGATAATACTAGCGCGATTGCGATTTCACAAAATCCTGTACTTCATTCACGAACGAAGCATATCGACGTACGACATCATTTTATCCGCGACCACGTCGAAAATAAGGATTTTAGGATCGATCATATCCCTACAGAAAATCAAATTGCAGACATTCTCACAAAATCGTTGTGTGAATCTCGCTTCGCAACCTTAAGGCACGAAATGGGGATGATCGAAATCAGCTAAGTATTTTATTTTATGCCATTTATTTTATTTTAACTATATGTGGCGTGAATATGTGATCCTAGCTAAGCTATGTTTTTATTATATGTACAAGTGTGCTTTACGTGTTGTATGCATAGCATGTGTGTATTTAATTTTCACCTACTTGTGTTTTTACTGTGGTGAGTCACCCTTACACGTGTGTTTATGCATGCAGTAGAAATGATTATGTTTCACATGCTTCTTATCTCTTTTAGATAAAATTGTTTTAGTTGGATAGTTTGGTCTTTTTCGTGTGTCCCTACATGTTTGTACATTATTTTATTTTGTTTTTAGCATATGATTGCTCTTATGAAATAAATGGTGTTGCATAGTTTTATTTTTGCATGTGACTGTTCACGTGAATAATCTTGAGCTATCCGAGTCAATAAAATACCCGCCTTTTGACCAAGGTTGACCTATAATAGCCGAATCATCCTTTCAAAATTCCAAAAACACCCTTTTTCGGCCAAAAGAGTGGATTTTTAATAGAAGGGCATTGTGGTCATTTTACCTTTATCTAGCATTTATAAAAGAACCCTTCTCTCTCCTTCCACCCAAACCCAAATCAACCCAAACCCTTCATCTTCTTCACCACTCTCACGCACCACCATAGCCAAAGAGCTCCAAAATTTCCAAAATCTTACACCAAAAATCCTACCCATTCCAAATCAATTCCATAAATGGATTCTACTTAACCCAACTCTCCTATTCAACCCCAACCCATTGCAATAAATCCACACGTCACCAAGGTCACGCAAGGTTACCTACTCGAAAATGGAGATTTTCTCAACAAGGCTAGGGATAAAGACTTTGCTCAAGCATTACTCAATGGAATGGAACAAAGCAATTTATTAAAGGTATACAACTATCATTTTCAAGGAGCCTTCATAGATGCATCTTTACAGCTTTTCGAGCATGCTACGTACGCAAATGGTGTGATTTCATCTTCTGTTAATGATACTCCTGTGGAGGTTGTTGCTAGTGATATTAGAGATGTTTATGCTTTTCCTGAGAATGCTTTGCCTGTTGATGATATTATGTTTGATCATGATGAGTTTTGGAGGGTTGTGCGTGTGAATGAACTGAAAGTTATCCCGGATTTTTCTGGATACAAAGTGGAGTTGAGATGAGAATTTGAGTTGTTGGCGGATGTGATACAGAAGTGTGTGTATCAACTACTAGGAGGAAATGACAAATTATGTAACCCCTCGATTTTTCCGACAAAGTTAAGGTTCGAAAATATTTTTTTTGAGATGATCTCTCGGTACTTCAGAAGGATTTTTATAAGTAGGATTAGTTATTAATAAGCTGCGATCTACGTACCGGTCACGAACCGTAAAATTTTTAAGGACATATATACAGTTCGAATTTTCCTAGGAAATGGATTATTGAGTATGATACAATTAAGCGTGAACTTCCAACTCCGTTTAGTGGAAAAATTAGACGAACTGTAAGAGTGAAATTTGCTACGGACTTCGTACCTATATTTCGCGAGATACCGAAAAATTCCCAATTTTGGTTATTTATGACGGGATTATTTTTAGAATAATTTTGGTATCGAAATTTTCCCGAATTAAGTTATATTCCTCCGAACTTTTATCTGATTTAACCCCAAACTGGCAAATAGATATTTATCTTCAAGAGCCACCATAGGATTGTGACAAGTGGCATCCCTTTTCACCACATGGTAATAAATAATTAATTAAAGGGGAAGAGTATAGGATAAGCTAGCTAAGGAAAATTGGGCTCCAAGTCTTGCATTCCTACACCCATTTTCGAAAATAATATAAGGGAAAAGAGAGAAAAAAATGTCATCTTCTTCCTTTGGATCCAAGAACTCCATAGCCATGTTCTCCACCAAGTTCTTCCATCCTAGGTAAGGCTTTGGATTTTATTCGGTTAAAAGACTAGAATCCTTTCGTAGAACTTATTGTAAGCTAAGATTCTTGGAAATGTTGTTATTATGGTGATTTTGTTTAGGATCTTCGGTGAAAAGTTTGAAGGAGAGGATCACCATCTTTCTACGGTTTAAAAATCTTCTTGGAAGGTAAGGAATCCCTTAAGTTGGCTCAATCACTTGAAGGTAGACAAATGCTAGTAAATTACATGATTAGGAATTTTTACATGAAAATTATGTGCTATGTTAAAGATCTAAAAGTTGACTCAAATTCTCTACCTTGATTTTTGGTAAATTTATTAGGCATGTCCATAGCTAATTTATGCATGTATGTGTTGTATTTATGCCCATATAGGCTTATACTTGTGAAAATAGTGAAAAGAAATAAGGATAGTCTCTGGCAGTAACTTCCGAGATTTATTGGGAAAAATCGGTAAGGTATTTTGATCCCATTTTTTTGACATGTAGTTCTATAAGTGTAGAACTCGCATATAAAATTTCATAATGATCGGAGTAGTATAAGTATGGTTTTCGAATTTTTTTCCAAAACTGGTCCAGAGAGAAAAACTCTGGACAGCACACTGCCAATGGCAAAAATGGAATTTTCTGGGTTTATTCGCGGATCAAAACGACCAAAACTTTTTATGGACATCAAGTACTATAAGTTGGGGTTCTACCATAAAAATTTCAAGTGAAAAAGAATTCGGGAACTATTTTTACCGGCTCAATCTTTCGGACTACGCCAAGCTGAAATTTTCTGAAAAAGAATGGTTAGAAACAATTTTGACAAATATAATTTGTAATAAAATTAGTAACGAGGTTTTGGGATGTCACAATCCATTTGGAAGAAAAATTGTGTTTTAAGGAATGATGTGACTCTCATTACTTGGATTTTTGTAATGGGAGAATAATTAACCAATATGTGTATTTTAGGAAATGTTTTGAGCAAAATGTTTTGAGAGACAAGACTTTTGAACTAAGTTAAGAATGGTAATTGATTTCAAAGGAGGACTTGATTTTGTGGGAAATGTCTAAAAAGTGATTTTGACTCAAGGAAAGGGAAAAGGAAGGAAAATGTTTTCAAACCTTAGTTCTAGTAAAAGTGGTGAAGGATTTTGTTAACCACGGAATAAAGATGAGCTTAAAGTGCCTATTCCGCATGGTAATTATGTGTATGATCAATCATACTGTGGGCGAAGTCGATTCGCCGAGTACACTATATCACCCGGAAGGAAAAGGACTCCTACGGGGGTGTGCACACTTAAGTATAGTCACTCTATGTTCGGGTAGGTGTCGTTCTTATGAACCTAGTGAGGCTAGCTAGGAATCATTCCAACGCTCCTATAAGTCCAGGGGATCAGTATTAGACCGGGCGATGACCACTGAACCCGAGTTCAACGATCCAAGTGGTCAAAAGTGGAGAAAGGACTCCAAAGGCCTCACACTTTCTATCTAGGACTAAGTGGAATTTTGAAATATGAATGTAGTTACGCTGTAGCTACGATGTGACAAGTTTTTAAGTACCCAAAGATTGTGGGTGATCTCTCTTTTTGAAAAGTGAAAAGTGATGAGGATTTCATTATGAGGGAAAGATTTTTCTACTAAAGTGATTACAAGCAAGATGTGTGATTTATGTTTTCTACTACTTACTAGTGTGCTTAATTGTTTAACAATATATTACTGGGTATGAAAATGATTACCAAATGACTTTGTCAAGAGGGAAAATGACATGAGACATTATTGAATTGTGCTCATAATGTATGCAAGTTGCTATTTATAACTGTTGCAGGTAGAATGCAACCGTTGGGTAAAGTTACATTTTCTGGAAATTATGTTTTTCGAAACCTTTGTTTACTTTTGAGTGACAATGGATTTCCTTACTTAGCCGTCGCGCTAACTACACTTCATTGTGTCCTTTATTAGATGCAGTCTAGCGTGGGCCCTTGTGGCCGATGAGCTCTGAATAGGACGGGAGTCGAGGTTGAAGACTACTCCATCCTAGAATAGACACTCTGGGAGGATTAGTTCCATATGTACACTTTTGAATGTTGATGAGGTTGTTTGAGGTTGTAAGTTTAGCCTTAACGTTTGGGTATAGGAGTGATACCTAAGCGTGGCGGTAACACCTAGTTTTCTGCTGATAAGATGTAAGCTTCCGCAATGTATTATTAGGGATTTCGTAATAAATCCAAGATGTGAAAATTGGGGTGTTACAAATTATCTCTCAAATATGCCCGAGCAATGTATGCCGTATTTCACGGGATAAGCGTAGATTGGAGTAGATCTATGTTTGAGAGGTTATGTCACTTTGTGAAGGCTAAAGGGCATGTAGGGTACGGCCTTTTAGTTTGCGAGATTTTAAGGAGGAAAGGTGTGAGGATTGGTGAAGTTAAGGGCTTGACTCGAGACAACTTTGTATTGAAAAGAAATAAAAAGAGAAAGCCGAGGGAAATGGAGTGTGTGACACAAGGCGAAGGTAGTTCCCGTCCAAGAAGAGAAAATATTGTTGATCTAAATTTGCCTAGTCAAGGAGGAACTAGTCTTGAGATTGTTGGAGTTGCCGAAGGAGTTCGTGATGGTGATGTCGAAGGAGTTTGTACAGACGAAAGGGATGAGCCGAGAACAACGTTAAGCCAATTACTTGAAAGTGTTGGATTAAACACTCCAAGTGAGGGATTGGTTCGTGGGAATGAGGAAGAAATTGAGGAGGAACAAGGCAATTTTCATGTGCATTTTGATGTTGAGGCCGAGACAAGAGAGGAAATTCCAAATGATGTTGAACCACCCATGGAGTAATTTGGAGAGCAACTTGTAGAGGAACCCATAGAGCAATTTGAAGAGCAACATGTAGAGCATGTTGTGGATGTAACACCCCAATTTTCACATCCTGGGATTTATTACAAAATCCTAATATTACAATACATTGCGGAAGCGTCTAACCAGCGGAAAACTGGGTGTTACCGCCACGCTCAGGTATCTTTCCTATACCCAAACGTTAAGGCTTAAACTTACAACCTCAAATAACCATATCAACATCCAAATATGTACCTAAGGAAATAATTCTTCCAAGGTGTCTATTCTAGGATAGAGTAATCTTCAACCTCGACTCCCATCCTATTCAGAGCTCATCGGCCACAAGGGCCCACGCTAGACTGCATTTAATAAAGGACACAATGAAGTGTAGTTAGCGCCACGGCTAAGTAAGGATATCCATGGTCACTCGAAAATAAACAAAGGTTTTCGAAACAACAGTCAATGATACAATAAGGTAAGATAAACGTTACCCAGCAATCGCGGTCTACCTGCAAACAGTCTAACAACAAGCAATTTCACATTATATCAGTAATTTCGGCACATAACATAGCCATTAATTCACCCGTGGGGTACACAACGCCCACACAACTATTAGGACACCCGACAGTTAGCTCTCACACATCACCCGTGGGGTATGCAACTCCCACCTTTAATTCACTCGTGGGGTACTCAACACATCCACATTTAATTCACACGTGGGGTACTCAACACATCCACGTTTAATTCACACGTGGGGTACTCAACACATCCACGTTTAATTCATACGTGGGGTACTCAACACATCCACGTTTAATCCACACGTGGGGTACTTAACACATCCACGTTTAATCCATTATCACATGACTCCACAATCAATATACTTACTCAAGTATATTTCCCAAACCCACATACTTAGTGTTAATCACATCACAGAAAGTCAAGTATAGAGTCATAATAATTTTCAAAACAAAAGTATTTTCCACGTTAATATAATGTACAAAAATAATATTTGTCAAAATTGTTTCTAACCATTCTTTTTCAGAAAATTTCAGCTTGGCGCAGTCCGAAAGATTGAGCCGGTAAAAATAGTTCCCGAACTCTTTTTCACTTGAAATTTTTATGGTAGAACCCCAACTTATAGTACTTGATGTTCATAAAAAGTTTTGGTCATTTTGATCCACGAATAAACACAGAAAATTTCCTTTTTGCCCTTGGCAGTGTGCTGTCCGGAATATTTTTCTCTCTGGACCAGTTTTGGAAACTTTTTCGAAAACCATACTTATACTACTCCGATCCTTACGAAATTTTATATGTAGGTTCTACACTTATAGATCTACATGTCCAAAAAAAATAGGATCAAAATACCTTACCAATTTTTCCCAATAATTTTCGGAAGTCACTGCCAGAGACTAGCTTGATTTTATTTCAATATTTTCACAAGTATAAGCCTATATGGGCATAAATACAACATATACATGCATAAATTAGCTATGAACATGCATACAAAAATTACTAAACATTAAAGTGTAGTTTCTTTGAGCCAACTTGTAGATCTATAACATAGCACAAAATTTTCATGTAAAAATTCCTAATCATATAATTTCCTAGCAATTGTCTACCTTCAAGTGATTGAGCCAACTTAAGGGATTCCTTACCTCAATAGAAGATTTCTAAAACCGAAGAAGTGCTAGATCTTTCCTTGGATTCAAAGTTCCCTACAACGTCACCATAATAACAATATTTTTCATGCACTAAATATTAACACTTAAGTTCTAGAGATGAATAAATCCGACAAAGTCTAAGATCTTACTTACACTTGATCCCTTGGATTGGAGAATACTCTGGAGCAACTTGATCACAATGGAAGACTTAAGATAATTTCCCTTCTTATTTCTCTAGTGTGTGATTCGAAAATGGAGTGGGAGAGTAAGAGAGAGATGAGTGTGATCTTGTGTGATTTTGTTCTTGAATAACAAGTAACAAGTGCAACATGGCCATGCCTCATTAATGCAACATTAATTAGCCAATCTTAGTCTAGATTTGCCTCCATACCTCATTAATGTCACATTAAATGCCCAATCTTAGTCTAGATTTGCCTCCATACCTCATTAATGTCACATTAAATGCCCAATCTTAGTCTAGATTTACTTGCCACATGTCAACACCCCATGGAGTCCTTACAAGATCTCAAATCTAATTGGCCAGTTTATGCTTAAATCAGATGAATGTTCGGAGGATTATAACTTAATTCGGGAAAATTCTAATACCAAAATTATCCTAAAAATATTCCCGTCGCAAATCACCAAGTTTGGGAATTTTTCGGTATCCCGCTAAATTTAGGTACAGAGTCCGTAACAATTTATCCCTTACAGTCCATTTAAAAATTCCTCTTGGACTAACTAGAAATTCTGGCTTAATCGTATGATGCTTAATAATCCAAATTCTAGAAAAATTCGAACTGAATCTACATCCCTAAAATTTTCTCGGTCCTTGACCGGCACATAGTTCGCAACTTATCGATAACTAATCGAAAAATTATTTCGAGCACCGAACGGTCCTTTCTTAAATGTCATAGCCTAAAAAAATTTATATCACTATTCTCGAATCTTAACTTTGTCGTAAAAACTGAGGGGTTACAGTGGAGGAAATTGGAGTTCAAGTTGGAAGCTCTAGTGGTACACAAAATGACACTTTGGAAGGTATAAAGACCGAATTGGAGCAACATTTTGAGCACATTAAGGATGGATTCGAAGACTTCAATGAGAGATTGGAAAATTCTACCAAGGCCACAAATGATAAAATTCAAGCCTTGAGTGACAAGATGAATGATATGGAGAAGAAAATTGCACGAATCAACCCGGTGTTGCGTGATGAGGTCACGGCACTCAAAGCCGAATGGAGTGTGAATTTTCAAAAGGATAAAGCTGCCATGACCGAAATAATTCAAGCTCAAAAAGGAGAAGTTACCATTTTAAAGGGTATGTATAAGCATCAAATGCAACAGTTGGAGGAAGTAAGGAAAATTGTTGACAACTTCTGCAAAGTTCAAAATGAAGAAGTCCAAAAAGTTAGAGAAGAAAATGCAACAATTTATGGCACTTGCAATTCTCTAGTTGATTTGTTGCATGACATGGCCAAGGACATCAAACAACTCAAAGGAAAGCAAGAAGAAAGTTTATCTCTTGATCGTGAGATTCGGGTACAACAAAAGGCAGATGCTTACTTTTTCCCGAGGATATTAGATGCTGCCAAAACAGGGGGAAGAAGAGTGGTCAATCAATTTGGCCAAGTTGGTTCGAGTTCCACCGCAACTACACAGGGGGAACGAACACAGGGGGAAGGTGTAAAGTCAAGTTTTAAAATTTTTGCTAACCCCGCAGGAAATGCATTTTCTACATTTACAGCCCCAAGGCAGCCAAGTCAACCGAACACACCCGCGATGACCGATCAGGAGCGCGAAGATCGATTGGTGGATTTATTTGCCGATCACTTTGGAGTTACACACGACGCTATCTTGGACCAAGAAGAAAGAAACCCAAGAGAATGCGCAAAGTGGTATTTGCGTGGAGTTTTTCCCGCAAACGATTTACGCGAAACCGCGGAGTGTTACAAGATTGGTAGAGTTTTTCAGAAATTCTATCACCTGGAGGACAAAGATGATTTTGGTAAGCTAAGAAAAAGGATAAATAGCATGTTGGGTATTTAATTTATTCTTAGCTTATCTTAAATATTGCAAGATGTTATGACTTATTTTTGAGATATTCGAATTATCTGTAATGATTCGAATTTATGATGGGTCTTATGTCATTATATCTATCTTTATTAGTTTTGTGTATTATGGCTTTTAATTTGACTTAATAATATGTTACATGCATGTTGGTACAAAATTAAAATTTAAATACGAATTAACCCAACAATGCATGATCTTTCGTACAAGTCAAAATTAATAAAGCCGTAGGTCAAAAATTTTATGAAAACTCATCGTAATGGCTAGTCGCAATAAAAGTGAAAAATAAAATCAGTTGATTTCTAGATTGAGCCAAATATGATTGAGTATAGGTTTTGGCATCATCAAAAAGGGAGAAATTGTTAGGAATATAATTGTAATAGTTTTGATGAGCCAATTTGTAATTTTTAGAAATCCCCTATTTTATTTTTAGAGTGTAGAGTTTGGACCCGAAAGGCAAGTCTTGACAATAGTTTGGTTCGAATTATTGCCTTATATAGTTCATTTGGTTATGACTCTTGTAAGTCATTTGCTTCCACTATACACATGAGTGTACATGATCCAATGGACAAGGCCAAATTGCTCTTGCTAGAAGACTCAAGTTTGAATCCTATTGAAGACATTTTAAGCTTTGGAGAGCAAGGAATGGAGCTAGTAGTATCACGGCTCAAAGTCAAGTTTTGGGTCAATGGAGTAACTCATGGTGGAAGTTTGGTCAAATGGAGGAAGTTTGGGTCAAATGGTCTAAACCGAGAAGAACTTCAAGATCCACTATCTCTACAACATACTCTATACAATGCTAAGAAGGATCAAATATATTTATTTGATGGATATGATTGGATGAGGTGAAATGGAGAAATGGTTAAAGACTTGAGTGTATACCTAAAGGTCCAGCGTTCGAATCCTACTTGTTACATTTTAATATAAAGGAAGAAGCTTTGGAGCTAGTTACACGGCCAAGTCAATAGAGCCAATTTTTGGTCAATAGAGTAACCTTTGGAGCTAGTTTGGTCAATATGGAGGAAGTCAAAGTCAACATGGAGTAACTTTGCATGGATTACACACGTGAACACTACACCATTTCTATACGCGTGAAGGTTAATTTAAAGGACTTTGGAGCAACCTAAAGTGGAATTTATACTTAACCATTTTTGCATGGTTCAAGTTTATTCCAGTACGTGATGCTATGAACCAGAAGAAATCTGAAGATGGTGATTTTCTGAAGATCATTGTTCATACTCAAGCAAGAATCACCCGGAAAATATTTTGAAAGATCAACTTGCCCAAGATCAAAATCAAGAGCACAACAAAGTCAAGAATGTCAAGCTCTGAAGGATACACAGTCTGCAATATCAAGCTGAGAAGGCAACAAAGTCAAAAATTGGAGGCTACAAGTTTCAAGGATCAATCAAGCCGTAAAAGAAGACTTTGTGAGCAAATTACAGAGGTGATTTGTCAAAAGTTACCAGCGACATTAAATGTACAGATCAAACTAGAGATTTTATCATATCAAATTGGCAAGTTATCAGATCAACGGTATGGTCATTAAATGGGAAGGTATGGCCATCAAGATCAGATTGGAATGACCAATCAGATCAAGTGAACGTTCAAAATTTGAATGTTCATAACGGGCAAATAATTCCTTGAATTATAAGAAGCCCAATAAGACTTGAAGACAAGGGCAGAACGGAACGGTGAAGAGCAGAGAACAGCACGAGATACACAATAGAAAACAACAAGTGATATTGAGCGGTGAATGCGATAAAAATACAAAGTGCTGAGATATTGAGCTATACACGAGAGATTTCAAGTCTTAGAAAAGAAATCTTTATATCTTTGAACAACAATTGTATCTCTACCAAGGGTAGAAAGGAGTGTAGCTAGGTGCGTAACACTCGGGTGAACTAGGTGCGAAGAGCTCGTGGTTGAGTGTAGCTTTGTGCGTAGCACTCGGGAGTTTCACTATTGTATCTGGGTGATTGAAGATAGTGGAAACCTTCCTTGGAGCAAGGAAGAAGTGGAGTAGGAGAATTACACCATCTCCGAACCACTATAAATCTCTGTCTCTCATTTACTTTACTGCACTTTACATTTTTGCATGTTTTAACATACTAACCCTTTACGTACTGTGTTGAGCATATCATCTGGGTTTGTGTGTTCCCACGTTCGCATGTGGCTCAAACTTTGCATACATGTTCTTTGAGCTGTTTTAAGTATTTCCAACGTATTGCATGTCAAGTATCTCTTCAGTTTTACGCATTTTCGTTTTATAGCACTTTACCGTACAATATTCTGCTGCAGATTTCAAGTTCAATTTATTCACTTGGAATCACTCTGGTTGAAGTGTTATAAAGTTTTTAATTGTTTGAGAAGTCTATTCACCCCCCCCCCTCTAGACTTCTCCCACCCTATCGGGACCAACAGTCTACATAAATGGATAAAAAGAGAAATTGATAATATTATTTATTATATAGATATTGATAAATATTATATAATTTTTTTCCTTGCATGAAAAAGCATTCTTGTTATAAAATTTTTACATTGATATCTGAGTTTTGTTTCAGAATCTACTTTGGTGATATTTTAAACTTCAAGTAATATTTCTGTGAGACCGTCTTACATGTCTCAATCCGAAAGACGGGTTGGATCTTTGATTAATGGGTCGGATCTTTGGAACGTTAAATAAAGATCCGACCCGTCTCACGAATTGAGACCATGAGACGATCACACACAAGTTTTTGCCTTAAACTTTTGTTTGTTATCATAAATAGTAATAGATGTCTAAAAACCATTTAGTTTTGTTTCTAAATATTTTCCAACCCATAACAGGGTGTTTGGTGGGGTGTAATTTGCCCGTAATGGAATTGCAATTCAATGAATTGCCCAATTACGCCGTTTGGTTGGAGGAATTGCAATTTGGTGGAGGAGAGGGGCAAAATTGTTAGTGTAAAGACAATTTTGCCCCTCCAATAATACTCTTTGTCTTTTTTTCCTTTTTAATCATCATCATCATCATTACTATTATTATTATTATTATTATTATTATTATTATTATTATTATTATTATTATTATTATTATTATTATTATTATTATTATTATTATTATTAGAGAAAATATCATTTTTAGTCCCTCAACTATAATACATGTATCAATTTTGGTCCTTGACTATTAAAAATTTAAAATTAGGTCTATGACTATTCAATTTGTATCACTTTTGGTCCTTGACTATTAACATTTTCAAATTAGGTGCATGACTATTCATTTTGTATCACATTTGGTCCTGCCGTTAAATTTTCCGGCCAAATTTCCGGCGAAGTCATCGGGGGTGACAGGCGTTTTCTATTTTTTTTATTATTATTATTTTTTTATTTTTAAGTTTTTTTATTTAAAAGTTACGGAGTATTAAAATAATTTTTAAAATAAAAATTAAATAAATTAGTCGGTCACCGATGACTTCGCCGGAAAATAATGTGATACAAAATGAATATTCATGCACCTAATTTGAAAATTTTAATAGTCAAGTACCAAATATGATACAAATTGAATAGTCATGCATCTAATTTGAAAATTTTAATAGTCAAGGATCAAAATTGATACATATATTATAGTTGAGGGACTAAAAATGATATTTAATCTTATTATTATTATTATATAAGGACATTTCAGTCATTGTACCACTTATTTCCTTTCAATTCCCTATAATACTATTCATGCATACCAAACATTGTAATTTGAATTTATACTTTACTAGTATTTTCGTCCGTGCGTTGCACGGAATGTATTTGCTATAACATTTTAAGAATATTTGGATCGATATACAATTATATAAATTATAACATCAAATATTATATAGCGCAATTGATGAAATTTGTTGGACCGATTATGTTTTCTGATATTTTTCTTACTTGAATTAGAGCAAATAATTGTCCAATTACCCGTGCGATGCACAAATAAATTTTTTATTATATATTTAGATAATAAAAATAAAGATAAAATTATAAAAAAAAAAAATTAATATTGAACATGTAGATTTATTTGATTATAAGATTAGTGCAAAAGTATTACTCAATTAATTGTATAATACATGACTTGTTTGTCTACAATTATCTTAAAAGATCAATAGGTAATATGACTTATGTAATTATATTATTACTAAAATAAATATGGGAAAAATTAGAAATAATTTAATTATAATTATTATAAAAATAAATTTAACGACCAATGTTTAGTTTAATTATCATAGGCAATTATTAATAGTCAATTACACTAATATATGTGTAATTATACTTTTATAACTTAAGTATATTCATGTTCACTGTATCGCATTTAGTTTTTTCTTCCTCCTCGATATTTGAATGAATTAATTGTAATTATTATAAATAATCTAACAACCCATGTTTAATTAACTTTTTTAAAGTTTAAATAATTTAAAGTTTTCAAAAGGAAAGTGTAATTAAATTTTTTAAAAGTTTTTTTAAAAATACTTTTCAGGCAATTAGTAATGTCCTTTTCCTTTCCAATTTGCCTAATTTCCATTTCTTTTTTCGTTAGAATCTTTTTATATTTTCAATCAATTAGTAAAATCAGTTTTCTTTTCCATTTTATCTTTACTATTGTTTGGGCTGGAATTTCACAAAGGATTATTTTATATTTATTAATAGTAGTATAGATAAGTATTTGAATTATTATTATTATTGGTGTAAATAATAATTAATAATTATTTTTTCTTATAAAATCAGGCCGAATTTATTTTCATTATTCTCACAATTATAATGGCTTAATTATTCTCATAAGTTGGTAAATAAAATTTTGTTACCAATTAAACTTTATTAAATTTTTTACCAATTAATCAATAATATTAGATTGTGTAGTATAGAACACATCTAGAACAAAATTTTAAGAAAAATTTACCAATTAGCTGATTGCTATCCACTCCTCCAGAGCCTTTCACGATCCAAAATCTTTGAATTTGAACATGTGTTTGTAAATGGATGCAAGTTTCCTAAGGAAGATCATGAAATTTAAAAAACCAAGCAAAAAGCTGAAAAAACTCAAAAAAAAAAAAAAAAAAGCAGGATACTAACAATATAAAAAATGCATAACAATAAATACAAAATAAAGCAATATGACCAAACATGACCATGATTTTATTCCTATTAAATAAAACAATATGCAATTGAGCAATATTAAACAAAACAATATCTTGACCGCAGCAGCAGAATTTGCAGATTTGAAAGTGGAGATGTCTGGAATAATTGCACTGCCTTATGCGTTTCTCTTTTAAAGTTCACAATATAGGATTAGGGATTTAAATAAGGTTATATCTTATTACGATAGAATTGTAGTATGATAGGAATGGTAATGTATAATTGTGATACAATAGGAATTGTAATGTAGAGTTGTACAACGAATAGGAAAATAGAAAATAATCGCATCCTAAATATTGTAGGACTGTTTTGGGAGGGAAGCTTAAAGTGAGGATTTTTTTTTATATATATAGTAGTCTTATTACGATAGAATTGTAGTATGATAGCAATTGTAATGTAGAATTGTAATACAATAGGAATTGAAATGTAGAATTGTACAATGAATAGGAAACTAGGAAATAATCGCATCCTAAATATTGTAGGAGTGTTTTGGGCGGGAAGCTTAAAGTGAGGATTTTGTTTTTATATATAGAAAGTAATAGATTCTCACCTTATTCTTTCCCACCGAATTACAATTCCTTTCCTCCCTAATTCCTTCCTTCCAACCAAACGCCCTGTAAACGTAGCAGAATAAAAACATCTCTAGATCATTTAAATAATATGTCCATAATAGACGTTGTGGTTCAATATTTGTAGGCCTATGATATGTTTTTAACTAATTTATTGAAAGTTTATTTCTTTTAGTTCTATTATCTCTTATTATTCTTCATTTTCAATTGATAGATCTCGAGATGATGCGTCATTTTTAAATATGTGAATTTTAATTAATTTAATAACAGTATATTTAAATGTGAGACATTTACCCAATAACATTATTTTTTTTCGAACTCCGCAAATGTAAGTTAGTTCAATTAGTTCATTTTTATGTTAATTTTTCTTCAGTTATGTTATTAACGAAAATTTATTTGTTTTGGGCTCATAATATTTAAATAATAACTATTATTTTAGATTTGTAAATTTTTATAATTTATGGTATTTTATAAAATTTGTTTACAACATTTGTATTACAATACTTTTAAATTAATGCAATAATACTTATATTTGTTATTAGTAGAAGTTAAAATTATAATAATGATATATTTTACCTTTTACATTTTTAAACTTTGAAAACCAACATCATTTATGTAGGAAGAAATTTATATATAGTAGTAATAATATTGTAGTTATTTTTAAAAGTTAGATGAAGTAAACAAATTGACATGCACCAATTTTTTTGGGTGAAAGTTTGACATGCAACAATGATTCAATATGTATATATGTATTATAGTTATTATTTTCTCTTTTTAGCAATATACATACATACATACATACATATATATGTGTGTGTGTGTGTGTGTGTATGTGTTCAAATGTGGTCGCGCCTTCCTGTGCGGTCGGTGCGGTTCGCACCACTCAACGTAACGTTAGAAAATGCACCACTCAATGTTAGAAAACGCACCACAATGAAAATACACAAAACACTAAAAAACACACCACACACCTAAAATAATGCACCATAACTCCCCTACCCCTAATGGTGTATGTGCTAACACTGTATGGTGTATATTTGCATACATAGTGGTGTGTTTTTTAGTGATGCGTACCTAATGATGCATATTTGTTTAGTGCATTTTCTAACACTGTGGTGTATATTTGTATACATAGTGGTGCAGCCACACCTGATTATGACCCTATAGATATATATATATATATATATATATATATATATACACACACACACACACACACATACCAAATAGCAATGAGATTGTACTTGATATATTTTAATTTTTACTTTGTAACAAAGTTTCTCAATATGTGCATGGAAAGATTAAAAAATTAAATTCTATTTCCATTAAATTATAGTATTATTATTTAATGACTTTAAAAAGGATAGAAATCTATATATATATATATATATATATATATATATATATATATATATATATATATATATATATATAGCAATATAATAATGGAAAATAGAATTACAAATAATAATAAAATTTATTTTTATTTTATTTTGAACCAAAGTTTAGTTTTATGCACATGAAAAGTTTGAAAAAGAATTATTTCAATTGCCGTACGTAATTAGGTTGATTTAATATAATTTTATGTTAATTTAATACATTAAAATAAAAATACCAATATATGTGTTATTTAAAAGTTTTAATTAGAACTTCATAATGATATAATTTTTATATATTAATTTTATTTGTATATAAAAAATTGAACTTAAGTTGAAAAAAATATATTGAGTATTAGTTTAGTGTACCTTAAAAGTAAGTCATGATTCAGGGTAGAATAAATATTTTAGGTAATCATTACTATAAATTAAAATAACATATATAGCATTTTTCTGATTATTCAATTAGGTAAAAAATAATTATAATTTCAAATTTCAAAACAGAAGTATTCTTTTAGGATGGACGGAAAGACAACACTTCTGTTTTAATATATATTATTATGTAAGTCTATGTTAATTTTAATTATATATTACAATAGTATTGTAAAAAATCAATCTACAACATTTTAAAAATTAACCAATACTATATTAAAGGGAGGAAAAGGTTTTTTCTCTCTAAACCTTTAGCTCTTGTGACCGTTTTTTCAGTTTATTTTAGGAAGGTTCACCTTTACCCTAGCCGCTCGTGGCGGCTGAGGCGCAAGGCCTGATGGCGGCGCCGGCCTCCGAGTTCCCCCCGCCGGATGATAGGATGGCGGACGGAGACCAGCAACAGCGGGCAGTCAAGAAGTGCCGAACCACCAAACGTTCTTTTGCCGATACGGTGGCGTCTCAAGCCACCTTCACCATGGAGGAAACTCCTACTGAAAATGCCCACGATTGGGCGTTTGAAGATCCAATCGTCGAATTAGACGACGAGATGGATACCCAAGACAAGTCTGACGGGCGACCAAGGGTCGTCTTCTCGAAGGAACTGCGAAAGGAGTTGTGCAGTGATTGGAAATTGGCACTGATTGTCAAGTTTCTAGGAAAAAACATCAGCGCCAGTATCCTCAACCAACGTCTCCCGGTTATGTGGGGATTGCAAGGCCGCCTCCATCTAATCGATATCGGATATGGATGCTTCGTTGCACGCTTCGACAATAAAACTGACTACCTCCATGTTCTCCTCGACGGCCCTTGGAAGATCTTCGATAACTACCTTGTTACGCAAAGGTGGGAACCAGATTTCAAACCAAGGAAAGCAAAACTAAAAAAGATGGCTGTCTGGGTGCGGCTGCCGGAGCTCTCGATGGAATACTTCCGAGATGATACCATCAAGGCCATCCTTGAAAGTGTGGGCAAGCCGCTCAAACTCGACCGCACTACGGTTGCAAGGGAGAAGGGTAGATTCGCTCGGGCAGCAGTCGAAGTGGACCTTGATAAACCCTTAGTAACTGAGATTTGTGTTAGAAACGAAGTGCAAACTGTAGAATATGAAGGTCTGCATGTAGTTTGTTTCGGTTGCGGAGTCGTCGGCCATAGGGAACAAGAGTGCCCTCAGAAACATCCACCAGCACAAGCTACGGCCTCGACAGACACAGATGGGCAGACGTCGGCAGAGAAGGAGGGGACTCAGCAGACGCAGCAGTCTCCTTCAAACTCATCCATCCCAGTACTCTCACCGCCGACCGTTACGGAGAGGCCAAGATATGGGTCTTGGATGCTTGTTACGAGGAAGTCAAGGAACAACGCTGATACTTCGACGCAAAACCATCGCCAACAAAAACAGCCTAAGGCCATCGCCAACAATAACATCCCAAGAAATAACCGTAACTCTTTCCAGGCTCTAACTGGGGAAAGTAATCGTCAATCTTCTCACAAAAAAGCTACAAATAAGGGGAAGCAAACCATGGGGTCCGGCGGTAACTCCAAAGGTAAGTCCTCTTCCCCCTCAAATCCTCCCCCTGTTCGGCATGGTGCTGTTCCGACCAACAGCCCTGCGAACCCTCCAGTCTCTCATCATGAGTCTCCGACTAATGGGCGAGGTCGTGGAGGTCCCGCCAAGGTTTCTCGTGGGCGTGGGGGTGGTACTGGTAGAGGAAACACCTCCTCCAATGGTGGTTCTCCCGCTTCTGGGAGTTGGTTTGGGAATTTGGAAACCCAAGGGGTGTTCCAGTTCGGTAGTACTGTCCAGTACACCAATGTCCGACCCCCGAGTGGGCTTGACCAACATGGTCTCGGTTCTTCGACAGGTACTACGCCAGGGGAAGGCGGTATTCAAACTTCCCTCCCCGCCAATAGTTCCCCATGAAGATTATTTCTTGGAACTGTAGAGGCATTGTCAATGGTCGTGTTAGGAAGCACGTCAAAGAACTTCTGAATACGACCAAAACCGATGCTCTTTGCCTCCTTGAAATTCGCTCTGCCAAGGCTGATAAGATGATCAAGTTAGCCTCTAAGCTAGGTTTTACTAGACATTTTATCATTGAGCCTTTGGGTTTCGCCGGTGGTCTGCTTTTGTTTTGGAAGCAAAACCACATTGACTTAGAGATTATCAGTCACAACTCCCAAGCCATTCACACCAAGGTGCACAATCGGCTGGGCGACTGTTTTATTACCTTTGCTTATGTTCGACCTAATATGTTGGCTAAGTGCAGTTTCTGGAACGGATGTAAGACACTGGCCAATTCTATTCAGGGGCCGTGGCTACTCTTGGGAGATCTCAATGACATTGCTTCTTGTGACGAACAATGGGGTAGCGACTCCATTAATACTAATTGTATGCAAAGGTTTGTTGACGCTTATAGTGATTGCGGGTTGCTAGATCCGGGCGCTTCAGGCCCAAAGTTCACCTGGTGTCGCTCAGTTGGGCACAGGGTGACTCATTTACGCAGGTTGGATCGCGTTCTTTGGAATGTCAGGGCTCAGTTAGACTTCCCGGAAGCGAAAGTGATGGTTCTCCCCCGGCTATACTCAGATCATAACCCCGTTCTGTTTACCCATGAAGCGGGGGCACCACCAAACCGGAATGATCGACCTTTTCGCTTTGAAGCTGCATGGCTTACCAGAGATGATTATCAAACCATCTGGAACGATGCTACTTCAAATGGGAACCAATCTATTGAAGATGTGATTAGTTCTCTCACCGAGAAAAGTATGATCTGGAATCGAGAAGTTTTTGGGAACATTTTCAACCAGAAAAGACGGTTAGAAGCTAGGATAAATGGGATCCAAAGCGCCCCCAATTTCAAGTTTTCGAGCTATCTCCAGAACCTTGAACGGGAACTTATCCATGAGCTTAATGTTGTGCTTGATCAAGAAGAAACACTTTGGTTTCAAAAATCACGCATGGACTGGATTCGCGAAGGGGATCGGAACACTCGGTTCTACCACCATGCAGCCCTTATCCGAAGAGGCAAAAATCGTGTCCGGTTACTCAAAATCCAAGGGGCCTGGACTGATGACCCACCTACCTTGACTAACCACATTACTGATTTTTTTCTCCTCTCTTTTTTGCAGAGATCCCACCGTTGAAGAGATGCCCCTAGCGCCTATCGCAGACACTAACACAATCTCACAAGAGCAGTCTGCTAGACTAGTCTCCAACGCCTCTCTTGAAGAAGTGAAAAAAGCAGTCTTTGGGATGAAAAAATTTGGTAGCCCAGGACCAGAAGGAATCTCGGCAGGGTTCTACCAACATTTTTGGGAAACTATCGGCCCAACCTTAAGAAATATGGTTAACTAGGCTCTGAACACTGGCGTTATCAATGAATCTCTGCTTAAAGCGTTTATCACGCTTATCCCAAAAAAAGGAAGCTCCAGAATCAGCGGCGGACTTTAGACCGATTACTCTGCTTAATGTAGCGTTCAAAGTAATCTCCAAAGTCTTAGTCAACCGGTTAAGACCGATTATGTGCAATATCATTGGCCCTCATCAAAACATCTTCCTCCCGGGTCGCTCGACTCTTGACAACGTGATTCTAACCCAGGAAATTGTTCATACCCTGAATATGAAAAAAGGAAAAAAAGGCTACATGATTGTCAAAATTGATCTGCACAAGGCCTATGACAGCATTTCTTGGGACTTCTTGGAAGGTACCTTAGAGGGTTTTGGGTTCCCAAGGCGTCTTATCGACCTGATCCTTTTCTCTCTACGGGAAAGCGATATGTCCATTCTCTGGAATGGTGGTCGGCTCCCTCCCTTTAAGCCGGGGCGTGGCCTCCGCCAAGGGGACCCTCTTGCTCCGTACCTCTTCAACCTTGTCATGGAACGCTTAGCCTACGATGTTCTACAAAGAGTCAGGAATGGCCGATGGAAACCGGTCCGCATCTCTAGAGGAGGCACGGGCATCTCCCATCTTTTCTTTGCAGACGACCTGATGCTTTTTGGAGAGGCTACTGCTCAACAAGCTGAGACCATGATGGACTGCCTCGACAACTTCAGCAAAGCCTCGGGATTAAAGGTAAACCTCTCTAAGTCCCTGCTTTTCTACTCCCCTAATTGCAATGCAGGTATCAAGAGACAAATCGTGGAGAAAATGAATATTCCCCTCTCTCCAACTCTGGGTGCTACCTGGGCATGCCGATACTCCAACAACGAG
Organism: Ipomoea trifida; assembly: GCA_003576665.1. Lineage (NCBI taxonomy): Eukaryota > Viridiplantae > Streptophyta > Magnoliopsida > Solanales > Convolvulaceae > Ipomoea > Ipomoea trifida. The sequence goes on along the minus strand of CP025659.1, from coordinate 7,046,929 downwards.
TATCTAAACACACGTTCAGATCAGTGCTTGACGGCATGAGGAAAAAACTGACCACTTGGAAAGCGAACTCCCTTAGCATGGCAGGAAGAAGAGTTCTAGTGCAATCCTCTCTAGCAACCGTCCCCACTTACACCATGCAGTCCACGGCCCTCCCGATCAGCACGTGTAATGAAATTGACAAGATCTGTAGGAATTTCCTGTGGGGTCATGACAGCGAGACCAGAAAGATTCACACCGTGAGTTGGACAGATATATGTAAACCTCGTGGTTTGGGAGGTCTAGGGCTTAGAAAGGCCCACGACTTCAATTTGGCCTTCCTGACCAAACTCGCAGGCCAAATCCTCACCAAACAAGACAAGCTATGGGTCAAAGTCCTCCGCGAAAAATATGTGAAAGACGCGGATTTCTTACAACTCCCGGCTTGTACGAATGGGTCTTGGGGTTGGAAAAGTATTATGAAAGGGAAGCTAATTCTTGCTAATGGTTTGAAATGGGAAATTGGCAAGGGGGACTTGGTTAGCTTTTGGAATGATTGGTGGTTTGGAAAGGGCCCCCTTAGTTCCATTCCCAACTTAAACCTCCCTATTAACATGGAAACAGCGAAGGTCCAGGATTTCATAACACCAAGCGGTAACTGGGATATGCAAGCCCTTGATCACTTCTTGCCCGAGGACATTGTCAACAATATTCGCGCAGTGTCTCTCCCGATAGCCCACTCCCGTGGTGATATGAAGATCTGGCCTCATTCAACGACTGGTAAGGTTTCGGTATCTTCCGCCTTTCATTTTATTGCAAGTGACGAAGACAGAAGTGACCATGCATGGATCTGGAAGCTCTGCAACGTTGAAAGGGTGAAGCTCTTCCTCTGGAAAATCACTAAAAACGGGCTGCTCACTAATGTGGAAAGGAACCGCCGTGGAATCTCGGATGCGACCACATGCATAATTTGCGAGGAGGCCGACGAAACTGCTGAACACCTTCTCCGGCATTGCGACATGGCACGACGATGCTGGGACCTCTCTTCACCTCCTACAAGTTTCATTTCGAGCTTTCATCTCCCGCTTGTTCCCTGGATGAAGCAGGCCTGCACCGGCAACCAAAAGACAGGAGCAGGCATCAGCTGGAATCTGTTCTTCCCTTACATGCTGTGGAACATCTGGATGGCTAGGAACAATCTCATCTTCAACAACATCCGAATCTCGGCTGCAGAGATTGTGAGACGAACAACTTGCGCCGCTCTGGAAGCACAACACCTCCTCCTTACGCGAAAGAGACCCATGGCGGCAAGCCTGCACTGGGTTTCGTGGTTGCCTCCTCCTACAGGATTCGCCAAATTAAACACTGATGGATCCATGAGAGGAAGCTCTGGACTCGCAAGCGCAAGGGGTTTGATCCGCGATAACCATGGAAATTGGATCTCTGGTTTTACCACAACATTGGAGTCACGAATAGCTTCCTGGCAGAAATGTGGGGTCTTAGGGAAGGGCTTGCCATTGCTAAAGGTTGTGGAGTTCGGAAACTCTTCGCTGAATCCGACTCCGAGGCGGTGGTCGAAGCTCTCTCTAGTCCCGGGACCTCCTCTACAACTGCTAACTCTCTGCTGGCAGACTGCACAAAGCTCATCGAATACTTCCAGGATTTTAAGATCATGCATGTAATGCGGGAAGGCAACCGATGCGCCGACTTCTTAGCCAATCTGGGACATGATTCTCCGAAGGGTACCATCATCCTTGAGCACCCCCAGACGGTTTGCGCGACTTGCTGGCTCGTGACTCGCAGAGCTTCGCCACGGCTAGAAGACGCTAGCACCGGGACCCAGGCCCCTCCCTCTCACCAAAAAAAATACTATATTAAAAATGAATATAATATAGTGATTTAATATAATTGTATGTTAATTTAATACATTAAAATAAAATATTAATATTAGTGTTATTTAAAAGTTTGTAATTAGAAATTTTTAATAATATATTTTTTATATATTAATTTTATTTTTATATAAAAAAAATTGTACTTAAGTTGAAAAAGAATATACTGAGCATTAATTTAGTATACTTTAAAAGTAGACCATGATTCATGGTATAATAAATATTTTAGGTAATCACTACTATAAATTAAATTAACATATATAGCATTTTTGTAATTATTTAATTAGGTAAAAATGATTGTAATTTCAAATTTCAAAACAGAAGTATTTTTTTTGATGAGCGGGAAAATAACACTTCTGGTTTTATATATATATATATATATATATATATGTATGTATGTAGGCCACTGCTCCCGTGAGTCCACCCTCCCCCATGAGTCCGTGTGGACAATCTAGATCCATTGATCTTGGAACTACGTATGGCTATGATTTAATGGCATTATTTTAAAAACTTTTTTAATGCTGTAATTTTCAGGGTTGATTTGTAATTTTTGAATTGTTATTTATTTGGATTAAATTTAATTATAGGTGATTTGCATGTTTTTAGGAGCATATCATGCTTAACCGTGGAATTTGAATTTCAAAAATTTCATCCCATGAGATTATGAATTGTGCATCGTGAAGTTTTTATATGTGCAACTCCATGGTAGTTGCCAATTATGTAGTTTTTTGTTTTTTTTTTGAATTTGTGTGCAACTACATAAATGTGTTCCACGTTTGGTATTGTGCCACCACTCGTGTATGGCTGGCTAGGGGTTGATCTGTGCACCACTTTGTGCGCTACTGTGCAACTTCAGGAACTGTGCAAGGTCACGAGTTTTATTGTGCAACTTACATTGCTATTTTTTCATATGTGCAACAATTTTTGTATCATTGTTATAATTAAACAACCCGACTATGCAATAACGCAATATTGTCTTCGTAGAATATTATATATGAAACCAGACCGTGCAACAACACAATGTTGTCTGTGCCTGTATGTATGTTTACTAATGCACTAAAATACCCAAAAAACATTTATTGATTATTGGTCTTATAACATTATGGATTAATCACATATGCACTATCCAGTGGGATGTTCTATACACCCACTACAAATTATTTATTTGGATTAAATTTAATTAATTATAGGTGATTTGCATGTTTTTAGGAGCATATCATGCGTTGGATTAATCACATATGCACTATCCAGTGGGATGTTCTATACACCCACTACAAATTATTTATTTGGATTAAATTTAATTATAGGTGATTTGCATGTTTTTAGGAGCATATCATGCGTTAACGTGCAATTCGAATTTAAAAAATTTCATCCCGTGGGATTATGAATTGTGCATCGTGGAGTTTTTATGTGTGCAACTTCAGTGTGCAACTTCAGGAACTGTGTGCAACTACACAGATGTGTTCTAGGTTAGGTTTGGTATTGTGCCACCACTCGCGTATGGCTGGCTAGGGGTTGATCTGTGCACCACTTTGTGGCTACTGTGCAACTTCAGGAACTGTGCATGTTCACGAGTTCTATTGTGCAACTTACATTGCTATTTTTTCATCTGTGCAATAATGTTTGTATCATGGTTACAATTAAACAACCCAACTATGCAACAACGCAATGTTGTCATTATAGAATATTATCTGTGCAACGATGCAATGTTGTTTGTGCACCAAAAAATATTTATTGATCTTATAACACTAAGGATTAATTACATATGCAGTATCAAGTGCGACATTCTGTGCACCTGCTACAAATTAGTTGTGCAACACTCATATTATTCTGTGCTCACAGGTCATAACCACATCCTTTGATCTTCTTGAGTAGCAAACAGTTACGACTGTCATGGCCATTTCCCTGGTTTTTTCAAACCGGCAACAATCTCCCTTTCTCCTTTTAAAGGTTTTCCTCAGCCTTTGTTCCTAGCGACCACGGGGAGACGCACGACTACTTTATCAACTGTGACACTATGACAGAAGTTTTCAATTACTGAACAAACTAGCCAATTGCACAGAAGAGCATGCTTGACTGCACAGATCAGATTACACACAGTACACATGGAAAATTCTACCCCATCCAATTTTTATCACCAAAATGTAGATAACTAGATACACAGTTCTTTAGCCTACATTGCACAAACTTCTATGAAATACCAGTGGCAATTTGCATAGATGGTATTAAGGCATTGCACACTGTAATACGAGTACTCTATGATGTCCTAATTTAAACCACAGTATTACATATTTACAACTTTTCAAGCCACATAGCACCGAAAACATAGAAAACAGTAAACCCCATGAATTTATATCTCAAAACTACATAAGTTGAGTTGTTACAGATACATTACACACAGTAAAAATGAATGAATCTAACCCCATCAATTTCAATGGCCAAATTGCAAAATACACAGAACATTAATGTACATTGCACAATGTAAAATAAAAAAAAATCACAACATATTCTCACATCACTGTAATATGAATTTGCACAGACGAGAATGATAAATTACACCGGTTAAATCATATGTTAGCTCCCCACCCCCTCACGTCGACAATCGGCGATCATCACCGAAACGCAAGGTTAAGCACAAACAAAAAACAAAAAACAAAAATGGAACTGGAAAAAATAAAACCCAACAAACAGAATCAACAAAAAGAAAACCCCAACATCCAACACAGAAAAAAAAAAAAAATCGAAATGCCAAAACCCAACCCCTAACCAATAAATGCTAAATCGACAAAAAACAACATATTCGCCGCCACAAGAAGAGCAAAGAAGAAACATTTGTTGCAACCACACAAAACAATCAAACCTCAAACAATCTACAAACTAAACCCAAAAAAAAAAAGGAAAAAAGGAAAAAACCCACACAAACCTCGACACACGCTGGCGACTCTAGAATTCCGGCGACGTCTCGGGAGCATCGAGATGTCAGCCATAGCAACGACGAGCGAAGAGAAAGAGACACGTAGGGAACTGATACAGAAACAAGTGTGCAACTAGAGAGCGAAAAGATTTCTTTGGCGACGACAAATAAGGAACAAATAAAAAGAACCTAAATTAATCCCCAAACATCCGGCATCACTGTAAAAAAAATTCTCTAAAATAGCCCTAACATACATAATCTCACCCAATTCTGCGCAAAATAATAGGAAAGAAAAAAATCCAACTATTTTTTATGGACCATTGATTTTTAGTTTTAAATGGATGAGATATGTCCACACGGACTCATATAATAAAAAGGACTCATTTGAACACTAGTCTATATAGGCCTATATATATATATATATATATATATATATATATATATATATATATATATATATATATATATATATATAACATAATTTATTGGTAAAATAATTAATAAATCTTAATTGGTAAAAAAATGTTATATGGAAATTAAGTAATATCTATTAATTAGTATTATTGTTTCCAATAATTCTACACAAATAAGGAAATAATTATCTATTTTATTCTTAGCAAATTCACATTAATAACATCAATAATATTGGGTGTTGCTATTCCTACCACCCATGGTACAAATAACATTGAAATTTACAAAATATTACAAATTTCAATAACTTTATAGGTGGTATAAATAGCAATAAGATATAAATATGACTATTTACACAACCATGGTCAACTGTATTAATTACACAGAGAAAAAGGTGTTGGAATTAGAGTTTTCAAAAAAAAACAAGGTGTTGGAATTAGAGTTTTCAGAAAAAAAGGTATTGAAATATAATGAATATTATTTAAACAAAATTAAATTGAATAAAAATTTAAAATTTTAAAAACAATATATATATATATATATATATATATATATATATATATATATATATATATATATATATATATAAAACAAAAAACAAAACAGAGCAACCCCTCGCCGGAGGGGTTGCTCCGTTTTTGTTTTTGTTTTTTTTAATATTTTTTTAATTTTTAAATAGTTATTTAATTTAATTTAATTTAATAATACACGTTTTGAGTATGGCTGGCAATACGACATATTTACCGCTCCGATCTAGCCCACCACCTTGTTACGAGCATGTAGCAATTGCCCTTGGTTACGTTAATAATAATCATTATGTTAAGGTAACATTGACAGGAGGGTACCCAATGTCTACTATTGCTCCACAATAGGCTTATTTTAAATATGATTGTGCAGATGCATGGATTACTCCATATGTAAATCGGATCAATACTTACAATGAGTATGTACGCTCTAGTTGTACTCATGAGAATGTTATATTGAATTAAAATGGAATGAAAATTTTCTTTTTATATTTTATTGTGATTGTGATGTTAATGTGTTTTTACTGTTTTTAGCTATTGAAAATTAATTTATTATATTATTATAATAAAGTAAAATAATGCATACAAAAAATTTGAGTTATAAAGAATATCATGAAAATTTATTAAACATTAGATACTACAAAAAGTAATTAAAAATTATTGCACACAAAATTATTATACTATCACAATTTAAAATAATAATAAAAATAAATATTTTAAATATTTAATTACAAAATATTATAGACAAAATTATTATTCTACCACAATTAAAAATATAAATAAATAATAAATATTTTAAATAGAAAACATAATATTTGACCAACTTTAATGAAGGTGGTGTAAATAGCAAATTCTATTTACACCACCTATAAAGCTATCAAACCTATTAAATGGTGGTGTAAATAGAATTTTGGGTGGTGCAAATAGAATTACCCATAATATTTTATTAACATTTAAAGAATATGCTGCGGGATCACGACCAAGCAATAATTGTGCAATAATTATAATATTTAAAGAATATGCTACGGGATCACGACCAAGCAATAATTGTATAAATAAAATATGATAAGGAATGAAAATCAATTTTGAAGAAATATATTTAATATTTAATAATTGTATAATATTTAATATTTAATAAATTTAGTATACAGTAATAAATTAATTAATCTATATATTCTATTAATTTTATTCTATTAATATTATAATTTTATTCTCTTATTATTAATTATTAATATATCTATATATTCTATCTATAAAAATAAAATCATCCTCTTCAACTTTAATAATTTATTGGTAAAATAATTAATAAAGCTTAATTAGTAAGAAAATTTTATATAAAAATTAATTAATATCTATTAATTGGTAATATTGTTTCCAATTTCATAAATTACACCTAATTCTCCAGGTGGACATAAATTATACCATAATTCTTACGGTAATAGCGTAATTCACGGTAATATACTTTCCGAATTCACGATAATCGCATTATTATGTAAATATAAATATAAATATTACACACGCACATCCAGTTGCACTACTCAATAATATTTTACGTATTTAAAAATACTGATATTTAATATATACTAATTTAATAATGATTTATATGGACTTTAGAAGAATAATAAGTTGTAATGGTTTGATGGTAAAGAACTTAGGATTCAAATAAAAGGGTTTGGGGTTCCAATCTTAACTTGAACAAAAAGTAAAACTTTTTTCTTTTACGCTCAAAATTAAGATTAACACTATTTCCAAATTAAATACATATTTTCCTTACTAAAAATCAGAGTATCACAATCTACCCCTTAAAAGATACTTTTGTCCCCGAAGCATAACCACCTATAAATCAAGGATTAATACCTATAAATCAAGGATTAATATTTGATGTACCGCCGATGTATAGATGCTATACACCGGCGGTGGAGGAGAAGATGCCAAATCATTAAAAAAAAAAAAAGTCAATATTGATTGGGTCCATTTTTGCAAAATATTTAAGACTTGTATTTAATTAGGGAACTCTTTATTTCTTACTAGTATTTCGCCCTGCGTTGCACGGAATGGATTTGTTATAATATTTAAAGAATATTTGGATCAATATACAATTATATATATTATACCATCGAATATTATATAGCCCAATTGATGAAATTGATTGGATCGATTATGTTTTATGATGTTTTCCTTTGAATTAGAACAAATAATTGTCCAATTACCCGGGCGTGGATAAATTTTTTTTTATTATATATTGAAATAATAAAAATAAAGATGAAATTATAAAAAATTCTAATATTGAACGTGTACATTTATTTGATTATAAGATTAGTACAAAAATATTACTCAATTAATTGAATAATATATGACTTGTTTGTCTAAAATTATCTTTAAAAGATCTATAAGTAATATGACTTATATAATTATATTATTACTAAAATAAATATGAGAAAATGAGAAATAAATTAATTGTAATTATTATAAAAATAAATTCAACGACCAATGCTTAACTTAATTATCATAATAATTATTAGGCAATTATTATTAGTCAATTACACTAATATATGTGTAATTATACTTTTATACTTTAAGTATATTCATTTTCCCCATATTGCATTTAGTTTTATCTGCCTCCTCCATATTTGAATGAATTAATTTTGATTATTATAAAAATCTAACAACCCATGTTCAATTAATTTTTTTAAAGTTTAAATAACTTAGAGTTTTCAAAAGGAAAGTATAATTAATTATTAAAGTTTTTAAATAATTTTCCGTCAATTAGTAATATCCTTTTCTTTTCCCGATAAATGATTTTACTTTTATTAATAGTGTTGATACGTGAGTATACATATTATCAATTTATAGATATTAGTTAATTTCTATTTTACATTTTCTTAACAAATAAGCTTTATTAATTATTTGACCAATAAATTATTTCATTAATAGACTACAAAAGTTTAGGCGGGGAATGAAATATGAGGATTTTTACTTTTATATATAGTATAGAATATAGATTACGATCTTTTTATATTTTAAATCAATTAGTAATATCATTTTTCTCGGAATAATGGTCAAATAAACCACTGAACTACACACAAAACTGCAATTAGGCCATCGAACTCAAAAAGAATGTAATTGGATTCCTGAACTATATAAACTCATGCAATTAAGTACAAATTGACATGTTTTCAAAAAAAAAAGTCTAAATTGACTTGTTTACCTACAATTGTGATGACATGGTGGTTACTAATTTTAAAATAAACTTTTTAAATAATTTTAATTAAAATAATTAAATAATAATAATAATAATAATAATAATAATAATAATAATAATAATAATAATAATAATAATAAACAGACGTCTCCGACAGTTCTTCGATTTTTTTTTAATTATTAGTGCCGATTGTTATGTGTAAATTAATATTAGGCAACCTTATCTAGGAAAAATGAAAAGAATTACGTAATAATATTTACCTAATTTTCGTTCCATTTTTAATTGATGATGTAGAATATTATTATTGAAATATTTCCGTTTCATTTTTAATTTCCGTTCCTTTTTAATTTATCTTTAATATTGTTTATAATATGCCTTTATTATTTATGATGTAGAATGTTTTCCTTTTTTAATTAAATTGCAATGATATGACCATTTCCTTTTTCATTTTAGTTAATTATGGATTTTTTTTTATTTACAGTCAATTATTAATATTCATTTCCTTTTATATATTCAATCAATTAGTAACATCAGATTCATTTTTAGTCGATTTTTTTTATTTTCAGTTAATTAGTCAATTAGAATAATAGATCCACTGGTATTTTTACCTAATTTCTGTTCTATTTTTAATTAATGATGTAGAATATTATTATTGAAATATTTTCATTCTATTTTTAATTTACCTTTACTATAGTTTAAAATTTAAAATATGCCTTTACTATTCTTATGTTTTTATATATAGTATAGATTAATATTATGCTAATTATGACATCCATGTATTATGAATAAGTATTGTAATTAAGGAGTATATATTATTATTAAAAAATAATGTATATTTTAATTTCGTTTAATTATGGACGTAATATGTGTATGTTTAATTTTCTTTAATTTTACCCGTAATATATATGTGTATGTTTAATTTTCTTTAATTATGTCCGTAATATGTGTACCATTAATTTCTTTAATTGATTAGATAAAATTACGGCAAGTATAAAAAACCGTTTAATAAAAGTATAATGTTTGAACTAATTTCTCAATGACCATAATTATTAAGATTTTATTCCAAAGTAACCATTAGCATAATTTTATATGTGTAATAATCTGTGAATTGAAATAATTTACATAATTGTATGGACGTAATAATATGTGAATTAGCATAATAATACGTGAATTGAAATAATTATCATAATTTTGTTAATCTCCTCTAATTATGGATGTAATATGTGTATTATCAATTTCTGATTTGATAAAATTTATATTACGAACAACAATATTAATTCATTAGTTGTCATAATTTTTAAGATTTTATTCAAAAGTAATCAAATGAAATGCACGGGTAATTGACATTATCTGAAGTAAAAATATATATAATTATTGTAAGAATGAAATCTCTATGTTTAATACCCATAATAAATTTAGATGTTAAATATAGTTGGTAATTACCACGGGTTATTTAGATGGTAAATAGTGTATGGTAATTACCTATATAGATTAGCATATTAAACGGATTAACATATGGAACAATGTTATAAAAAAATGAAGGAAGCCTTTTAGATAAAATATATTAGGAATAATATCAATTAAATAAAATATCATAG
>CP025659.1:7021010-7034431 GCA_003576665.1 Ipomoea trifida | reverse complement strand
ATCATATTATCATTATCATATTACCATAATAATATTATAGGATGGATAATTAATAAAATAATAAATAAATAAATAAATAAAATAAATGATTTTACCAAAATACCCCTAAGTTTTGGGGGAAAAATTTGGGAGGAGGAAATTGTTTTTATATATAGTATAGTATAGATATTGATTAAAAAAATATATCTACTTTCCTAAACATATTTATTACTTAATTATTATATATCTAATTTCCTAATTATTTTATTAAATTTATATATTAAACTCTCAAAAACATATTAATTTGAAACCATGTAAATATGTAATTCAATATAATTCCCAGGATTCATATGATAACACTGCACACATATTTATTGCCTCAATTTTGATGATGCATATTTTGATAACCTCCTCGCTGCTGCAATTTTGATAATCTCCTCGTTGCTGTCATTATCATATTTTGATAACCTCCTCAATATAATTCCCAAGCTTGAAGATTGATGATGCATATTTATTTTGAAGCTATATTTTTTTTCGAAAGCAATTTTGAAGCTATCAAAATATGCATCATCAAAATTGAGGCAATAAATATGCCTGCAGTGTTATCATATGAATCCTGGGATTTATACTGAATTGCATGGCTTCAAATTAATATGTTCGTGAGTGTTTAATAATTAGATTTAATAAAAATATTAGGAAATCTATCTATATATAATAACATTATCCTCCTTCTAAAGTTTCCCGCCCAAAGTTAGTGGCATTTTGGTAAATATATTATTTTATTTATTTATTAATTAATTTATTTCTTTATCTATTAATTATTAATTTATTATGGTTAAATGTTGGTGATTGAATAATTGGATTTATTAATTAATTAAAATGTTAAAAAGGTAATATAATATGGTAATATTAATTGGTGATTGAATAATTGAAGATATAATTGGTGTGATATAATTGGTGTGATATATTTGGTGATATATATGTAATAGTATAAATACAATGAATATGTGATATTAATAAATACAGTAATAATTATAAATGTTATTAATAATTTTTTAATAACATAACATAATTATATATGTGATTATATATGTGATTTCATGTTTTGGATTGAAAAAGTTACTTGAATTATTTTTTACCCAATATTTTATTAACTGATTTTTTTTATTAAATGATTTAAAATGTGATAAATGTTAAAATCCTTTTATATTCATTTGTTGTAACCCCTCGGTTTTTCCGACAAAATTAAGGTTCGAAAATTTTTTCTGAGATGATCTCTCGGTACTTCAGAAGGATTTTTATAAGTGAGACTAGTTATTAATAGGCTGCGATCTACGTACCGGTCACGGATCGTACATTTTTTTTAAGGACGTATATACAGTTCGAATTTTCCTAGGAAATGGATTATTGAGTATGATACGATTAAGCGTGAACTTCCTACTCCGTTCAGTGGAAAAATTAGACGAACTGTAAGAGTGAAATTTGCTACGGACTTCGTACCTATATTTTGCGAGATACCGAAAAATTTCCAAGTTTAGTGACTAATGACGGGATTATTTTTAGAATAATTTTGGTATCGAAATTTTCCCGAATTAAGTTATATTCCTCCGAACTTTTATCTGATTTAACCCCAAACTGGCAAATAGATATTTTTCTTCAAGAGACACCATAGGATTGTGACAAGTGGCATCCCTTTTGACCACATGGTAATAAATAATTAATTAAAGGGGAAGAGTATAGGATAAGCTAGCTAAGGAAAATTGAGCTCCAAGTCTTGCATTTTCTTCTTCATTGGCCAAAATATTAGGGGAAAGGAGAGAGAAAATAGATCTCATCTTCATCTCCATTCTTTGCTCAAGAACTCCATAGCCATGTTCTTCAACACAAGTGCTTCCATAATAGGTAAGACTTCGGTTTTATTCGGTTAATATGGCTAGAATCTTTCCTAGGACTTAAGTTTAAGCTAAGGATTCATGAAAATATTGTTATTATGGTGATTTTGTTTAGGATCTTTGGTGAAAGGTTTGAAGGAGGAGATCACCATCTTTCTACGGTTTAAAAATCTTCTTGGGAGGTAAGGAATCCCTTAAGTTGGCTCAATCACTTGAAGGTAGACAAATGCTAGGAAATTATATGATTAGGAATTTTTACATGAAAATTATGTGCTATGTTATAGATCTAAAAGTTGGCTCAAAAATCTTCACTTTGATTTTTGGTAAAGTTGTTATGCATGTTCATAGCTATTTTTATGCATGTATATATTGTATGAGGTCCATAAATGCTTATATTTGTGAAAAAGGTGGAAGATCGGGCCGTTACCACCCCGATCTTGCGGCCCAAAGTGGGCAGAAACGGACGGACGCAACAGTGGACGCGCGTCCACCGCGCGCCCTTTGCGGAATCAACGTTCGGCGCCTCGGCCGAGAGGCTGGACGCCGCACGGACGCGCGCGTCCGCTGCGCGTCCGTGGGCGCCCAGTTTCGGCGTCGCGCGCCGAACCAGCGGACGCGGTCCGGACGTGCGTCCGCTGGTGCGGCCAGCCGCGAGTCCGCGCAATGCGGACTCGTTTTCGACTTATTTTTGACCCGGTTTTTTTTCCCGATGTTTTTGACCCTGAGTGTTGCGATGTTGTGAAAGCCTACGGGCATCCGGGCGAATTTTTGAAGGCTTAAATATTATTTTTGTGCATTATATTTATTAACTTGGAAAATAATTATGTTTTGAAAATTATTGTGACTCCTGTACTTGGATTTCCGTAATAGGATTAACACTAACCAAAGTGTGTATTTTGGGGAAATATATTTGAGCAAGTATGATGGTCATGGAGTCGTGTGATAATAATGAATGGTGAGGGAGTCTGTATGATTAATCTATACTGGAGAGCGAAGTTTCTTCGCTGAGTGAATGGTGAGGGGTCTGTATGATTAATCTATACTGCAGAGCGAAGTCTATTCGCTGAGTGAATGGTGAGATTTTGTATGATTGATTCATACTGCAGAGCGAAGTCTATTCGCTGAGTGAAGTGTGAGATTTTGTATGATTATTCATACTGCAGAGCGAAGTCTATTCGCTGAGTGAAGTGTGAGATGTCTTGTATGATTCATTCATACTGCAGAGCGAAGTCTATTCGCTGAGAGATTGAGTGGGAATTAAAAGGTTGCGTGTCCCTAACAATAATGTGAGTGTTGTGATTCTCACTTTGAATTAAATGGAAATGTTTGGAAATAAGAAGTATTATATGTTGATGCAACTCGTATACTCTACTATACTTTCTTTTATTATAATCTGGTTGCAGGTAGATTGCAACTCATGGGTAAACTTACAGTTTTCTGAGGATCATGTTTTTCGAAACCTTTGTTTACTTTTGAGTGACAATGGATTTCCTTACTTAGCCGTCGTGCTAACTACACTTCATTGTGTCATTTATTAGATGCAGTCTAGCGTGGGCCCCTGTGGCCGATGAGCTCTGAATAGGATGGGAGTCGAGGTTGCAGACTACTCTATCCTAGAATAGACACCCTGGAAGGATTAGTTTCCATATGTACATATTTGGATATTGATATAGTTATTTGAGGTTGTAAGTTTAGCCTTAGCGTTTGGGTATAGGAGAGATACCTAAGCGTGGCGGTAACACCCAGTTTTCTGCTGGTTAGACGCTTCCGCAATGTATTGTATTATAAGGATTTTGTAATAAATCCAAGGTGTGAAAATTGGGGTGTTACATTTGTTATTATAAATTGACCAATTTGATTGTGATTTAACCAAATAAAACAACAATACATAGTAAAAGATTTTGTGAACAAAAAGTAAAATGTGTAGCATTACTTTTTGATCTGACAATCATGCATCATTTTATTTGATTTCAGAGTGTTTAACGCCTGAATTTATTACATATTATTTGGTTTTTAGTAATAATATAATAATTAATAAAAAAATTAAGTCAATTAAATATGTGTATATAATAAGAAGAAGAAATCATACCCTATATATCTATATAACTGCAAATCAATATATAATTATATATGTACGTTAGGAAATTAGGAATTATTATAATTATATAATTAGGAAAATTATAACGGATGTATATATTTATGTATATAGTTAATATTTAAATATCTATAAGGAAATTATTATACTTTCCTTTTGAATTAGTCTTTTTCCTCATATAAATACAACCAATTTATCCGTAGCTTCCCTCATCATTTCTTTCTCCAAATCAGTAGGGCTTCTCCACCCTGTATCTTCCCTATCATTTTTTTTTTTTTTTGCATCAGTATAATATTAGTTTATGGAAGAGAATAGAGATGCGATAGAGAATAGAGATGCGATCGAGGATGATGACGACGGTGATTTTGATAATTTTGTAGGGTTTTGTTTAACTCATAGTCAGTATGTTGACTTCGAGGTTTGTATATGCCATTCAAGTTTCTATATTTTTCTTATACAAAGCTATAATTGTAAATTTATATTACGCAATTATATTAATATAATTAATTATTAAGGCAAGTATAATTTATTTTGTACTGTGGACACATTATTTTAATAATTTTGATTTAATAATATTATATTTTATTTATTATATATTATTAGTACAAAATAAATCATGCATGCCTTAATAATTAATTATTAATATTATTGCCTAATAATTATTTAGTGTAATTCTCTTCACATTTTTCATTGTAATATTATTGACACAAAATAAATTATACTTACTTTAATATATAAATATTTTTTAATTTAATTTCTTAATATTTATTAATGGTAATTATTCTGGTAATTTTTCACTTTTTTCATGTAACTATTATGGTAATTTTATGGTAATATATTTCAAAATTGTGGCAATTTCATTAATTATTGTGCTAAATTATTGTAATATATTTTAATATTAGAAGAGAAAAAAATATTATAATTGATATATTTAATGAAATTATTATGGTATTGCCATAATATTTGATAATTATAATTATTATAATTAACTTCATTGAGAAATATAATATTTCTTCCGTGGAAATATTTTTGGCAATTTCATTAAATTATAATAAATAAATATGAAATATATAATTAAGGAAATGAAATTATAAAATTCACAAAAGATGTGTTCATAAATATTTAGAATTTTTTTAAATACATACATATGCACTACATTAATTATACAAAATTTAAATGCTAATTTTTTAATTTCTAAATGTAAATTTTTAATTATAAATCTATCAATATAAATTTATACTATATATAAAAGTAAAATCCTCCTATTTCATTCTCCCGCCCAAACTTTTGCAATCAATTAATTAAATATTTTATTGGTCAAATAATTAATAAAGCTTATTTGGTAAGAAAATATAAAATGAAAATTAACTAATATCTATTAATTGATAATATTGTTTCTATATTCAAGTATCAATACTATTAATAAAAGTAAAATCATTCCATTCAACTTTCCCGCACAAACTAATATTATTATTAATTAACTAGTAAAAATTAATAAAGTTTAATTGGTTAAAAAAATTTATTTCCCAAATTCCGAGAATAATTAAACCATTATAATTGTGAGAATTATGGAAACAAATTTTGCGTAATTTTATAAGAAAAAATATTTTATTAATTATTATTCACACCAATAATAATAATTCAAATACTTATCTATACTTCTATATCTATACATCTATTAATAAAAATAAAATCATATTTTTGAAATTTCTGTCCAAACAATAGTAAATATAAAATGGAAAAGAAAATTGACTAATTCGCCAAGGGACTATGAATGTTTGATGGCTTAGTTGATGTTTCTCAGATAGTTCAGTGGCTTATTTGTACTTTAATTTGAAGTTAACCTGTTAAAAATTTTAATTGCTCTTTTTTACGGGTTTAGTGACTTAATTGCTCTTTTTTACCAAGTTCAGTGGCTTATTTGGGTGTTCTTTGACGATGGCCTAATTGTTGTTTCCCAAATAGTACGATGGCTTATTTTTACTTTATCACAACTTTAAAGAGTTTTTTCCCAAAATGGTCCCTCGACTATTGTTCATTCTCAATTTTGCATTTCGACTTTAAATTGCACCTAATGTGGTCCCTCGACTTTCAAAAACTCACCCAATTTGGTCCTCCGTTACATATTCTGTCAAATCAGTGTTAAAATGGAGGACATTTTCGTCCATTTACCTATTGTTAGCCTAATAAACATTGAGAAATAGTTGAGGGACCATTTTGGAAAAAACTATTTTATTTATTTCATTTTTGTTTATTTTCATTTTTTAGACTCTATAAAATTAGAATTTCTATACATTCTTTTTCTTACAAATATAAATAGTTAAAATCGTGCAATCCATCCTAAAATTTGTTAACTTTTTTACAAACTATTACTATGCAGATTTACAATAAGTTTCGTAAATTTTATAAATACTAATTTTTAAGCACCGATTAAAATAATTTTTAGTCACATCCGTAGTACTAAATATATTACTTTGGATTTTTTTATAAATAAGATATAATATTATTAAACTCAAATAATTAAAAATAATTTGCCCACAGCACAAAAGATTTTATGATTGACTTAAAAATTAACTATAAATTTTATTGTTGGATACAAATTGACAATTATTAAACATTATTTATAATAATTATTGTGTCTCGTGTAATGTACTAAAATTATTAGGTAGGATTTTTATAATTAAGGTATAATTTAATTAAATCAAAATTATTAAAAATAATGTGTCCACATTACAAAATAAATTATACTTGCCTTAATAATTAATAAAAAATAATAAGAAGAGGAAAACATATAAAAGATGTCATACAATATCTTAAATAATGTAAATTAATATAAAATTTAATAATTACTTCGAAATCAAATACAGAAAATATTGCAGGAAACATTGACGAAATTTTACTTTTCGGCTCACCTGAAAAGTTTACTAGAAAAATTTACCTTTCGGTCCAATATTTTCCCTACATTTTACACTCTTTGGGTGTCTACGCTTGAAAAAAAAAATATTATTTTGAATGGTAAAAGTAATATTTAATGTGATACATAGTGATTGATTGTCTATGAACATTAAAAAAAAAGTATATGAGTATTTATGAAATTTACGGAACTTATTGTAAAACTTCAAAGGAATAGTTTGTATATTTAGAAAGAAAAAGTCTGTAAAGAAAGTTAAAAATTTTGAGGTTGGATTGCGCGATTTTAACTATTTATATTTGTAAGAAAAAAATGTATCGAAATTCTAATTTTATAGAGTCTAAACAATGAAAATAAACAAAAATGAAATAAATAAAATAGTTTTTTTTCCAAAATGGTCCCTTGACTATTCTCAAAATGATCCCTCAACTATTTTTCAATGTTTATTAGGCTAACAATAGGTAAATGGGCGAAAATACCCTCCATTTTAACACTGATTTGACGGAATATGTAACGGAGGACCAAATTGGGTGAGTTTTTGAAAGTCGAGGGACCACATTAGGTGCAATTGAAAGTCGAAATGCAAAATTGAGAATGAACAATAGTCGAGGGACCATTTTGGGAAAAAACTCCAACTTTAAATTATTTAAACTTTAAAAAAAATAATTAAACATGTGTTGTTAGAATTTTTTTAATAATAATTACAATTAATTCATTCAAACATTGAGGAGGAAGAAAAAACTAAACGCGATATGGTGAAAATAACTATACTTAAGGTATGTATAAAAGTATAATTGCACATATATTAGTGTAATTGACTAATAATAATTGCCTAATAATTATTATGGTAATTAAGCTAAACATGTCATTGAATTTATTTTTATACTCCGTAATAATTATAATTAAATTATTTTTCATTTTTCCCATATTTATTTTAGTAATAATATAATTACATAAGTCATATTACATATCAATATTTTTAAAATAATTGTAGATAAAGAAGTCATATATTATTTAATTAATTGAGTAATACTTTTACACTAATCTTATAATCAAATAAATGCACACGTTCAATGTTATATATATATTTTATCTAAATATATAATAAAAAATTTATATGTGCATCGCACGGGTAATTAGACAATTATTTGCTTTAATTCAAGTAACGAAAACATATAAAAGAAAAACATAATCGATCCAACAAATTTTATCAATTGCGCTATATAATATTCGATGTTATAATTTATATAATTGTATATTGATTCAAATATTCTTAAAATATTATAACGAATACATTCCGTGCAACGCACGGGCGAAAATACTAGTTATATATATAATAATTAGGTAATAAATATGTTTAGAAAATTTATATATTTTGTTAATAAAAAATAAAGAGTTTCCTAATTAAATAAGTCTTAAATATTTTGCAAAAAAAGACCGAGTCAATATTGATTTTTTTAATGATGTGGCATCTTCTCATTTACTGCCGATGTATAACATCTATACATCGGCGGTGCATCAAATATTAATCCATAAATCAAACAAGGAACTTAATAATAATTTTTTTTCCTATCACTTTTATACCAAATCCTTAATAAAATCATTAAACTCAATACTTTCCTCAATCATAGAACTTCAAAAAAAAAAAAAAAGAACTTCAAAAATAAATAATTAAGCGCTAAAAATCACCAAAATCATATATCTAATTTCCATTAAATCATAAACTATTACCTCCAA
Source organism: Ipomoea trifida (assembly GCA_003576665.1). Lineage (NCBI taxonomy): Eukaryota > Viridiplantae > Streptophyta > Magnoliopsida > Solanales > Convolvulaceae > Ipomoea > Ipomoea trifida. Next base: position 7,025,817 of record CP025659.1, on the reverse strand, counting down.
ATTTTCCTCCTTCCATCAAAACATATAACACCAACTGCAGGTATTAGCAACAAAAACATGCGACAAATAATGCAATGCTACACATCCTTACCGCAATTTTCCAAAAAGTTTATAACCTAGGCTCTTGTACTTCTTATATCTAAGATCTCATAACCTAGGCTCCCAAATGTTCGAACTACTCTTATACCAACTTGTAACACCCCCAATTTCATAACCAAATTGAGACCAAACTTTCCTTAATTTTTTTCTTTCTTAATAATTCACTAATATTATTGCGGAAGCATACAAAACTTAAATCAGGGTATCACAAAGAATGGGAAAGTGTGGAATGTTCGGATGTGTGGGAAGCACCGTTCACTAGGGCCTAAGAATAAAGGTCTCTATTATTACCCTTTTTCTAAATTATATTTACAAATATATTATTATTTTCTTTAAGGGGTAGACAAGTCCCTTACTTAGCATGTTTGCTAACTCCCTTTCTCTTTGTTATGTTGTTTTTAACAGGAAATAGTTGATGAAAGATGCAGTGGCAAGTGCACTAAGATAAGTTGCAGTAGGCTTTCGGAACTTAGTGATTAAATTTTTGTATTCAGGACTTGTTTTAAGATTCCATTGTTTGACTTATATTTGAGAATTTATGAGCTATTGTTTTGTGGTTTAGGCTTAACACTTAGGTTGATTAGTATCCTAAGTGTGGCGGTAATACCCTCATTTAAGTTTTGTATACTTCCGCAATGATATTAGTGAATTATTAAGAAAGAAAGAAAAGTTATGGAAAATTTGGTCTAAATTTTGTCTTGAAAAATGGGGGTGTTACAAGTTGGTCGTAACCATCTCGTACCACATGACTTTCAACCAGTGTAGTTTGTGCTCCCTTATGCATTGACCTTTTTTTCTTTTTCTTTTTTTCATTCGTCTTTTTATCCTGCATGTACCACCTAGCATTTAGCTAGTGTACTTTGGGTCTTTATACCTTCGACTTTTTATTTTTATTTTTCACCACCTGCCTTCGTAGTCAGCCCGTAGCACTTACCTTTCAACAAGTGTACTATGGGCCCCTTATGCCTTCGACTTTTCTTTTTCATTCGCCTTTGTAACCTGGCTGTACCACCTAGAGTTCAACCAATGTACTTTGGGTTTCCTCATGCCTTTGATTTTTTTTTCTTTTTCTTTTTCCTTTTTCTTTTTTCACCATCCCCCTTCGTAGCCAACTTGTACCACCTGGCTTTCAACCAACGTATGGTTTTTTTTTTGAAAGGAACCAACGTATGGTTTTCCAACTTATGTCTTTGACTTTTATTGTCATTCGCTTTTGCCTTTCGCAGCCAGCCTATACCGCTTGGCTTTCAGCTAGTGTACCGTGTACGGAGTGCTTCCTTATACCTCATTTTTATTTTTTCTTAGTGTTGAGTAGTTGGTAACATTTCAGCCTTCCTCATTAGTTGTGGTCTAAGACCTTGAGGTTTTAATCCTCCTTTGTCTGACTAACTGAGCAGTTCACGAAGATCCTCGGAGTGTTGATTTCTTAAGTTGGTCATCATGTTGGTATGGTTTGGTTTATTAGTATTTCGTGGTCAGGTATAGGTTGTAGGTTTTGGAATCAAGTACACTGAAGGACGTGTACTTTTTGTAACAGTCCCCACAAATGGCGTCAATGATGATTTTTAATGGATCAAGCCCACCATAAAACCCCAATTGATATTGAATAATGGGTATGAAAAGCGTATTGAATTGATAAAACCCTTAAAATAATACAAAGGGGATAAATTTGGCCCAAAGGGCCCAACTACGTAAGGTGGACAACTATTGCTAACTATCGGACTGCAAAGACAACTAAGTATTGCAATGTTGACTGAGGGAGAAGTCAAGAGAGAAGAAGAGTTGATGATCTTGGTCTGAATGAGACACCTCCCACCTCCCCCCCTCTCGCCTTTTATACTATTCCTAAGGCAGCATGTCGTGGACATGTGCATGGACCATGATGTTTTATCTTCTTCTGCCAAATGCGTGCCCCGCTAGGTGTCGTGTTCTCCCACCATACATTTCCCTCGCGCCACATCACATAACACATTCAAGGTGCTCACACACGCACACAACACCGCACTACAACCTCATTATAGGGCTCAATTGAACGATACGTCCGAGTGATGCACCTAAGTGGTATGTTGGAGTGATTCGTCTGAGCAGTACGTTCAAGCGGTGTGTTGAGCAGTGCGTTCGAGTGGTACGTCCGAGCGATGCGTTGAGCGATTCGCCCCTTCCGATAAACAGCCTGCCATTCACCTGGGTGGTGCACCATAGGTGACCAAACTAAACCGAGGCCCTCTAGTCGCCAACAGATAGCCAAGGCAAGCTAGCAAGGGGCCGGGCGAAAAGGCACTATTGTGGCAGTCCTAGGAGTGGTCTGCCGGCCAGCCTCTAGCAGTCCTCTAAGCATTCACAGGGTCCGCCTCTTGCCAGTGAACAAAGGTCCAGTGTTAGGGTCACCGACCGATGCCCACACGGCCTAGCCCGATCGCTACTCTACATCGTTTGTTTTCTCAAATTGTGTTTCATACTACATTGCCAAATGCGCACTTAGCCCTCTTTCCAAATAAAAGACCAACCTCCACTTTCCTAATTGGATTCCACTTGGCAACGGCCGCAACGCGCATCTCTCACTTTAATTATTCTTTGGATCGTACTCTTGAGGCCCATCAACCAATTAGAATCGTAAGGTAGAATTTACTTCATGCACGCCTTATAAGCTAACTTTAAGTTTTCTTTATCATCTACAAAAGTATAATAAAATTTAGTAATTAAAAATTGTCAAGATATAGAGCAAAATTTGCGGAAAGTTGGAGGGTATAATTTTTGAAATCTAGCGAAGCCACAAAGTCAAACTCACATGCCAAAGAAGAATTTAAAGAACGTTGAGCTGACGTGTGCGCCCCCCCCCCTCCTCCCTCCCGGTAAAAACAGCTGACCCAACAACCGTCTACTTTACCCAAAAAGCCAGTCAATCTCGTCTTCTTTGTTTCCATTAAAAATTAAAAATCATTCGGGGATGTTCAAATTTCGTCAACCCAATGATAAAGACAAAGTTGTATATATTTAATCTATGATTTCTTATTAAAATATATTAATTATATTATAAAATGAAACTTCATAACATGGAATAATAATAATAATTTCTATATTTATTTATCTGTTTGTGAATTAAATAAATTGTTACAAGATAATAATACAAAAAAGTCTTAAAATATCTATGTACTTATTAGATATTAAAAAAAAATTAAGCCAACTACGATGTGATGTATTGTCATCGCAATTAGTATTTTAAATGGGTAGTTATAGACAAAAGTTTTGTAGTGGAGGTTTATATTTTTTTGACTAAAAATGTTTGAAAATGTATAGAACATATATTAAATTGTAAAGAATTATGAGTATTTCAAAGAAAAATTAAAAACTTAATGTATTAAAAAAGGGAAAAACTTGTGTGAGACCGTCTCACCATGAGACGAGTCGGGTCGGGTCAAGATGCAAATATAATACTTATATGCACAAATGCCATACTTATATGCTTAAATGTAATACTAATCAGGAATAAAAATTTTGTTACTTATTAGGGTAAATGTAATACTTTTAAGGGAAAATACAATACTTTTACATTTCGATTTAAAAGTATTACATTTTTCCTCAAAAGTATTATATTTGCCCTTATAAGTGAGAGGCACTTGTCAACATTACTTATTATGAAAAATGTATTACTTTTTCTCTTATAAGTAACAAAAATTGTATTTTTGATTAGTGTTATATTTGAGTATATAAGTATGAGATTTGCACATATAAGTATGACATTTGCATGGTACTTTGACCCTACCCGTCTCACACAAGTGTGACCCATTAAAAAATGATTTTAGAGTGCGTGATCGTAACACGATTCTTTTAATAACATTGTATATTATCTAAAAACATAATAAGTATCAATCCAGGTTATACCCCTGGTTTATGTCCGTTTTTTCCGTTAAGTTTTGTTGTACCTTATGCTATAAAAGTTGTACTACATAATTTTTTGGACAAAAATGTCCCTACCGTTATAACTTCTGTTATCTTTTCACATTATAGTTACCATGCACATGCACACACGATATTTTTTCTTACATTCTTCAATGGTAAGTTTGAATTCATTTAGATTTTAATTAAATATTACCATAGTTATATTTAGAAATTTATCATTTCTATAATTCTTACTTCAATAATATTAATATGAATTCTACAATTATAAATAAATATTATATATATATATATATATATATATATATATATACATATATATACGCACTATTATTTTAAAAAAATATTAATATTATAAATGTTCAACAACATAATGTATTTGCAGTTGAATTGAGACACGATTTTTAGATATCAATTTGTGAAAGTTGTTGAATTGAGATATTTGAAATCAAGTATTATATATATCTATATATGAATATAATATGAATTTATAAGGGATATATCTCTAATTATAAAAATACTACATTTAAACAAATTTTATTCATTTTCAAAGAAAAAAAAGTTGTAATACAACGTTGAGTACCCTTAAAATTACAGTGGAATATATTCATCACAATGAATTTGAATTTCTTGTGTTAATTTTAAATACATACACAACAAAAATTTTACTCAAATATCTATTAATATCTGCTATTTTGTACAATTATTCACCCCTTATTCTAGTTGTTTTGAAGGTTATTTTCTGTATCCTAGTGAAATTGGGAATTATTTGTGTGTTATATTGTCCAAGTGCTGAAATATCTACAAGGAA